>CAWVRF010000811.1:600000-1069862 GCA_963932465.1 Maratus speciosus
AATTGTTATCACAGCTCCCCTTCCGGCAGAATATTTATAAATTGAAAAATAACCTACTTGCCACAGCCAAATACATACACAAAAAATTTGATTCAATTCTAATCATACCTTCAGACACTTTTCGATGGTACAATGGCGACACGCGGACAAACGGACAGACAGAAATTTTGTATAAACATATTTTTGGAGTTTTGTGACCCCTAAAACATGCGATTCCGTCGAAAACCGGAAGTCGAAAAAATTTCGATTACAATACTTTTTTCTATCGAAGATAGAAGGAAGTAATAAAATTGGACGTAATTAATAATTTTTTTTAATAAGAATTTATTATAAATTGCAAAATTAAAATATGTACCATTTATTGAAGCTGCAGCAAGGAACTGATTGGTTAGTGGATAAAACCATAACTATAAACGAATATTTTTAGTTTTCGAGATAGATTCAAATGATGTCACGCAAATATTTTAACAAAACAAAATGTTGCAGGTTCAAAGTCTTCATAACTCTGTTGATATTACACGGATGCTGAAACATATTTCACTATTTTTAATATCACACTTGTGGGTAGAAAGGGAAAAAAAGCATTTCAAAAATATATTTTGAAACGAGTAAGTTCTATAAAAATTCAACTTCAACAAAATAAATAATAATTTTTATTCTGAACACTTTTAGGTCATAAATGCTTCGTCATATCATGAAGTGTTATTTGTGAAATGCCAAACTCGGATTCGTAAAGGTCTGTGAAGCCACAGCAATGACACAATTTGTCACTGTGACAAGTGCAGGATAACCAAAACAACTTTCCTTAAAAAATGCTTGCTGAACGGGTAATTTGAGCAGAGAACATTCGTAATCAATTTGAAATGTGTTTGCGAACGATTACAAGATTATGCAAGAATATGGATATTGGTCATTTTATAAAACCATGATTAGTGCACAAGAAAAGACTTTTGGACACTGGGGCACACATTCACCACTGTTTTCAAATATTAATTTCTGCTTTATTTATTACAGAAATTATATGTTTTATAAGAGCGATGATTTTATACTGGAAAATAGTTGTACTCGCTGACTGGGACCTGATTCCCTGAGGTCGATGCATTAACCTAGTCCTTCACTTGGTAATGGTGAGATAAAATTTGTTCATAGCTGCCAAATCTTTCAGTAGTTGAATACTATTTTTCAGATAATTTCTGATCATTCTCGTTTTATCTATTATATATAAAAAATCCAAATGGAAATTTCGATCCGAACGCTTAGATTTCAAGTTCTACTGCATGGATTTTTACGGAACTTATACCGTTAGATAGGTATCGCTTCAGGGAAGGTTTTAAGCTATAACACATCCTTCTACCTAGATTAGTTATAGAATTATGACGGAAAGTTTTGTTATTTTGGACGATAAGGTTTACCATTTTATTTCTTGGCGAAATTTATCGTTGATAAAAAAATTGAAACAGCTATTACACCTTGAAAAATAAAAGAAAAAACTGTTACTAATTTTAATTAAAAGAAAAAAAAAAGATGAAAAAGAGAAAATGAAAAACAGTAATATTATAAAAAGAAAATATTTAATTTAAACAAGAAAGAGAATATTTGTAATGCGTACAAACTTATTCAGTAAATAAGATTGCAGTTTTAAACAACATTTGGCGATTTATCTATTGCGTCAGGTTAAGAAAAATGCGCCGGAAAATTTGACGAGAAAATATTAGACTGACATTTTTTTTTTACTTTTTTTTTTCATCAAACGCATCCATCAGTAGGCTTAAAATAATGGTACTTGTGTGTTACATGTTGTATGTTTATTTACGATATTGATTTTATCGCCAAACAATATGATTTTAAGCCAAAAAGGCATAAGCATACCATTGGTTTGAGCGACGTTTACAATATTGGTGATTTTTCAAGCGGATGGCAGCCTTTTTGGAGTAATCTAATTCTACTGCACACACACACACACACACACACACACACACACATATATATATATATATATATATATATATATATATATATATTGGATGTATATATATATATATTGGATATATATATATATACATATAATAGAATTGGAAATTTCGTTCCGCTTGCTTATAACTCGAGTTCTGCTGAATTTGCACTGTTAGATATGTAATTTTTTTAGAAGGTTTTAGTATATAACATATCATTCTACGTTGTCTATGTTGCTTAGGTAACTAATTCTAGTTTAAAGTTCTTTAATGAGATGAACCAGATTATGAAAAAATAATCTTTTGAAAAGATTCTGCCGTACGTTTTTCGATAGAACTTCCACTTTTAATCAGATAATTTACAGAGAGGGCTTATGTATTTAACATATCCTTCTACCTTGCTCAGCTATTCAGCTATGGGGAGAAGTGTGCAATCTGGTGACCCCAATTATCAAAAATTTACCTTTTTAAAAAGTTCTAATATACTGTTTTTTTCTGTGGTTGCATTGTCAGTTTGACAATTTTTCAAAGACAGCTTTAGCATATAATATATTGTTCTACATTGCTTAGTTATATATCAATGGGGGAAATTTTGGTAATTTTCCAATACCCTTGGCGAGATGCAGAAAATGGGCTTGACGGAAGAAGTAAAGTTTCAATGAGTGTTTTTTGTTCAATAATTACAGAATTTATTTACTATAAAGAACCCATTTATCTCTTTTTATATAAAAACAGAATTAAATTAAATAAAAATAACAATAGTAATAATATATTTCATTAAAAAGTTTATTATATGAATACATAAGCAAAAAAGCATAAAAGTTCATCATATTTATTTTCATAGCTGTTCATATCATTTGTCCACAAATCTCAATTTTTGAAGTCCAAATTGCGCCATGCTTTAAAAAAAACCGACAATGATCCCTATACTGGAAAAGTATAGAAAATTGTGTAATCACGGGAACCCGTTTATGACAGATCTCAAATGACAGCATTGCTATTTGACTAACCATCGTCGATTTGGGGAGAAATATTCGTTAAATGGATTTAATCAAACAATTCCTGACTGATATTTGACATCAAACTTGATTGTTCACTAACATAGCTGCCAACATCTTACGCTTTTTCAGACCACAAAAATTTTATGGAAAATTTTACCTTTTTAAATCGCCATAATCTGACGATTAAATAAGGCAAAAATTTCTATTAAATTTTTGTGGTCTGAAAAAGCGGAAGAGTTGGCAGCTATGCACTAATATAGGCGTCGGAGTGGTCTCTATTTTGACTAACACAATTTCCTTACAAAATTTTTCGTTTTAGATTTCACTTACAAATTTCGTAGAAACCAGCTACGCGATGATGTTTTTTCTCGGTCTTTTAAGTTAGCCAGGCACAAATCTCGCCAATAGCATTTTTTTCAGGGCAGTAGCATATTTTATTTTTCACATATATAAATTAGAAACAATACATTGATGATGAAGTAGAATATTTTTGTTTATTTTTTTATGAAATGGGTGAAAAGCAACTATTTTAAAAGTATGTAATATGTATATTTAACATATGTGTATTTTAAATTAAAAGAGTGAAAGCTTTATATTTTTAATGAATGGCAATGGGAACAATACTTTGTTGTTTATCAGATGTGACCGGCTAACATACAAGTACCGTTTTTCCTTGAGATTTTTCAGGCAACCTATCACAGAAATAATTTTAAAAAATTATTGGGGACCCAAAAAAGACAGCTTCTATGAATGTTAATAATATCAGAAATAGTGTTAATATTGAATATTATAATAATATTTTGCAGATCAAACTAAAATACCCCGACAGTGACAAACATATATACATCTAACTGTAACTATTGATAAAAAAAAAATCAGGAAAATTGGAAAGTAGGTTTAGTTTGTAAAGTATACATTAATTGGGAAATAAATTACGTGATCGAGTCTACAGACAATTGAAATATTTGGTACCAATAAATTACATAATCCAGTCTACAAACAAATGGCATATGTTACTGGTCGTGGTTTGATGGATAATTAACTTAATAAAAGAAGTTAAGTTGATACTTTGTTTTCAAAGCGGACCTATTCCATAATCGAGTTTTAAAGAGAATTTGAGTAATTTGGGACACATTTTTCAACATTTACATTGCACCAACACTAAACCAACTACCAAAATATTTGCTATTGTGTCATTTATTTCAAACCTGAACATGAAAAGATTTTTTTTGGTACTTTCAATATCGGTAGCTTGGCGAAATAGAAAAAATAGCCTTGGCGGAAAAGGAAATTTGGCAATATATTTTCTCACAACCTATTCAGTGTTTCATTCCATATACACATACATTTTTTTTTTTCAATTTTTTTACAATTTATTTAACGTAATAACGCTAATTATCTAATTTTATATCGAAACCCATTTAATATGTATGAAAAAAACATTAATAATATACATACATTTAACCCTCTGTCTACCAGAAGGGTCCAATGGACCCGACATGTACATTCAAAATATTTATTCAAACCAGAAATTTCTTCAAAACAAACTAAATTTATAAATCAGACAATAATAAGTTAAATAAACAAATTAAATAGTTTTAAGTAAAAATTCTGGTGTAAAATGTTTTTATAAAACTTGAGTAAAATTTTCGGTAGTTCTAGGGTTAAAATAAATATATTAAAGCGAAATAGTCCATCAAGTTTTTTTTCATAACTGTTTATACCATTTGGCAACAAATCTCACTTTCTGATGCCCAAATTGCGCCAAACATTGTAACTTGCTATTTTTTGAACGTGGATCACTTTTGGCTTCAATTATTATTTAGTCGTAACAATGCATTATTTCATTTACTATTTTTCCAATCGAAAATATTTTTTATTATTAAGTAAAATTAAGTTATAATTTCATTTTTCGCTGATTCAAAAATGGAAATGTTTACAGCATTGCTAAGAGACACAATTTCATTGTGTAGTTTAATTTGCTATTTAAAATAAAATATTTTATTGTATAATATTTATTTGTGTTTTTATTTTCAGTATATATTTGTATTCATTTAATAAAATAGTTCTCGAAACTCTGTAATTTTGAAATGATATATTTTTAAAATGATAACTTTCGCGCCAAAATGTTATTTTTTATTTCAAATGCTTCGTTTGGTGCCAACAATTGCGCTTGGTGACAATGGTGTTGAAATACCAGAAAAGTACTAAACATTTATATTGCTCAGCTCATTGCAGCATGGAGGCTATGATGTATAACATGGGACAATACACAATAAAAAAACTGGTTTATAGCTTCAGGTTAAACCTAGACTTTAAAATACATTTTCTTTAAATTATTTAAAAATATAGATGAGGAAAATTCTGCGATCGGAACTCTCACCATATTGGCTCTTTCTAACGAGAATGCTCTGATACAAACTGAAATATCGTATATTGTGCTATCATTCTTTAACAAATCCTACTGTGAGGGATAGTCATGAGTTAGACCGTAACAGCTGAAATTTTGTCTGCACAATAGAAAATATAATAGCACAATGGCGTTCATATCGATTCAGCGCTGCGGAAGGACATTCAGTTAAAGGTCTTATTTTTTTAAATCACAAGATCAAATTCATCATTCGTTTGATTCAAGGTTCACTTGGAAAAATAGACCAGCGCAGCGGGCATAGCCTGCTAGTTTAATATACAGAAATTTGCGATTATGTAAGACGCATTTACTTTTTACAGATAAAAGCATTGATAAATCTGGGAATATGATAGCTATGACTTGAAAACTAAATAAAGACGGTTAACAGTAATTCTAATTACTAATAATATAATATTCTTTGTTTGCGAATAGTAAATATTAAAAGAATCGCTTACTTGGACAGGGGGGTGGCTCACTCATGAAGTATACATGATCCTGGCAAGGGTTTTCGGCGGTTTCGCCTGCTGGAGTATCTGACCAACATTGCCAGCCATCCCATGTTCTCGGGCAAACAATGTCTTCTGCGAAAACGATAATTTATATTAATAATTTAAAAGCATATATATGTTTTGATTACTAATATACATAAAAAATTATTATCAGTGTATTAAATAACTTATATCTTGTTCCATACAACAATTACAGTCGAACTTGGATAATTCGAAGTTCAAGGGACCAAAAGAAAAGTTCGAAATATCCAAAAATTCGAATTAAATATATTCGCTCAAAAAGAAGAGATAAATAAAAAAAGATTAACTCCACAATGAAATATTTAACACATAAACTTTATCTAAGGATACTGCTACATTTTTTTTCATTAAATCAAACATTTAGCTTAATTATTCATTACTTTTAAGAAAAAAATCAGATCTTTTTGATTGCTTTTTCGAATGCAATCTTTTAGACATAGCATACGATTCCAACTTATCAATTGACACAAAAATAGAATCTTTTACATTGGACTGACCTTCAAAAAAGCGTCGAAGTTCTTGTATATGCATAATAGCTTCTAAGCAACTAGGTAAGGGCTTCTCTTGTATTTCATTGTTCTGTTCATCTTCAGATAGTCCGTCCTCAGCTTGGTGGTTGTTTTCCGCCAGTTGAGCAACAATGTCAGCATCAGTTACCTCGCCACACACAGCCACATTTTGGTCCACGTTGACGTAGTCTTCATACAAGATTGATGGATCCGATTTTACATCTTCCCAATTATCGACAGTAAGTTCAGGATCAATTTCGTCAAAGTTTTCCACTACATTTACTCCTTCTGTTTCTTTCTTTACAAATCCCGCCTTATGAAAGCATTTCATAATCGTTATCTCACTGACCTTGTCCCATGCCTACACATTCTTGAAGCATGAAGAACGTTGAGATTCTTAATGTCAAAATCTCCGATGAGGATTCTTTCAACCAACAGACGCCTGTAGAAATGTTTAAGGTTTTTGGTGATTCCTTGGTCCATTGGCTGAACCGCAGATGTCATGTTGGCCGGGAAAAAAATGACTTCCACATTTTTCATTTTGGGAATGCTGTTGTGAGCCGAACAATTGTCAATAAAAAGGACAATCTGTCGTTTTTGTTTTTCAAATTTCTTGTTTATATTTAAAAGCCATTTTTGAAAAATTTCGGACGTCATCCATGCCTTTGTATTTGAATAGTAGGAGACAGGCTTAGACTTAACATTTTTAAGGCAACGTGGATTAACCGATTTGCCAATCATTAATAGTGGCAACTTTTCGGACCCGTCCATATTTACTCCAACAAGCAACGTTACTCGCACTTTACTTAGTTTTCCACCACTGCATGTTTCTCCTTTGAAAGCAAGAGTTTTATTTGGAGTACACTTATAAAAAAGTCCAGTCTCGTCGACATTAAAAATATTTTTTGGTTCCTTATTCTGAATAATTTCTCTTAAATGTTTTTTCCACTCATCAGCTGCTTGAATATCCACTGCACCACTTTCACCACACACTGCTTTGAAAGAAATATCGTTTCTATCTTTGAAACCATTCAGCCAACCTGTGCTGGCTTTGAAATCTTGAATGCCTAATGCAGCGGCAAACTGTTCAGCTTTGGCTCTTATAATAGGGCTACTAATTGGAATGTTCTTATCTCGCGCTTGTTTAAACCATTTAAGAACACAACCGTCTACAACTGGGTTATCAGGTCCTCTCGTCCTTTTCCTATTTTTTCCTGTGCCATTTTCGCTATTCAAAATTTTATCTTTGTTCTTCAAATATGTCGATAATGTGTTGGGTGGAATTCCAAATTCCTTGGCAATTTCCGATTTCTTTTTAAGGCCATTTTCCACTTCATTAATCACCACTACCTTTTGAACTAATGTTAATGACTTATAAGGAGTTTTAGCTTTTGACAACGCCATAGTAAGAGAACATAAAAACAATACTTAAAGCACACACACAAAAACTTACAACCGCGTTAAATCATTCACTCATGTGACTCTAAGATAGAAAGAAATGTAGCTGCGCTTCTGGAGAAAAAAAAGGGGGAAGGGGAAGGGTTGGCGAAAATCTGCGATTGCAACACCTAAGCTGCGATCCTTTCAATGCGCAGTGAAATAGATTCCCCAGACGAAAGGGTGCGGCTAAGTCTTGGAATTTTGCCAAATAGAAAGACAATTAAAATAAACTGTTTTACTATTTTGAACCTTAGCTGAAAAAAGTCTCAGGATTAATATTTACCGCAAAATTCGAAAGGCAATCCTACGAAAAATTCGAATTATCCAAACTAAAATTCGAAATATCCAAATTTTTTTAACATTATTTTAATACAGAATTCTAGGGACCAAGCAAAAAATTCGAATTAGCCAGAATTTCGAATTAAACAAGTTCGAATTATCCAAGTTTCACTGTAATACAATACAGATTTATCTATTATCTTAATGGTTATTCAGAACTGTTTTAGTATAATTCAAAGTACTGATGAATAATTAATCGTGAATGGAGTTATCGTGTGACATTTTTTTCTGAAAATGTGCATTAACTGTTGATTGTTGCAAATTTTTACTCTCCTTATATATAGGCAAGTTTATGCGCTATAGTGCAGTGTCAATATTTCGAGCCTTGTAACAGGGTTGCTATTATGGACTTATGTTTTATTCAGAAATTACGAATTTATACAGGAAATTCCGAAATAAGTTTTTTTAACTTTATGTATTTAATCTTGCAACCTCTCATAGTAAGGAGGCGTTCGCTCTATGTACTCAGGTTTGCGGAACTCTGTTTCATGGAAAACCCCGATTCATAGACTGGAGAGTAAGCTTCTTCGCGCTGTTCTGTTACTGCTTTTGTTAATTTATTATACAAAGTTCTTGTTTTGAAATTTGTTTATTTAACTTGCGCCAAATAGACACAGTTTCATGGTATATACTGAAAGTTTGATAACGATGAATATAGGTATATATGATAATTGCACAATGGCGAAAAATAACTGTCAAACGACTTCAAGGGAATCAGGGTCAATTTGCGAACATAGAGCTACCAGTACTTTTAGAAGAATTATTTGCCTAATTTAATTGTAGGTAGTAAATAATAAAATAAGGTAACGATTTTTATTTTAAAAACTTAGTCTTTGAAGGCTTTCAGACAAAATCATTAACCAGTTCTTGATATTTTCGTGTGAAGTTTAATTTCAGCTTCTCTAATCTCCAAAATCTACTGTTCTAAAGCAATAAAAATTCACGTTTTAAAGCTGCAGGATGGAAAAATGAGAGTAGCCCACTTATTTTAACGACACTACATTCTATCTCAAGTTATGTAAAGAAAAAATACGGGCAAGCTCGAAATAATTGGTTGTGCATATTACACCTCTTCTGTAATCACAGAACAAAAGATAACAGGTCTGTTAGGAGTTCAGAATAAAGTTGGAGTATTAGTATTTTCCTCTCTAAACATCTAAATTTCCCCCCTGGGAAAATTTCGGAATTTGTGCTTATTACTGGTTTAGAAAAGCAATTTCTCTAATTCCCCCGTCCACTTTAGAGGTGCGAAAATCCCTCCTATTTAAAAACAGTCTGGATAATCATTCCAATGGTCATTCATTTTAAATCATTTTCAGGGAATGAAGTTTTTTTTCGCAACCCTACATGTACTAAACAAGTTGTAAATTGCCCGACAGATTTCGCAAATGAGGTGCGTTCGTACTATAACTAGTTTTATAAATATTTTTCGCACCACATATTGTACTGAATGTATATTTTAGCGCGCTTCATAACCGCATATCAATTTCATTCTGTTCGAAAGGCTGTAACATCATTAAAATGTACTTGAAGTAATTTTTTCCGTTTGGCCGTAATGTAACGGAAAATTTCTGAATGCCCCTGTAATTAAACTATGCATCCGATTTTCATAAAATTTGAAATGCCTCGACAGAATTTTGCAACAACTGTATAGTATAAATTTCAGACCATTCGGTTGGGTTTTTTGCTCTGTTATATGCAGACGGACAGGCAGACAGATAAACAGACAGACGGACCAAACAACGACTATAGGTGCTACGTATTTATACACTGCTCAGCAAAAGTTTAGACACTGGTGATTTTTAACCTTTAAATAAAAAGTACGAACACTTGGGTTATACAAATAGCTGTATTTATTTTTTAATATATTTCAAATGTTTTAGGACAAAAATAACGGTTTTAATGCAGGATATTATTTAATTTAACTGAAAAAAGTGAACTTTGCATATTGCAAAAATTTAGACATTTTTGTGATTTTTGGCAACTGTTGGCGGAAAAACTTAAATTTCAAACTTATGACGTCACATACATGAAGTATTTAAGTGCACCTCGCGATAATATCGGTTAGTGAAGATGCCGCAGCTAGAAATTTTCAGTCAGATTAAGTAATTAAAGCATGGAAGCTGAAATCGAAAGGGAAGGCTTTTTCAGAACTTTCAGCCACTTTGAATCGTCCAAAGAAGTCTATCTATTAAGTACTGTCTAAGGGTGACTCTTTCAAAGCAAAACATAAATCTGGAAGGCCTCGTGTGGCCAGAAAACGAGATTATAGAAGGAACCATAAACAGGTATCTAGACAAATGATGACTGCTAATCGCATTAAAAGTGAGTCAGAGCTTTCTGTGTCAACGGTTACTGAATTATAGAAAGATGTACATTAGTTTACATGAAAATGATAAAACAACCAGCCTTGAAATCTCACAACAAATTGACCCCTTTCCGTCGTGGAGTAATTCTGTTTATAAAACTAATGAAATAATGGGCTGAAATCAGAATTTATATACGAATTTATTAGAAAGTAGGAACTTGCTTATTTTCACGTATATTATAAAAGGAAAATTTTCATTAAATCTTCTTGGTGCCGTCTGTCAGTTTTGGAACTAAAATTAGGTGTTCTTTTTAAGGACACCGCCCTCGAAGGAGTTAATGATTTTGGCCTCACTTTGTTTTGATTCTGAAGTATCTCTTGAGTTTCTCAATGGTCGCCAAGCAGCGTAAGACTACATACATACATTGGAAAGCCATTTGGTGAACTTTTAGCTCTTCCAAAGTATACATTTGAGCAAGATAATGCGTCTATTCATGCTGCATACAAATAAAAAAAATAATTTAACTCTCAAAATATTACTGTTCTCGACTGGCCCGCGTGTAGCCCTGATCTGAACCAATCGAAAACTTTTGTGGCATCATATCTTATACGGTTTATGCATTTTTTTGACAATACTCCTCAATAATGAACTTCGATCTGCTGTTAAACCTGTTTGGTACGAAATGGACTACCAAGTGATGCAGGATTTAGTTTTTCCGATGGGAACTCACATTGTTGCATTAATAGCAGACAATGTAGGTGCAGTTTGAATTTAATTTATGGATACTTTTCTGTTAACAGACAAATTGTCTATACTTTTGCAACAATGTTAAATTTGTTTTCTTGTCATTATATAATATGTAATGTGTATAAATTAAAATTTATTGTTTGTGTATGAAAGATAAGTCCCCACTAATATATGACAGTTGAGTTCCAACAATTCGTTACATACTTCTTACTACAGAAGCATAAATGATCATTGTCTAAACTTTTGCTGAGCACTGTATAATTACGCACCTAAAAAATCGTAAAGTGTGGCTGGAGTAGTGAGAATTTCCTCTCTGCGCATCGAAATATTCTCCCTTGCACAATTTCGTAATTTGATTTTATTACTGGTTTAAAAGAACAATTTCTCTAGATCCTCCCTTCATTTTAGATGTGCAAAAACCCCTCCTTGTTAAAAACAGTCAGAGTGAAACATTCCAAAAGCCTCTTTCACTTTAAATGATTTTCACGGAAGGAAATTTTTTAAAACCTTACATGCACTAAAAAATCGTAAAGTGTGGCAGGAGTAATGGGATTTTCCTCTCTGTACATCCAAATGTCCCCTCTTGGAAAATTTCGGAATTAGTGCTTACTACCAGTTTAAAAGAGAAATTTACCTAATTTCTTCCTTCATTTTAGAGGTGCGAAAATCCCACCTTGTTAAAGGCAGTCTTAGATAAACATTCCAATGGCTTCTTTGATATTACATGATTTTCCGGGAATGAAATATTTTTTTCTGAAACCTTCATGCACTAAAAAATCGTAGAGTGTGGCTGGAGTAGGGAGATTTTTCTCTATATACGTCCAAATGCTCTGCATTGGAAAATTTCGGAAAATTTCTTGTTTATTACTCGATTAAATGAACAATTTCTCTAATTCCTGCCTGCATTATAGAGGTGCGAAAATAACTGTTTGTTAAAAATAATACGAATTAAACATTTCAATGAATTTTTCCATTTTAATTGATTTTTACGGAATGAAGTATTTTTTCTGAAACTTGCATGCACCTCTCGTGTTCACCAGTCAATAATCTTCAAATGACTACAACGATATTAAACACATATACTCTAATCAATTTAGCCTGTTTAGATAAATGGAAGAGTTTAGCTAATTGGAAATTCAAATTATTGTGTTCTTCAAGAAAATAAAAGCATAAACCAGAAACTTCAGCAAGAGAAATTGCAAAATATTAATAAAGAAAATTAAAATTTCTGTCAAATTTCATGAAAAATACTGAATGAAATGTTAAACATGCTTCGAAACAAAGATGCAAGTCTTTAGTATCGAATACGTAAGCGTACTCGTGTATATGGGCGAAATGGGTAGAGGAACAAGCTATGTAAGCGAGCGTGGCAATTTTCGCATTTTGTTCTCTGGCAAACCTCGCCGAATATCTTGGAGGTTTTTTTTGCAACATTCGGTGAAATTCAAAAGAAAACAGTTAAAATAAGAAACCACCAACTTTGGGAGAATGAAATGAGGTGGCAAAAAGCGGAAAAACTGGAAACAGGACAGTATCAGATGCAGATTCCTAAAGACAACCATTTAACGACCAGCGTCGTGTCCAACTTATGGAAACAGTTTAAAACTAGAACCGCCGTAACAGTTAAAATGACCGCTATCAAATAAAAATATTTCGATTTTCACCAGAAATATCTTTCTAAAAGAAGTTTTAAATGTACCCCAAATAAAAAAGTTATTTAAGTAAGTTAAATAGTTTCAAATAAATTTTTTTTAACAAGAGGGCAACAGCTCGTGAAGAAGAGTGCAACAGCTCTGTAATGACATTTATGCGGCCACAGGAAACCGAATTTCTTGGATTCCTGATGGCAGAAGTTTACATGGCTGAGGGCTCTTTGCAGTAAGGCCTGCTGCTTAAGTTTGCTGCTCTTTTCTGCATGCAGGGGAACCAGTTTAACATGATGCAGAGATCATCGACCTTGGACCAAGGATCAATAGGGGGGCCATTCTATTCCCTGATGAGTCCCGGTTCAACCTAAACACTAATTCTCGACTTACTGTCATCATAATTGTCGACTTTCTTACTGAGGAAATCCAGGCATCCGCTACTTCCATTCTAGCTCCTGAGAAAGAGCACTACCATTCCACTATGGCAGCGGATGTTAGATGGTCTGCGCATACATCATGTTGGATCGACCCGCATACCTCCCTGTGTTTGGCAAACACTCTATGAGTGCTGTGATGTGTATGGATGATATTTTGATACCCTATGTTCGCCTTTTCATATATGCAGTGGGACCTGATTTCATTTTAATGAATTACAACGGACGCCAACAAGAGTTCATCAGGTCGATGAAATTTCTGGAACACGAGAATATTCGCTTGATGGGTGGTCCAGACAGATCTGCAGACTTAACCCTTTCGAGGGCGGTGTCCTTAAAAAAGGACACTGTATTTTAGTTCCAAAACTGACAAACGGCACCAAGAAAATTTATTTAAAATTTTCCTATTATGATGTTCGTGAAAATAAGCAAGTTCATATTTTCTAATAAATTCTTTTATAAATTCCGGTGTCAGTCTATTATTTCATCAGTCTATAATCAAAATTACTCCGCGCCGATAAGGGTTAAACCCTTTAGAGCATGTCTGGGACGTTCTGGAGAGGATAATTGTAACTCGCTTTCCACTTCCCAGAACCACATAGACTCTCAAAACAGCGTTCCTAGAGGAGTGAGGCTAACTTACACAGAGACTCAGAAACTGCCTATTTCCAATCTGAATTCATGTTATGAGAGTTGTATAACTCTAAAATCCGACGATAACCCTTATTAATCCATTTTTTTGGTTCAATATTGCAAGCTCTATTTTATACCCTCTGACACTGATGAGTCTACGCGCGATCATGTGTGAGCATTATAACTGTTGAATGGCTACTTTATTTGCATTATATTAAAGTACGTTCAAACCAAATTTCATTAACCCCTTAACGCTCGAATTAAATTACGGTTGAAAAATTCGAATTGCTTATTGGCACCACTTTTATGAAAAAGAAATATTCACCTTATATAATGACAGGAAAAACGATACTAAAATATAGCCAATTTCATTATTTTATAAAACTGGTGGAAATCAAACAATTTGAGTAAAAGACACAGCCCGAGAATATGACGGGAGCGAGAATTAAGGGGTTAAAGACTGTCCAGTAGTTCTGGAGAAAATTGACCGAATATGAAAATTCTTTTAATTTTGTACACCGGTGTATATATAGGCTGAATATTCACCTTGGATTTAAAAAAAAACTATGCTTCTGTAAAATCAGTGACATTGACGGACGGTAAGAGAGGTTTTGTCAGTTCAGTACTTTTTTTAAATTGAGTTCTCTTGATTGTCGCCATTATTAATTAAAAGTATAATTCGCATTATTTTCTCTTTAATTCCTTATTAAATAAGGAGAATATCTTTGCTTAAAAAAAGTGGTGGAAATCAAGCAAATTGAATTTAAAATAATTACAATATTGACAGAACTGGTTTTCGGTTATGATCTTTCCATCTATCTATAACAGGTATTAGAACCTTTGCATTATGACTCATATTTTTTGCATAGACCTTCGTTTTGAAAACTCGCTGCAGGAGAGTAAAGTAGCGGTGATGTAAACGAAAAAAAAAATTATGTAGTTCGCACGCTTTAACAACTTGAAAGGCAAGGGTACATTTTTACACTACTTAATTTTAAATTACAAATGACACAACATTTTTTAATAAAACTTTTCGTTTATAATGTTCGCGAAGAAAGGCTTTTACTTCTTTTCAGATACTTTTTTTCGTGATTCTGGTGCCATCCGATCATTGAAGCATTTCATAAATTTAAATACTTTAACCCCTTCGCGACGGGAGCCTTTTACGAAATGTTTATTACTTTGCTACCGGTTTTAAAAAACAGAAGTTTGTGCCTATTCAAATAGGGAAAATGCTCGGATTAAATAAGTAAAATTTTACTGGTGAGGATAAACGAGGATCCTTAGGCCTATTTCCGGCACGTATACGTGTCGCTCGCCCCCAAGGGGTTAACGCACAAAGGGTTAAGATTGAAGACTCGGCTCCTAACTTCAGTGACAAAAAGCTGTTGTCGATGAGAACAGCAGCTTTCTTACGTGAACAGATGGCTGGTTTAATGGCTACTCCAGAACAAACTAAAATGTTTTTTATCTTACTATCTTTCTGTATATTTATTCCGGCGTGAAATATAACTTTGTATTCAAACTAATTTCATAGTTTTTAACCTTCAAACAATTCCATGATGAAAATTTTCATTTTAAAACTGCAAAATAAGATACAAAAGAGTAGAACTATTTTAATGGATAACATAATGTTTATGACGTCATGTACATACGAATGTGAACTAAACAAAGCGGTAGATCTCATTAGAGATGAGACGGGTTCTGAGCAAGCTCGGGACCAAAACGGATTCGCGCTCGATTTTTATACTAGTTTTCGGGTTCGGACTCAAAGTAAAATTTTATTTATTTTCAATTTGAAAAAAGAAAAACAACTTTGTGTTTTAAAATTAAGAATGTAGTCTAAGTTTCTTTAAACTTCTTACTATCCTCAAAAAATCAATTTGAAAAGCTATTCGATCGTTATTGTAATCGTATAAAGGTAGAAATATTCTTTATTATTCTGAAGCCATTGTATGGCCCATCTTAGTAACATAAAGAAGCCGTAGGATATCCTTTGTCGACCCTCGTTTTCTATTCCAAATTTACTGGAAAATAGAATTTATGTCTTTCTACCATATTTGTAAAGTGATATTTTTAATGTAATCACTTTTTTCTGATTTCTTCCAGTCGTTGGGTATAAATAACAAATCTGCTATTTTAACCCCTTGAGGAACGGTGGGATAAAATATATCCCTCCTAATTTAAACAATATTTTCACCTGAAAATTTTAGCTAAATTTTATATTTTTAACTTCGGAGGAACATCGCTGAAAAATTGCTTTTCCTTATTTAAAAATAAAATTTTTCGATTATTCCGGTGAGAATGCAATATTTAGAGACATTTTTGCTTGCCCCTCAAGGGGTTAAACAGATTTTCAGACATTTAAATCGCGAAATAATTGCCATGAGGAAGAGTATTTAAGGTTAATACTGTTCTCTTTGCAAGATGGTGTTTTTAAGGGCGGAGATCACCTTAAATCATTTTTAAAAGGTCTAAATTTGTTGTTGTCTATTATAAAAGAATAACATGTTATCGAACTTTTAAAAAAATATGACGATACTCCAATTAAAACCGGTTTTGTGGTAAAATATGTGGAGGCGATACCTTACTATCCAAATCAAGGAAAATTTTAACTTTAAAGCAACACTACTCAAATTAAATGTTTTTGTCATTACGCGCATCCTATTTCCAAAACTAAGTAACATAGAAACTTAAAATTGTGAATTATATTGCATCTTATATATCTATTTATGACCTCTAGCTACTTTTAAGTAAGTACCTATAGTATATTTATTGTTTTTTTTTATGAAATTTTATCATAGATTTTGGGTTTTATGCTTTAATTGCCTGAGAAAAAAATATTTTCATCTGTAAACTCGATTATTATTTTAGTTCGAAGCTAAAGTGCGATAGTGTAAGAATACATATATGTAATATTAAGTGGGTATATCGAATATATATATATTTATAATCCTGCGCGTAACACATGTATGTCCTTAAAAATTCTTAGCAGTTGAACTACGGTGAGCCGCCATATGAATATGTTTCGGTTCAAACCAGAAATTTGATTATGAAATAAGTTTAAAAGATGGAACAATGTAAGCAGGTTCATGGATTTCCTAGTTGCGGGGCAACTTCACATCCAGTATAGATGTAATGCGTGTTTCTATGCAATGGGAACCATGAAAAGATGTTTAGACGCGGCTGGTGGCCACAAAAAATAAAATTTAAAGTTTAAGAGTAAGAGAACTTACAAATGAAATATTAGTATAACAATAAGTTAGAAAAAAAAAAGTTCCATACGATCCAAAAACTAACAGTTCGAAAAAAAAAACGTTAAATAATAAACATAGCTGCCAACTTTTACGCTTTCCTCTTACCACTAAAATATTATAGTAAATGTTCTCTTATTTAATCGTCGAAATCTTATGATTAAACATAACGAAAATCTCTATTAAATTTTAGTGGTAGCAAGAAAGCGTAAAAATTGGCAGCTATGAATAAAGTTAAACTGTTCTAAATTAAAATTCTAGTGTGAAATATTTTTATAAAACTTGACTCAAATTTCCGGTAGTTCGAGTGCTAATTAGTATATCTCAATTAAACTAAATTCTAATTATGTATCACTAAACTTATTTAAAGGAATGTACGTAAATAAAGATTTGTACAATTTATTATTAAAAAAAATTGTTTAATATGAAGAAATATTAAGGGTTCCAAAAGTTTTTAACACTAGAACCGCCATAGCGGTCGTTTTGACCGGTAGCATATAAAAATATTTCAATTCGAGCCAGAAATTTCTTTCTAAAATACGTTAAGTATGTACCACCGAGAAATAAGTTAAACAAATAAGTTAAATTGTTTTAAATAAAAATTCTGGTGTAAAATATTTTTATAACACTTGAGTAAAATTTCCGGCGTTTCTAGTGTTAATACATTAGAACCCCGCTAATCCGAACTAACTGGAACCGGTGCCAGTTCGGACTACCCGAAATTCTGATAAAAATAGAAAAGAAAAAGATTCGTGCTAAAGAAATAAAAGTAAGTTATAAGTACTTAGTAGTACAGTAAATATCCTGTAATCCGGCATTCCTAAGATCCGGCAAGCAGGAGAATCCGGCACGACTTTAAAAAAAAAATAGTTTTCCTATTTTGTTCTCCTGGTGTTTGTAATAATCCAATGGAGCTTCAGAATGAGGAATTACATAACAACCCATTACAAACTGTTCAAATTCGCGAATCTATAAATAGCTCAATCACCACGTCGACGAGGGGTGAAGAAAAACATTTCTGTAGAAAATTTTTGAAATGAAACTGTTGAAAGGAAAAAATAATTTTTATCATCTGACTTTTATTCTTTTTGCATTTTAGAAAAGAAATTTATAGTGACTGGCAAACAAACTGATGTACGGGATTTTTTAAAGAAGGGTTCTGCGAGTAGGCCTACAGTACACGTTTTCCTTTTATATTCGTGAATACGCGTTCTGCTTTTACATTATTGAGTATTTTTTTTTTTTAATTTTGTTTTTTAATCTGTTCAATTATAATTTTCTAAAATAAAATCGGTTCGGATTAACTGGTATTTCGGATCAGCGATGTTCGGATTAGTGGGGTTCTACTTTTGTATTGATTTATATAGTGTTGTTTTATAAGATGTAAATAAGATAACATAGATGATATTACATAGATAACATATATAACATAGATAATATAAAAACAATAAAATAAGGGTATTGTTTTATACGATGGTAGACGACGACGACTATACGAAGAATTTTTTGCCGAGGAACCCGGGACCTATGTCACACATCCCCGGATACAGGACACTTTGGGAATATAACAAAGTGGGATTCCTTGGACAGCAGTGCAAAAAAGAAGAATGGGGAAGGGGGTGGGGAAGACTTAAGTTCTTGAGTTCAACACAACAAAAATTATATTTAAGAGCAATCTAAATATGATAAATGTTGGAAATACAAAAGAGTTAACCCACAAATAAAATAAAATAAAATTACTATTCAAAAATTTCCGGTGTGAATACACTAGTGAAAAGTCTGTCGATTAGTAATGACATCACAACTCATGTCCTCTGGCCTTGAGTATTTTGATGGCAGCGGTTCGTGTGGGACAAAATATTTCGAGATCGGGTAGGCTTAGCCTCTGACAAAAGAGACCGAAGTGCTCATTACATAAAACAGACATGACATCTCTAGAATCGCGGGTAATGAGTATAGATAAAGATAAATTTGAAGTCTTCCGATTTCTTAGTACCATTACCCTCTCGCTGCGCAACCCGAGAGTTTCTCGGGCAACGTAAAAGTAGCAAAATTTGCGCAACCCGGGATACATTTTTCCCGTCGGGATACATTTTTTCCTTCTAATTAACCCTCCTTGATCATTCCCATCAGTAACTTTTTATTGTAAATTTTGCCTTATCTAATCGGAGAATTTTCCCGATTAAATCAGGCGAAAATTTTTGTTTTGAAAAACCGGTGACAATTCTTAAAAGACGCTCGTCGCGAAGGAATTAAATACGCAATTTTTGAAGCTATTTTGATAAGCGAGAGGGTTAATTCCTAATAGTTCGTCGATACATTCGTTTGATGTAATCTGAAAAATCTGTGATTATGTAAGTGATTTCTAATAAGAAAATGTTGTGAACAAATTACGGAAGGTTTGACAACTGAGTTCATCGTTTGACCTTTTTTTAATTTAAAAATTTCGAATTTGAACTGAAAATTCTGAAAGAAAAATTACTTTGGAAAATCACGAAATTTCTTCCATTAAATAAAGAAAAGAATATTATGCAGAACTATTTGTGTGAATGCGAAATTTCCGTATTAAATAAAGGGCAAACTAGCAACTATGCTTAGAACAAAAGAGAAGCACCTCATTACGAATATAAGTGGTGGCTGTTTCTTTTGGAACATAAAGCGCCCTTCTGAAATATTTCACATTTCGTGCTTATTATCTCATTTACATTACGCAAGATGCGTGCATTTTCGGGAATTCCTTTTTAATTCAATAATTCCGAATTCAGACCAGAAATGTTTAATAATAATTTTTATATTATTTAATGATAAAGTTTTGTGCTTTATTAACCCTTTCCGGCGCAGACAAATTCTATTCACAAAATGAGAAAATATTGACTGACACCGGAAATTGCAAACGATTTCTTTTAGAAAATAAAAACTCCTTTAATTATGCTTTCACTGTAAAATCAAAATTTTGTTAAATATTCTTGGTACCATTTGCAACGTTGGAATTAAAATTAGATGTGTCCAGATTGGACACACTGCGCCGGAAAGGGTTAACCTTTTTAGTTCCGAATAGTGTTGCCAGGTATCCCGCGTAAGTAGGGACACCAAATGATCTGGACACCAGTATTTTAAAGTCATTTTCTTCGCCTATTCTTATGGCAAAATTAACCGCGATTAAAAATAACGTAATTAACTCAAAAATTAGTAACATCCGAAACATTTGGAGACCTGATTTACGTGGTACGCTTGGCAACTCTAGTCTTGAATACATATACAGTGAAACCTCCCTGTGCGACCACCTCCATTAAGCGATCACCTCCCTGAACGACCATTTTTTCATGGAACGAAATTTATTCCCATAGCATAGCTGCCAACATCTTACGCTTTTTCAGACCACAAAAATTTTACAGTAAATTTTATCATTTTAAATCGCCGTTATCTGCCGATTAAATAATTCAAAATTTTCTATTAAATTTTTGTGGTCTGAAAAAGCGGAAGAGTTGGCAGCTATGCCCATAGGATCAATACTAATTTTACCTCCATTCAGAGACCATCCCTGTTGAACTCCCTCCATGAGCGACCCATTTCTTTGAAGAAAATGAAACGAATTCTGTTCTTTCCTGGTCGCTTAAAGAAAGTATTATTTGAAAAATAATTCCGGAGACCGCATTATTCATCAAACTTCTAAACTAAGTTTACATTTTTTTTTACGGTAACTTTTAACTGTTTAACCCCCTTTGTGCCTTTTTAGGTAATGAATTTAATTTGTTCCTGTCCAAAAAAAACTGCATTTATTTACAGAACTTCGAAAGAAATCGAAAATAAGAGTTATAAAAGATAAAACCGTAAAATCAAAGCAAACGTAAATGTATTAATTTTTTTAAACTCTGCAGTAATTAACTTGTGTAATTAACTTTTGTTTTGATACTTAAATTTTTATATTTTTTCCTAATGTGAAAAATAAATTTTAGTAATATTAATTGTGACCTTTTTTTCAACAATTAAAAAATCTAGATTTAAACATGACCTCCATTAAGAGACCACCTCTCGGAGCGAACGATTTTTATTGGAATGGAACGTGGTCGCTTTAGGGAGGTTTTACTGTATGTGGAAATCTATTCTTTCTACCATAAAAACTAAACTGTTTCATTTTTTTAAAGTTTTCCTTTACCTCTAAATAGCTGAATGTTTTTTGCTTTTCAACAAAAAGAGTAAAGGACAGTACTGATGCTTCTTTTCTCATAAAAAATATATTATTTTTATCCTAGTTTGTAAAATGCTTTCAACACAGTGCAGCCAAAAGAATAAGTAATTTTCATAATTATTTTAATTAACCCATTAACCACCGAAACTACAAGGTTGAAATTTTCAACTTTTTATCTGAACGTCGTTTTCCACCACAAACCATGAGAGATAATTTTCGTCTTATATGATCTAAAAATGTTATGCCTTTAAGTAAGGCCAATTTTTTAATTGGGAAATAGTGGCGTGTATGTAAATAATTTAAATATGTGCATTTTTTTTTACATCTGCGTGAACGCAACACCAGCGGGTAATGTGTTAAACCATTTACATATATAATTTTGAGAATTTGCTTTGGCCATTCGCTTGTTTAATCTCATAATGGTTGCATTAAATTACCGTTCAAAAATTCAAATTGCTTAATTGCACCCCTTTTTAAAGAAGAAATTTTCACCCTATTTAATGACAGATTAAAGGATACCATAATAAAGCCAATTACACTATTTTAGAAAACTGGCTGGAATCAAACAATAGGAATAATAGACACAGCCAGTGAATATCGCGGGAGCGAGAATTAAGGGTTTAACCATTTATCTACTGGCGTTACTTATAAATACCACTCACTTTAAACTTTCATCCCATAGTGAATATTACTAATATCCTAATGGTACTTTGCAAAAAACACTCTTTTAACTCCACTTTATCCAGATACATAGCACCAGACGTTCTAGGTTTGTTATTTTAGCGAGGAAGGAGGGTCTATTTGACACAGTCGATTTGTGCCGACATTTTGTATAGATTATCACGCTCGTCTTTTTGTTGCTACAAACACAGTAAAGGATATAAGATAAGTGTTGAATTTTTTTTATGTGTTCATTATGATCATAGAATACAGTTTGACTAGTTTTTTAGGTGAACGGTGTAGGGGAGGTAGGGAGGTATGATACACCTTTTTTTGCTAATTTTTTACAACCCTTAGAAACCTATCTTTAAACAAATTTTTCGTGTTTTCTTTTAAAGTGACCTTTTATTCATTTATTAAAAATAGTGTGAATTTAAAAAATAATCAATCATAAAATATATCCCAATTATTGTGAATGGTTACTACTGTATCAAATCTCCCCATTGCTGGGGAGGATTGATACACTAGCAAGGGAGGTTTGATACATTGTTAACCCTAGAACTACCGAAAATTTTACTCAAGTTTTATAAAAATATTACACATCAGAATTCTTATTTAAAACTATTGAACTTATTTACTTAACTCATTATTGTCTGGTTTAGATATTTAGTTTATTTTAAAGAAATTTCTGGTTAGAATAAATATTTCGAATGTACCCATCGGGTCCATTGGACCCGTCTGGTAGACGGAGGGTTAAGTAAATTGAAAAAAGAAAATGCAGACAATTCAATTTATGTATCATACAATTTTTTATGATAAATCTTGAAATATTTAAGTAAAATTTTAAAAGAAATGACATTGACTTTTTGTTTCAGAAATGTTTTTTACAAAAATATTTAAACAATTACTATTATTTAAACAATTCTATTAAAACACTTTTTAGGAAATAAATAATGAAAAAAAAAAAACCCTAGAGATCTTGCTGCAAGAAAAAAGGAAGTGAACATTGCTAATTTGCAAACAATTTAACATAAATTTAGCAAATTTAAGATTTTTTTAACCCTTTCAGGTCAAACCATTTGCATTGCTAAAGTACTGAATAAATGAATGGCACCGGAATTTACCAACAAATTTAATTGGAAATAAGAAAAGGGCTATATTTCACTTTCACATTAAATGGAAAATATTTTACAAAATGCTGGTGTCAATGTGGCGTTTGGGAATTAAAATTAAGTGATTTCATAAACATGCCACCACCCCTGAAATGATTAAAAGAAAAACTAATAACTCTATCATTTTAGTAAGTAAAATCGGGTGGATTTAATGGTTTTTTAATTTGCACTTCGTCAATTATAGAAACAACTTCCTTTTCTGGCCATTTAAACTTTTTTCCTTCTACATGACGAGCAAAACGAACTAACCATCTATCATCGCACTGCTTTTCTATGTAACCTACATAATGTCTATGAATAGTCTCTTTGTTCTTCCTTACCAATTTCAGTAGATCTTGCTCTAAAACAATAATGAATATTACAGTCCTGTATTGGTTTACAACTTAAAAAAATTATTAAATTTCAAATATAGAAGTGTATCATTTCTCCCCAGCAATAATGTAACATTCCTCCCTATCATCCCTTACTGGATTTTCAATCACTTTGTATAAATGCAGTTGCAAAATGCCAATCTGCTTTCTTGTAAAACTTATTCTAACAATGTGCGTTACAAATAAAAAAAAATACAAGATATTATCTTCACAATAATAAGAATTATGAAAGAAAATCAATGTTTTAAAAAAATTACATTGACATTCCAAATTTCTTCAAAATTAAAAGAAAAAAAAAAACCTTGTCAGTTCTTCACTGCTAAGTCCAGCTAATGATGACCTCTGCTAACAAAAGAAGACTTTAAATCTGTTACAATGGCTGTTAATGCCATTTGTTGAGAAAAATTGTCAATGTATCAAACCTCCCCTATCTCCCCTATGTATTTGATTTAACAGTGGAATTACTCGGTGATACCTATAAGTAACGTCTGTACACTGGGTGTTGGAGAAAAAGTTTTTGTTTACTTTTCGTCTGTGTAGTTATCCATCGTTTTCATTTGCTTTAAAATGTAATTTCTAAAATGTACCCGTAAAACATGGTGACGTCACGGCGACGTCGATGTGAAGTCACACTGTGATTTTGTGACCGTCGATGTGACGGCATAGTGACTAGAATGCGAAGTCGTTATGGCCGTTTTAGAGTTCGTTTGTAACGTCACATTGTGACCACTCTGTGAACTCACGGTGTGACAAATTTGTGAAAAGTGTGTCATTTTTGACTATTTTGGCATTAATTTTGTGACGAACATGTGACGAAAGCGACAATGCTTTGAAGTCACAGTGTGACCAATTTGTGAAATATGTGTCATTTGTGACGAACTTGTCATAAATAATGTGATGATTTCCAATTAAATTCAAATTTCAAATTAATTGCTTAAAAGGCGCCAAGGACAACATATTGAACAAAATTCCATGCCGAGACTCGAACCCGGGCCATTAGTATAGCGCACTGACATTCTACCGACTAAATCACATGGAACGATACTCACTTTGGACAATTTCTTACTATTACACGTTGGCAAGGCGACAAACACAGCACAAGATAGAATATTTATCGTGAGCCACCGACATGGGGCAAACACGAAACTTAATTAAATTCAACATCGATTGAAACTATATTAATACTTAGAAATTTTTCCTGAGAGAAACATTCGCCTTGTATACAATATTGCAAATGAAAATCAAATTTCAAATTAATTGCTTAAAAAGCAATTTTAATTTGAAATTTGATTTTAATTTGAAAAAGTGTATGCAAGACGAATGTTTCTCTCTGAAAAAATTTCCAAGTCTTAATATACACTGACGGAAAAAAAATCCCAACACAAAGAAAGACTTGTGTTAGATAAACGAAATTTGGTAGGCGTGTTTATACATCTGAAAGATAACATCGATTGAAATTTCGCGCTTAGCGCATAAGTGTGGCGCTAGTAGCGCCACTCAGAACTTGCAGATCAGGTTTACTTTAAATGCGTGCTGTAAAGTTCGTGTGCGTTATTTAGCTTCGAAATGTGACGTATTGAGTTGATGTTAGCCAAGAATGCCTTTAACAAGACGAAGAAGCCACAGTCAACAGCTCACCGAGTTGGAACGAGGTCGGAATTTAGGGCTACGAGAAGGTGGATTTTCTTTCCGCGATATTGCAGAAAGACTTGGCTGGAATTTATCCACTGTGCATGATTGTTGGAAGCAGTGGTCAAGGGATGGTACTGCCTCAAGAAGACCGGGTTCTAGGCGGCCACGTGGCACTCCTGAGAGGGAAGACTGCCGTATACGGCGTAGGACTGTGACGCATCGTACTGCGTCTGCGGCAGAAAATTGAGCTGCAGTTGGTACCACAGTGAAACAACGAACTGTTAGAAACCGGTTACTTCAATTACAGCTCTGAGTCAGGAGCCCTGTAGCGTGTATTCTACTGACTCCAAGCCATTGCCGTTTGCGACGCCATTGCTGTCAAGCCAGAGCTCATTGGAGGACAGAGTGGAGATCTGTTGTGTTTTCTGATGAAAAAGAAACGCAACAGATCTCCACTCCACCCACTTATAACTTATGTAAATATATTTTGTACTTCAAGAATAACAATACTGCATTTGAATCAAAATTAGTCTATACATTTCAGAAACTGTTTTTTTTCACGATTCGTACTATTTTTTGAAAAATAATCTTCGAATCCTTTCACGTGGGCGTGCCAGTTTCTTTCAAGCAATGATTTACGGGAACGTGACGTACAGGACTTACACTAGCGACTATTTTTACTTTCTTCTATTTAATAGAAAAAAGTATTGTAATCGGAATTTTTTTGACAAATTTACACATTTTAAGGGTCAGAGATCCCCCAAAAAAACGCATTTATACAAAATGTCTGTCTGTCCGTGTGTCGCCATTTCAATATCGAAAAGTATATGAAGTTATGCATACAATTGAACCAAATCTTTTGTGTATGTTTTTGGCTATGGCCAGCAAGTCCTCTTTCAATTTGGAAATATACCACCGAAAGGAGGCGCTGTAATAGCGATTAATGTGTCATTTTCATTATTCTACTCTCGAAAAATATATGAAGTTATGCATAGAATTAAACCAAATTTTTGTGTATATTTTTTACTATGCCCAGCAGGTCCTCTTTTAATTTGGACCAATTCTGCCAAAAGAGCGCGCTGTAATAGTAATTAATGTGTCACTTTCATTATTATACCATCGAAATGTGTATGAAGTTATGCATAGGAATTGAACCAATATTTGTGTATGTTTCTAGCTATGGCCAGCGAGTCCTCCTTCAATTAGGAAATATTCCGCCGGAAGGCGACGCTGTAATAGCTATTTTTGTGCCATTTTCATTATTTTACAAAAGAAATGTGCGTGAAGTTGTGGAAAGAATTGAACCAAATTTCATATTTATGTTTTTGGCTATGGCAAGCATATCCATCTTGAAATTCGAAATATTCCGCCTCAAAGGTGTGCTGTAATAAAGAACTTTGCATAATTTTCCCGATTTTTCGTAGTTCTATTGCAGTTTGGTGGCTCATGTAGTTACGTGAACTTCGCATCCTGCTAAGCCGGGTGTTCGCAAATAGCTGATGAACAGCAGATTAACGAAAAAAAAAGATTTTAATAAATATCATTATCGAGATTATCTTGTTTTCACCCCGATTAATTGACTGTAACAGAAATTTATGATGAAAGTCAAAGTTGGTATTGTATTTAACTAATAATACAGAAGTACTAACATTTGTAACTACTTTCGGAAATATTAAGATGTATGAGGTAGAAGAAAGTTTTGGAGATTGGCACATCCAACTAATTTTAATTCTACCTCGCGCCACTTTCTTAAAATAAATACATTTCATTTGACCACATGTGCAAGAGAAATAGGCTACAAAATTGAGTTTTCAAAAATGAGTGCATAGACTATAAAAATAGTCGCTAGTGGAAGCCCTGGACGTACCAACAAAAGAAAAGAAATATTGGATCAAAATGAAAGAATTAATCTAATTCATTTTTTGTTTATTAGGATACAAAATATTAATCTTTGAAAATGATAGAATTTCGGTTCCTTTTGGCTATTTTCAACCATCTGACACTAGATTAATATTAGCACAATTATTCTAATTGGTAAACAAATCATATTAGACGTAAATTTCAAACTGGGCGAAAAATGTCCGGACCAGGATTCGAACCTGAGACCTCCTGCCTGAAGCCGCCAGTGCTCTGCCATCTGAGCTATCCCGGACGATTCTGGTCGAACTTTTTCACCCAGCTAACCTTGATGATTACAGCATCTGGTCTGAAACCTGGTTCAGCTCAACAGAATAAATCTCAGGTAGTGTAACTCCAGAAATCGCTGGATACGAAATTACACTAGATTAATATTAAGAAAATTATTCCAATCATCTGACACGTCTTAACGAAAATCCTGATGTGTGGGGACACCCTTAAATGCGGGGAGGGAGATTGGGGTAGCTGCCCCACATGACCCTGCATTAGTCAAGCACTGTGCATCATTTTGTATATATCTTACCTTTACTTGGCAAAGGGTCTGCGAGCATCTTGTAACAACACTCCACGGCAGCTTTACAGCAGTGAATCCACTTTCGAGCAAATAAGTCCGATTGGAAAGAGTCGTAAATAGGATGCGTCGTGTTATCGGGATCGGCAACCACAGATACGTTGTGAATGACGTCGTATAGTAGACCACTCCTAAAATCATACCTGTAAACGAAATTTAATAATAATATATATATTTTTTAAAGTACAGTAATTCCTTAACACTCGCGAGGGTTATGTTCATAGGAACCTGCGCGAATGTCAAAATCGCGAATGTTGAGACTATCTTCCTGTGCTTAAAAGGGGGTTACGGTTTATGATTTTTTTTAATGAAAGAAAGCAAGTGAAACTTAAAAATATATTTAGTAAGCATTAAAAAGTACATACTGTAAATAAATTTGAATACTTATAAACATGTTGTACAAAGTTTAGTTGCTAGTTGATAGCTGAATAAATTTATTTATATAGAATTGTGTTTTGAAGAGCTGATCATTTGTTTAGGTTGGTTGGTTGTTTGATTTTTGACGGCCAATTATCTGCACGAGGGATATAGGCCCAGGGGGGGAGTGCCCTTCGTGGGGGTAATTCTAAGGGAACCTAACCCGTATTTACGCATGGAAATCCATGGCTCGAAGAAAACCACGAAAACTCCGAACGATCAGGCCGACGGGCGCGATTGGGTTCGAACCCAGCACCTCACGTCTACCAGCTTCGAGAGCGGAACCTTTCAGCCACTGGTGGGGCCATTTGTTTAGGATTTTCCGTGTAATGTTAAGTTGCAGGTCTTGATATCTCTTTTAAATTTAAGGCTCCTCACTAGTTAATGATCTTATTCTATCGCTTTATCATTGATTTTTGTTGAAGCTTTAAAATTTCCCTTAAATTTTTTGCAAAAACATTTTCACTTTCGATAAAATTTAGAAATTTAGAAAATTTAGGAGTGTTTTATTTTTAGAATCAAATCACGTTTTGAGTTTCTTGGATATATTTATCAATATTTTGCCTCAATACAAGGACTGAAATTCTCGGTACTTGGGCTATACAGTACATAATGCAGCTTTCCAGTGTCAAATAGTTTATAGAATTGGTAAAACAAAGCACATTTACTTTGTAAAAAAATATTTATTTATAAAACAAAATTCGCGAATAATCAAGTTAAGTATTCGCGAATGTTGAAATGTTCCTCATTTTTTTATTTCGCGAATGTTATGCGATTACTGTAATACGTTATTTAATAAGTAAGATTTTCTTTGTTTTTTAAAATCTTCAAAAATTTCAAAATTATATATTTTTTTATATGCTTATCTCCTGTCTATTCTGTACGTTTTTATATATCGGTTTTCTTAAAATTCTCATTAAAACAGAAGTTATGGCTTTTAGAATTTTACCCATTCATAGTTGAAATGGGGTTTCCGAAACTTTGAAGTCATTTTTCTCAAAATGATGTTTTTGGGCATGGGCGCACGATATCACAAAAACTTCTCAATATTTTTTCATGAAATTTTCAAAAGATATGTACTTTATTAGTCTGCATAAACTGAAACTAAAATTTCCTTTTTGTTGTTAAAAACAAATTGTTTTTAGGTGGTTTTACTGTTGAATTTTTTTTAATTTTGTATTAGCTAAATACAATTTTGTATTAAAAGTATAAAAATGCTTTAAATACAAATTTATTTAGGTTTAGGGTAATTATTCTAATATGATGTATAATTAAGCACCAAAATGTTTTATTCTAGATACAAAATGTATTTTGTAATCCCTCGCTTAAGCTGTCATTCCAATTTTGTGCTCATTAAAATGTCTGAAAATGTCAAGCGCTTCTAAATAATAATTCCGAATCCTGTAATTCTATTAATTTATGAAATGAAAGAACATACTTATATCTTTCATCCCTCAAAAAATTGTGTTTTAATATTATATACATTTTAAGATGTTAAATATTGAACAGGGTCAATGTTTTTCATTTTTTCCAAATTTAAGAGTTCTAAGACCCCTTACGAGGCATTTTAACCCCTTATTTCTAACTCGCGCGATATTCACGGGCTCTGTATTTTATTCAGATTATTTGATCCCCACCAGCTTTATAAAATACTGTAATTGTCTTTATCATGGTTTCATTTTACCTGTCATTGACTAAGTTGAATATTTCTTTTTAAAAAAGTGGTGCCAATTATCAATTTGAATTTCTTTACCGTAATTTAATGCGATCGTTATCCCCTTGGGAGGCGGTGGGATAAAATATATCCCAACTAATTTAAACCAGATTCTCACCAGAAAATTTTAACTAAATTTTATATTTTTAACTTTGGAGGAAAATCGTTGGGAAATTGCTTTTCCTTATTTAAAAATAAAACTTTTCGATTATTCCGGTGATAATTCAATATTTAGAGAAATGTTTGCTTGCCCCTCAAGGGGTTAAGGAGTTAAAAAGAAGAGAAACCTCCAACATTGACTAATTAATCTACGTTCGAGATGACTATTATTAATTTTATTCTAGTAATCCTCTACGTATGCTGGGTTTTTCCGTGACACAGGGCACGTACAGCTGCGCAGTGGAGTATTTGAAGCAAAATCCTGACCAAATATTATTTTTGGTGTGTTTTACAGTTAAAATCATTGCCGTTGACTTACTATTAGTAAATACACTTAATCAATATACACATAAAAGTGTTCATTTACTTAATAAAAGTAAGCATAAAATACAAAATCTACTTAATTTTTACTGTTTATAAGAGGAAAGTAAGAGTTGGTGGTTAAAATGGCGGATTAATTGGAGGCTTAGAAATGATGAATTCAAGGAAAATTCAGGGAATAGAATTAGCAAAATATTAAGAGTACTATTTCGAGATTTCGTGCCTCATCTTGCACATTTGGTGATTTTTTTAAAAATTCTAATTGCTTGTTTGCTACTATTTTGCTGACATAGTAATATTGGTATTCAATTGAAAGATTAAATAAGGTGAATATAACTCTTTCAAAAAAGTGGTGTTAATTAAGAAAAAGGATAAACAACAACAGCAATAAAGAAACGCCCAGCTGGCAACACTTTCTGGGCAGGTTTTCCAGTTTGGCCTAGCAATGAGCGGAAAGAATGATTTTACTATGGAATGAATCACCCGGGCATTCGCAGAAACATAGTTTCCAACCTTGTATACATTTCTAATAAATTACCACCAGAAATTTAGTAAAAAAAAAAGAGAAACAGAATCATAGTTGCTAACCTTCGTAAGTTTCCAAATTATTAGTTTATGAAAATTTCGAAGTAAAAAGATTTTTCATATTTTTGAGGGTTCGTTAAGTTAAATCTATCAAAAATAAGGAAAAAAAATCGATACAAAATTCCTGGTAGAAAAAAAAAAAAAAAAAAAAAAAAAAAAAAAAAAAAAAGGTTGACAATTATGATTTTGCGCATGTCCGAATGATTCATGCGAATAAAGGTTGCCAGTTTGGCCTCCAATTTTAATCTGATGTTTCAAAAATGGAGTTATGAATAAAGAGGAGGAGACATATAGTGCACTGTCTACCAGTTACGAGTGAAGTAACTGAGGGGGTTGTCACAAGATGGCGGCTGCTTTTTTAAAAATTGGATCTTCAGTTCCTGATTACCGCGAGGGCAAACATCCCGCCAGTAAAATTGAATAGATCATTTCGTTTTATTTAAGCGTCTTATTGAGGGAAATTTTTCTCAAAAATGTCGCAAAAATTTCTATTTGTTTTTATTGGTGTCAGTATGCCTTGTAAAACTGTCAGTTTGTTTCGCTGGTTGTCACAATATGGCGGAAACGCAGAGCCTAACTACCGCCAAAGTAAACTCCTACCAGTAAAAATAAAAATTTGTTTCTACTATTATTTATGACTGAAATTTTGTAACAATAAGGTGTTTAAATAAGTTTAAAATTTTTATATAAATCTACTGGTGCTAATTTCCATCGGCGGTAAACAACGCTTGCGATAGCGGTTACAGTTGAAGCTTCACTGTTTTAAGGATATGTCAGTTCCGGTTTATTAATAGTTCCATGGTTTCAGACTGACACCGAAATAATTCTTTATTTCTGGTATGAACTTGAAATTTCTGAATGAAAACGGAGGCCAAATTGACAATCCTGATTCGAATAGTAAAGTCATTTATTCTGCTTATCACTAATTTGGACTCCTTTTTTATCTATAAATTTTGAATTCACACCAAAAATAAAGAAATATATTTTTTTACTTTATATAATCTCGAAATGCACATCATTAAATGAAGAAAATTATTTTTCGAAGTTTTTGAAAATAAAAGGGAGCTCAAACTAGCAACCCTGTACCTGAAAATGGAATTTCGGGTCACGTTTTTCTATGTGAGCATTTCTTATTTCGATATTCACAGCTTTCATAAAAATTCATGAATAATGATATAAGAACACCGATTTTGAATAACATATTAGATATCGCTCACCTGAGCCTTTTCTCTTTTGATATAAATGCAAACTGTGGCAGGTATGTGTAGCAACGTGCACAAGTGTCGATTTTGTATGCTTCTAGACTTAGCAAAATACCTCTTTCTGTTCGACATCTTATATCTGTTACATTCTGTGAAGATGCGTATGAAATCCAAACCTAAAAAGTAATAAAAGTTCATTTAAAAATATATTCCATTATTTGTATTTTATTTATATTTTAGTGCTACTTCAGTAATTACTTTTTAGTGTTTAAAATATTTAATTGTTGCAGTTTTACACCCATTTGGCGGATTTTAGCGAGCTTGGTTTGGCTCATATTTAAATCCAATATTGTAACTCGTATACATTATTAAACATATTGTTTTCTCGAAGTGTAATATAAAATTGCATTAAATTGCTATTTTTTTTTCATTAGCCGGAAGCAAATTTCGCCAATAGCAATTTTTCTTGTTGCATGGGCAAGTTAGAAGCTGTGCTTCCGTGTTGAAATCAAATGTTTTTGCTTTATGATATTATTTGTTATTAAAATATTTATTTTATTTTAAAATTAAATAAGTTAAAGATAGCTATTTAAAATGTATTTAATGCATGTATTTTAACACGTTTACGCCGGCGCGGTGGGTCACACTCGACTATCTCACAGTAGTCAAGTCTCCGGCTTTTTGCACATTGCTATTATTTTAGAGAAAATGTTGTTCCCTTAAATCACCCAATTTTTCTAATTAAATAAAACAACATTTTCTGTATTAAAATACTGGTATCAAAAAAGCCGGAGACTTGGCAGCTCTGAGGCAGTCGGGTGTGACCCACCGCGCCGGCGTGAACGTGTTAAATAAAAGGTATGTACGGTGTTGTTGCATCTGGTTAATCTTTTATTTAGGCATTCCAAATTCTCACCAGTAAGTTTTAATAGTTATTTTTGTTTTATAAGATGAAAAATACTCCATAACTACAATAAAGTTCTGTAAAAAATATTCTTGCGCGAGTTGAATGGTTCCAAATAAAACATCCCCTAGATACGGCAAAACTGGGTGCGTATTACAAATGAAATGATAAAAAATATATACTTTTAATGGAATGACTGCAATGCACGGCTGCCACAGGTGACTATTTTTATTTTCTGTTCGAACCACTATTTTTAAAAAATACATTTTGTAGCATATTTCTCTTGCAAATGTTGTCAAAACGTTTGTAAAAGAATTTTGTTTTTTAAAAAAGTGGTGCGAAATAGAATTAAAAAATAGTCGCATGTGGCAGCCCCGGCAATGCGATTGAATGAAAATTTGGCAATTTTTTAACTGCGCCCGGCAAATGGAAAATTACCTTAAAGTTAATTTTTCAATTTATGATTCAGTTCTTTAAAATATTGCATTATCGTTGGAAACACATCTCTGCAAATAAGTTTTATAATACCAGCACATCAGGAAGTAAATAGATTATAAAATTTCATCATTACATGCATAAATCAAATGAAACTCATAACGCATTGTTTTATAATTTTATTATAATGAAAATATGCATAATCTAGCCTCTACCAATAACCACTTTAAGGGGACCAGGTAAGCGAAATTTGGGAAAAAAATCGATTTTTATTTTTTTATGTCATTAAATAATTTAAACATATAACTTTCGAACGATGTGTCACACACGTTTATCTATATAAAAATGAAGTGTTGGAATTATTCTTCTTTCTAAGAGTACTTCAGAGCTAATGCCTATTTAAATCTATTGTTGACTTTTCTTTTAAACTTAGATTTTTCATTTTTGTGTTCTTTTTTTTCAATATCTATTAAACTTAAGAACTCAGATTTTTTTAATACTTATATTATGTTATATTGTATACTTTAACACGGGGATTTAATGATTTTTTGAAAATTATATATTTTAGGTAGTGAAATCTTATCAAAAAGGCTAATTTTAAAATAACTTTCCGTAAATAATCAATAATTAATTTTCAGTTTCACTTAGAAAGAAAATGGTCTGTTAAAATACGTAAAACATGTTATTCTAACTACTCTAAAAAATCCTGAACTCTATCTTTAACCTTCCGTCTACCAGACGGGTCCATTAGACCCGACATGTACATTCAAAATATTTATTCAAACCAGAAATTTCTTCAAAACAAACTAAATGCATAAATCAGACAATAATAAGTTAAATAAACAAATTAAATAGTTTTAAGTAAAAATTCTGGTGTAGAATGTTTTTATAAAACTTGAGTAAAATTTCCGGTAGTTCTAGGGTTAACTATTTCTGAGGAAAAGGTACATAACGTTGGTTGATTTAACATGGCGGTGATAGAGCTCTCCCGGTCCCCTAAAGCATATTAGGAACTACAAAGTTATGGCCACTAACATTGCACTTTTATTGCAACCATGAAACGATGAATAATGTAGAGACGACATAACCTCAAAATAGTGAAGCTTCAAATGTTACTACTTCCCTTTCCACCATATTGTGATCTACAGAAACAATCGTCCCACGATGGGATGATTTATCGATTCTAGCTGGTCAAAAGTCGATTTAAATTTTTTTATCATAGCGTAATTTATTTTTTGCCCATTATAGCTCAATAGTTAGTGCGTTGTACACTGCTGTTGGTTTTGACATAAATATAATTGTATGGTCCATAGACTAGTGCAAAGTTGATGCTTCTTAGTTGGGACTGAATCAATCATTTTGAGCACAGTTCTTTAATCTGTTATTTGGAGCGTAATAAAATATACTACTCTATTATGGATGCTTCCAAACAAAATATGGACTTTATTTTATAGGATTTATGTGCATAAATTTTGCACATATCAGCTGTTATTTCATATTTAATGTCGCAAAAATGTCGGTATTTTTTTTTTACATGTTTTCAGTTTTAATATAGAAAAGGTTATATGATAAAGCACGATTAAGCTCAATTTTTGATATGATTAATTAGTTTAGATTATTACCTTTTCGTTCCAATATAATTTGTCTGCCCTTAGGTGCCTCTCCAGTTTTTAGAATTGTTTTTAACTTATTAAGTCTAAATAAAAAAAAATTGAAATTTTAGTTCAAGTACCATTTTCTTTTTATCAAAGACAGCAAAATTTATGTTAGTCACATAAATAAACTTTTGCACCATTATGAAACGGCAACAAGATTTAAAATTTAATGAAAATGTGAATTTAATTGAAAATATTTTGTTTATAGAGGAAAATTACAATGAAGAGCACATGAAGTTTTTCAAGCGCAAAATGTTTAAATTTATGACAAAATTTGAACAAAAGTTCCCAGTTGTATGTAGATATCTCAGGAGGAAATGTTGTAAAATATATTACTTGGCTACAAATTTCGAGTGGTTACAAAAGTCATCCAGACAAATTCCCCAAAATTCAGATTTTATACAATGCAAAACATAATATAGACATTTTCCCATGATATCTTATTATTCCTGTTCTTTACATAGGGTTCCTCTGTGCAGAGATAAATATAAATGTACAGCACAGCAATTTTCATTAAACCTCTCGAATATTTTTCTCGAATCTTAAATTTTAGAAAAAATAGGATTTGTTATAATAATACAAAAATATTTTTATCCCTTTAGCTTCCATGCAAAAAAAAAAGCATTATTAAAATTATCAAGAAGAACATAAAATCATGCGTCAATCAGATTATGAAACATTTTTCAACGAATTCGGACTGCTAAAACAAAACTTCATAGCTTAATAACGTGGAAAACGAAGTCTAAGTAACAATATATCACGTTTGAAAACATAATTTCATCCAAAGTCGAAAAAATAATTGAAAATTTTGTACATCTCTGTATATGAAATATAGATTTATCATATAATTCACAATATGCTAAAATTTAGAACAGTTAGGGAACGCATAGCACAATTGAAAATTCCCCGTCAGCAATTTCCGTCAATAAACGGAAATGTACTTGAGATGTTTTGTACAGCCCTATATATGATTTATAGAATTTATACACGCAAAATAGTATAGAATTTTTATAATTTAAAAAAGTGTTTCACATTTGAAAACGCACTTCCTTCAATTATTGTTCATTGAGAGATAAATATAACTGATTAATTTTGTGTACCCCTGTATATGAAAGATGAATACTATGTACATCATACTTAATAGTAAGCATCTTATAGAGCATCCCGGATAACTATATCAATTTAAATACTTTTAAAAAAGTGTAACATGAACAAAATACACCACAAAGAATTTTTCTCCATAGACCGTAATATAACATAACTCTTTTTAGTGTCCCAGTAAATGATCGATAAGTTCTACCCAAACCATATTCTGTAGCAATGATCGTGTAGTGCGTAGATATGTATGCATAGATATGTATATAAATTTTAAAGTGTTTGAAATTATGAAGCATCATTAAAAATCACCGCAAAAGATTTTTTCCCACAGGCCAAAATTATTTTGAATGTCCCTGTAACGAGATTGTGATTACTACACGCTACATTTTGCGATACCTAACATTCAATGGCGAATATCAATAACATTTTTGAATTTCATGACGCCAAAAATAATTTAGACCAGCTAGAATCGATAAATCATCCACCGTGCGTCCTTCCAATGTCAGTGAATGACGCTAGGGCAAACTTCCACCAATAAATTTCAATGAAAATTATCGCCTTATTTAGCACGTTCACTGCGAAAACTATAAAGTAAGAATTTTCTAATTTCTTGTTGAAAGTCGTTTGCAACTACAAATTCAGAAAGGCAAATTTCGCTTTACTAATACAGCGAAATTTCTGCCAATATAAGTTAATATATTTTTTTAAAAAATAGTGGTGACAAAGTAATTAATAAATTAAAGCAACGAGTATACTCGTGGTTGGCAGCGAATGAGTTAAACGCGTTATTCAGGCTGAATTTAAGAGAAAAATTTTCACCGTTATTACTGGTGGAAGTTACCACAACGTTAATTAAGCCATGATACGATATAAACAAATAAAAGGCGTCATTTTGTGGTTATATCCTCAGTTACTTAACTCTCAACTAGTGTACCAGGTGTTCCATATGAATCAGACTTCCAAATGCTCTGTACACCACTAATTTCTTTCAGTTTATTTCGTCATGTTTAATCGCAGATAATTTTGCCATTAGATAAGGCGAATAAAATTACTTTAAAATACTGGTATCAAGAGCATTTGGAGCCCCGATTAACACGGGACGCCTGCCAACACTACTCGCAACCGGCAGACACTACACAGTCTGTCTGCTCCTGTTTATTCGTAGCTCCATTATTTTAACCGCTGCCATCTAAATACTCAAGGCCAGAGGACATGAGTGTGACGTTATCTCTAATCGACCGACTTCTCATAGGGCTCCTATAATACAGGCTGAATCGTCAAGCATTTTTTTCCCACTTTGACCAATGAGCGATTGTTGCCCACGCGGCGTGGCCAATCGTTCTTCTCCTACCGGCAATTAAATGGCGACGTGAGTCAGCCCGTATTATAGGAGCCTTAACTTCTCACTAGTGTTGGAATTCGCACTGGAAAATTTTGAATAGGAATTTTATTTTATTTTATTTGTGGAATATCTATCATCTTATAAAACAATAATAATAACTATTTAAACTTACTAGTGAGAATTCGGAATCTCTAAATAAAAATTCCGGCATATGCGGAAAGCTACAGTGTTGCCGCATCTGTCCGATTTTTTATTGGGAGATTCCAAATTCTCACCAGTAAATTTAAATAGTTATTATTGTTTTATCAAATGATACATATTCCACAAATAAAGTAAAAGAAAAATGCTATTCAAAATTTTCCGGTGTGAATTCCAACACTAGTGAGAAGTCGGTCAATTAGTGATAACATCATACGCGTGTCCTTTTGGCCTTGAGTATTTCGATGGCAGCGTTTTAACCCTCTAATGCCCATGATAAAATGCTATCATCTTATAAAACAATAATAATAACTATTTAAACTTACTAGTGAGAATTCGTAATCTCTAAATAAAATTCCCGGCAGATGCGGAATTCTACAGTGTTGCCGCATCTGTCCGATTTTTTTTATGGGAGATTCCAAATTCTCACCAGTAAATTTAAATAGTTATTATTGTTTTATCGAATAATACATGTTCCACAAATAATAATAAAAAAGAAATGCTATTCAAAATTTTCCGGTGTGAATTCCAACATTAGTGAGAAGTTGGTCGATTAGTGATGACATCACACTCGTGTCCTCTGGCCTTGAGTATTTCGATGGCAGTGTTTTAATCCTCTAATGCCCATGATAAAATGCGTTCTGGAAATTTCGTAATTCCAAATTCATACCAGAAAATTTAAATAATAAATTTTGTTTTATTTATGCCTGCTATTAAATAACACAAATATTACGATTTTAAATTTCTGTTATGAATTCGGGATATCTGAATAAAAAAATCTGCAAAATTAGGAACACCGATGGTAGTATTAATGCTACCATGCATATTAGAGGTTTAACCTATTATTGGATGTTTAATTGTATCTTTATGCTGTTTAGCTGTTGGCGCACAGAAAAAAAACTTTCCTTTTAAAATTTTCTAGTTATTTTTTATAGATTGAGGTATTAGAACGACTGACCAGAATGTGAACTATTTTTACAATTTTTCTTTATAAAATTTATGATCTGCCCTATAAACATATCGCTTATTTCATTTTTATTTATTGTATACTTGAAGAATTATATAATTTTAAGTTTCGGGTATCATTCTTTGAAACACCCGTAGTATCTGCTTATATATTTTACGTGTGTGTGTATACCTATTTAACCCTTACCAGCGCGGAGTAATTCTGTTTATAAACTGATGAAATAATGGACTGACACCGCAATTTATAAACGAGTTTATTAGAAAGTACGAACTTGCTTATTTTTATGTCCATTATAATAGAAAAATTTTAGTTAAATATTCTTGGTGCCGTTTGTCAGTTTTGGAATTAAAAATAGGTGTCCTTTTGTAAGGACATCGCGCCGGTAATGGTTAAAATTCACTAACTTTCTTTATATGTCAAACACAGACACACATATAATGTAATAAAGAATTGAATCAAATTAAAAAATATATTGAAAGTACTTTTGCATGGAAGATATATTAATGTTATGAGGGAAAGTTTTCTCAATTTAATCCAATTTTCTTCCTTAACTATTACTCTTAGTAAGCAGCATTTTAATTACTATTAAATTGGTTTTCGCAGATTAATTTTAACCCTTAACCGGAAGCGTATATCTGTGAGATGTTTCCGTCTACATATCTTCCTTTAATATTTTCTCTGTGCGACATTCCAAACTTATTTTTATGCTGTTATATTAAAAAATTGTTCCTGTTAATGTATTACTATTAAAGATTAAATGTGTAAGTTCACTATTTGGTAAATTATTAAGTGTTTTGATTGTGCACGGGATTGATTTTCACGTTTCCGGTTAAGGGTTAAATAATTTTCAGATGTAACTGATCTAAACTTTGGTAGAAAATCTCATTAAAAGTTTTTAATAAAACGCTCACTCAGAACTTTATATTTTTTATGAAAACTTCTTTAGAAAAATGACTTTTTTTTTTCTTCTAAAAACAAAAATTTATTTATATAATTAAAAAGTATATTTTTATGTATGGTATGTTTTTATTTTTTGATAAGTTCAGTTTGAAAGAAAATTATCTTTAAATCATGTAAAAAGAAAACAGAATATTATAAATTAAAAATTGAATAATTTAATGAAGAAGATTTTGGAATGCCACGATATATGTTCCCATTTCTAAAACAGTTAATTTAAGCTATTTGTTTCATAGCTATCAATGAAAGAGAAAGTGCAGTTAATTAACTAAGAAGTTTAAAACTTTTTGTAAAAGCATGCTTTTAAAAAGTTAAACTCTATTATATATTTTTTCCATTTGATAAAGTTAAACTCTATTATATATTTTTTCCATTTGATAAATTTGAACAAATGATAAATGTTTCTGAAACAGAGGGGGGGGGGTGCAAAGGTAGAATAAAGAATAAAGCAAAAAAGGAAGTATTATCTACTGTAGAAACACGAAGTCTTTTCTACTTATCTTAAGATATTCTAACGATTTTCAAAAAGACAAAATTCAAAAGTGTTTTCTTACAATGAAAAAACGAAGAAATTTGAAAATATTTTTCGCAACTTTTGTCCGATTCAGTTTCTCAATCTTTTGCAAACAAAAACAGATTTTTAAACAGTTTTGAAACGCTATTGCATTATATGTATTTCATATTCGATAAATTTCAACAGATGATAGAATTTTCTGAAATAGAGGAGAAAAAATGCAATTAATAGACTAGAGAAAAAAAAAGTACTATCTTCTGTAGAAACACGGCGTCATATCTACTTATCTGGAGAAATTTTTACGATTTTTAATAACAAAAAATTCAAAATTTATTTTTTTACAATGAAAATACGATAAAATTTGAAAATATATACTTCAATTTATTGTCCGATTTAGTTTTCAATCTTTTGCACGCAAAAACGGGGTTTTTAAAAATTTTGAAACAGTATTATATATATTAAGCATTCGATAAATTTTAACAGATGATATAATTTTCTGAAACATAGGAGACAAAATACAATTCGTAGAGTAAAGAATAAAGCAAAAAAGGAAATTTATCCCCTGTAGAAATACGATGTCTTATCTACTTATCTTTGAGAAATTCAAACGATTTTTTACAATAAAATATTCCAAATTATTTTCTTACAATGAAAAAACGAAGAAATTTGAAAATATATTCCACAATTTTTATCCGATTCAGTATCCCAATCTTTTGCAACATCAAACAATAAAATTTATCAAAATAAAACTAACAAGTTTCAACTACACTGCAGCCATCTTCAGTGTTACAGTTTCCAATGTCGAGAAACTCAAAATATTTTAATGAAGTTTAATAGCACATAATAGCTTTAGCAGATAATGGAAGTATTATCTGCCGTAGAAGCACGGTGTTACATCTTTCTATCTTGAGAAATTCTGACCATTTTTAACAATAAAAAATTTCAAAATTATTTTCTCACAAAGAAAAAAAGGAGAAATTTAAAAATATTTTCGATAATTTTTGTCCGATTCAGTTTGCAAATCTCTTGCACGCAAAAACAGACGTTTAAAAATTTGTGAAACTCTATTATATATACTTCCCTTTCGATAAATTTGAACAAATAATGAAAGTTCCTGAAACAGAGGAGGGAAAATGCAATTGTAGAGTAAAGAATAAAGGGGGGGGGGGGGAGAAGTATTATCTTCTGTAGGAACACGGGGTCATACCGACGTATCTTGAAAAATTCTAACGATTTTTAACAATGAAAAAATCCAAAATTATTTTCTTAGGAGGAAAAGAACAGAAGGAATTCGAAAATGTTTTTTTACAGTTTTGGTTCGATTCAATTTCCTAATCTTTTTCATTTCCTGTAGCGTTAAGATTAAATCTTTATAAACTGCAACATATTCTTACACATTTTGATTTTTTTTCCCTGTTTAAGAAATTAATTTTGATTTTTTTTCTAAAAAATCGTCATAATTTCTTAACATTATTGTCCAATCCAGGATTCGTACGAGTATCGTTATTTTCAAGGCCAAATATCAGTATTTTTTTTTTATAGAAAAATCAATCTAGTTTAATCGGATTAAATTTTGCCTTATTTAAGGATATATTTTCCATAAGAAAATACTGGTACGGAAAAATTTCTTAGCCTGGAAATTCAAGGACCTGTACGAACCCTGTAATCCCTCGCTGTTATTTCCTTTTGCATGAAACATGTGCTTTGACCAGTCAGAGTTTACAGTACAAGCGGATATTTGAAAGAAAAACTGAAAATAATAATTGTTCAAGTGCGAGTAATATTCGCTCACAAAGGTTCCCGCGCAACGAAGACTTTGCACAAAGTTAACTTGCTCTTAACTTGCCATAGCCAAGCTCTTTTGGACGTGAAGTCCCAAAATTCCAACGAGCCTTGATCCGTGCCGCTAATTGCTAGATAGGTTTTTATTTAACCCTCTCGCTGCGTTATTGTTTTATCAAAATAGCTTCGCGTCGAACGTCTTTTAAGAATTTTTATTCTTTTGTCACCAGTTTTTCAACACAAAATTTTTTGTATAATTTAAATGGGAAAATGCTAAGATTAAATAAGGCAAAATTTACAATAAAAAAATAACTGGTGGGAATAATCAAGGAGGGTTAATTAGACGGGAAAATGCATCCCCGAGAAAATTTCGGGTTGCGCAGCGAGAGGATTAATACCTGGTCTATTTATATATATTTTTTTTCGAAAATCATTAGAAAGAATCCTTGGATGATTCCGTGTCAATAGATATCTGGAGGGCCGACCAACTCCTCGGCTTAATGCCCGGAAAGTAAATTTGATATGTAGATAAGAAAAACGTTTTTTTCTCAAAAACTATATAATATATGATAATCATAATAGTTTCCTTGCAAAGTTTAAATAAACTCCTACCACTCCCAATTTTTCCATAATTTTAGTTTCAGTAGATGCGGAAATATCGGGGGGGGGGGCTAGGGGGAACATACTTTTGCAATACATTTTCGAAAACATCTTTGAAAGTATAATAGAATGCCTAAAAAATAAACTGAATCACAACTTAAAATGAACTTCCAGCAATCATTGCTAATATACAGTATTTCGGGTACGGTATGGTATCCGAAATACTGTATATTGTGTGTCCCTATATATATTGTGCACTTTCTTTTATACAGGGAGCAACTTGTAGTAAACCTCAGCAACGTATATCAATTTCATTGTATGTGGAATATTTAAGATATTTAAAATACGCCGCAAGCAAAGTTTCCCCCTATACCATTATGTAACGGAATTCTTTTATGTGACGCTGTAGACGAATAATAAATATTCTTTGCACAGCATATTCTACAGATTTTATATTTTAGTACACTTCATAAATGAACGCCAATTTAATTATCTTCGAAAGGTTGTAACATCATTAAAATGCACTTGAAACAATTTTTTCCCATTAGCCGTAATACTTTTGGCTGTCCCCGCAACTTAACTATAGATCCGATTTCCTTAAAATTTGAAATGACGACAAAATTCTGCAACAATTATATATTTAAAATTTCAAACCATTCGGCTGGGTATTTTTTGCGCTGTTATATCGAGACGGACGGGTCAGGCGACGACTATAGGTTCTACGTATTTATATAATTAGGAACGCACCTAAAAAGAGAGTTATGGGCTTAAAAAGAACATTGTTCTTCTGACAGAAAGCGCCCCATATAATTACTATATAATACATTACTTCACGAGTAAGAATTTCCAAATAAAGAAAGTGCCTACTGTTTTAAAAGAAGAAACAGATGGAATGCATAGCGACGTTGCCACGGTTCAATTCATTTGTGTTTAAAAGGGTCAGTAAACTTTTACGGTGTGAGTTAATCAATTAAATGAATTTTGTCTAGGTTAGCAATTGGGATGCTTCGAGTTTCGGCACGGTGGTCTAACAATATTTGTTGAAGAAGGATCTAATTAACGGACTACCACCCTCATATGGAGACATTCACAAGCTCACGTTAATCATATAGGATTTACTTATTATTTATTTATCTATTTATCTTCAAAACATTAACAAAAATAATAGTAAAGAAAACAGAAAAAAATGACTCTAAAAATACGTAAAATTTTCATGGAATTTAAATTGTTCTTTATATTTTCCCTAAAAATCAGATAAATTGTCTTCATAGAACAAATGAAAAATGCAGTTTTATTTTCTCCATTAAGGATACTCAGTACCTGTCATTTTGATAAAAAAAGACAAAAATGCAGAATTTTATATCTTTATTTTAAAATGTACGTTAGTATTCTTAGAACATTCCGTCCAAATTTCTGAACGATTCGATAAATAATAAAGGAGATATACTTAATTTCTCTAAGCCTTCCTGTTAAGCGTCCCTTTAAATGCTCAAAACACAAGATTTAAACACATTTTCCCAATTATTTATATTTTCATTTTAATCAATTGCTAAGGCTTCTACAACAATTATGCAAATTGTCTCAATTTTTAAAAAAAGTATCTTTTGACCCTTTGTCTGATAACTGAGTATTTGATTTTTGATATGTTTGTAACTGTAAAAAAAAAAAAAAAAAAAAAAAAAAAAAAGATCATGAACTTAAGAAGATTCTATTTTTCCATGTTTTTTGTATATACATTCAATAATTACTTTTATCTGCTCATCAAATGAACTAATCAAAAATCCGATACTTAGATTTATAGGAAAAAGTACTCTTAATAAAGGATAAAAAAATCTGTTTCCAAATATAACAAGTAAGAAAAATAACGCGTAGAGCATAGATTATGAAACACTTTCCAACACTCCCTGAAAGCTTTAACGAAATTTCGTTACTTAGGGAAATAAGGAAAATAAGATAACTAAGTAAACATTCAAAAATCTGATTTCAGTAGTTACCGCCCATAGCCAAATATATGTTCGAATTCCTTTGAACAGCCCTGTATTAGATCTGTATGTTGATATACATACTATATAATGGGAAAATTTAGTTTAGCAAGAAAACGTATAACAGGTTGAAATTTCTCTTTTAGCAATTTATGCAATTAATTGAAAAAAAAAATAACTTGAATACTTTTGTACAGCCCTTTAGTTTACCTAGTACCTTTATTACATGCCCTTATTTAGCTAAAATTTAGTTCAAACTAAAACACTTTAAAACTACTGAAACCACATTTCCAGAAATTATCATCCATAGGCGATATGTATCCCATTCTTTGCGTGACCCTGCATATAATTTTATCTATATTCTACAAACTTTTTTTAATAAACTAAATGCAGTTCAGCGTAAAAAAGCAAAACGCATTTAAAAACTACTTTTAACCCAATTGCGCTCATATAAAATAACCCTTACAAATTATTTTGTGTAGCCCTGTATATGAATTATGGAATTTATACAAGCCATATAGTATGCATAAATATAGTGAAACATAAAAGCGCATATCATAATTAAAAATGCATTTCCATCAATCACCGCTAATGTACAGTACTTCTGATACAATATACTATCTGAAAACTTTTGTATGTCCCTGTAAACGCTATGCACTTTGTAATATACATGAAATAACTTATAGTAAACCTCAGCGACGTATATCAATTTCATTATATCTGAAATACTTTAGTATAATTAAAATATGGTGCAAACAATCCCCCCTCCCTCCCTATATCATTATGTAACGGAATTCTTTTGTGTGGCCCTGTAAAAGAATAATAACTCAGTCCCTGTAATTGAACTGAACATGCTACAAACTTCATTTGAAATAGGTAACGTGCTATGGTAAATGTCAATAACCTCCAAAAATTTCAGGGTAATCCGAGTATATTTACGGTAGTCAGAGCGCGGACAGACGTTAAAAACCAAAATAAAACAATTTTGGAACACAGAATATCAGTAGTGGAAAATTGGCGCAGAGGCGGAGTCTATCGACACCACTAAATTTTAGTAGTATTTTGCGTCTTATCTAATGACATAATTTCCGAGTTTTTATTAGGTGAATTATACAATAAAAAATTAGCGGTTTCAATAGGCTCCTCCTCTGCCCCAATTTTCCACCACTGAGAATATACACAAATTGATATTTTGAAATCAAAATTTTTCACAAGCAACCGCATCATGAACTTTTTTATAGGATTTTTTTAAATCCTATAAAAAAGTTCAAAATCATTGGCATAATTTTAAATACCTTAAAATAATTTTTAAAAGGATATAAAGTTCTAAAAAAAAAAGAGCTTTTTATATAAGATCCTAAAAATAATCATTGTAAATATGCAACAAAATTTAAAACACACTGTTTAAGAATAATTTATTTAGCAAATAAAATCTTTAAAATTATTGAAGAATTTTAAGTTATTGGGAAAAAAAAAAGATTGTCGAAGCAGAGGGGAAAAAAGGAGAGCAATTTAACACCCCCCCCCAAAAAAAAACAGGTTCTTTATACACTCAATATCAGAATTTTTGCACGAAATTTATACATCGCTATGAGATAAGTTTTTTTTAATACATAAAATTTGAAAGCTTTAGTGCAAAAGTAATTATTTTCAAAATTTTAAATGTGCTCAATGTTTACCTCTGATCATATGAGAGTAAAACCAAAACAAAATAATTTAAGGCCACAAAATATCTAAAATTCCGCATTTTTTTACTCTCAGCCAACGCAATTATTATTGCAAAATTTTGTATAATATTTAAAATCACTGGCATTTGAATTATATTAATTAAAATAATTTGTAACCATTATGTATAATGTTATCAAAAGTGAAAAAAAAAGTTCTTTGTATCCTAGAAATCATGGTAAATGCATCAACATTTAATAAAGATTCCTTAAAGTGATATTTTAATATATAATTTCATATTTGGCATTAGTATCACAGATAAAGTTTTCTGAATATTGATTCGTTAAAAATAAACTGAACTTAGGAAAAACTCCAATTTGTTCTTATCCTTCTTATAACAATAAAGTGAACAGCTTTTACAAGAAATAGTGTCCGAAAGGTGAAAGGACAATTTTATTTAAAATAAATGATATTTACGTATATTTAAAGGATACAAAACATAAACAATCATATCAATGCGTAGGTAAAGTAAAAATACACTCTAATTACTCTAAAACGGAAAATGTTTAATACTTGCATTCGATTGATTAATTTAATAACTTGTCATAAGAATTACGAAACACATGTCACTTTCATAAAAATATCAGAATCGCAATGACAATTACATTTGCTTTTATAATAGTATTAAACTATTAAACACACAACACTCAAAACCGAACTAATCAAATTCCTCTGAATCTGATCGAATTCTCGCGTCGAAGTGTATTCTGGGTAAGACCGCCACGTGACATTCCACCACGGTAACCCTGTACGTGTGCCCCATCACAGAATATGTACCATCTGCGCATATTTTCTAAATATTTACTCACTCATGGAATGTGAATCCTGATCACGAGATTTATTGCAAAACAATTTTTTTACAGTTTGTTTTAATAACATTATGTATAAAAAAATATTCACAATATCATTTTAGTTTCGGGAGAAAATGAATTAATGCTACAAAAACATTACTGCCTTTTGTCCCGAAACTAAAATGATATTGTGACCAGTGGCGTAGCCGTAGGGGGGGGGGGGGTGTTCAGATGCACTTTCCACCACTAATTTTATAACGTTTTTTTTGCATTATCCAGTGAAGGAACAGTAGCGCGGCAGTTGGGCGTTTGTCACCACTAAATTTTAATAGCATTATTCGCCTTCGAAAGTCTCTGATATTGTATCATGAAATAAGACGAAGAAAACTAATAAAATTTAGCGGTGACAATTTATTCTCTGATGCTACACTGTTCCATCACTGCTTATCTAATCAAAGAATTTTCAGTTATTAATAAAGGCGAAAAAAACTTTACAGTTTTAGTGATGTGAAGTGCATCTGGATCGCTTCCCCTCTGGCTACGCCACTGATTGTGACTATATATTTTTTAAATACATATATATTTTATCAAAACGTATCCTTGTATCCTGAAATAAGACGAAGAAAACTAATAAAATTTAGCGGTGTCAATTAATTCTCTGCTGCTACACTGTTCCATCACCGCTTATCTAATCAAGGAATTTTCAGTTATTAATAAAGGCGAAAACAACTTTACAGTTTTAGTGGCGTAAAGTGCATCTGGACCGCTTCCCCTCTGGCTACGCCACTGATTGTGACTATATATATTTTTTAATACCTACATATTTTATCAAAACGAACTGTAACAAAAATATTTTTCAATAAATCTGGTGAACAAGATTCATATTCTGTTAGTGAGTAACGACTTGAAATTCGTGATTAAATTTTGAACAGGCATTCTCTAAACTGCTTCAACTGTTAAAGAAAAGTCTAATCTGGCGATTTTAGGAAAGTTATTGAAACTATTGTGTACAATCGCAAAATATTTGAACAAATAAATGAATAATACTTGCTCGTTTAATAATACAACTTTGATAAATGCATTTTAAATTAAACTGTATCCGAATATAAAATGAAATGAGTTTTAAATTAAATGAATGAAATATCATTCATTGAAATATCATTCATTGAAATATCATTCATTGAATGAAATATCATCATCAAATGAAATCAATGCGATCAAGAGAATATTGGAAACTTATCGTCCGTGCTCGATAAACGAAAAAAAGTGGTATAATTGAATACTTGCACACCAGGAATTGGGTAAAAAATGAGACTACAAAATTCTATCTTTACACATATTAAATAATTTAATGCGTCATTTTTCATTACATTAAAAAAACATAATTCAAATCGGATGCGTCTAAATCAGCGACATATGAAAGTATATATTAAATAATATTTCATCTTTTTATAAAATAAAATAAAAATACGTTACTAACTTGTTTTATTCTTTTGAAAACGAAATAGATGAATTCTATCAGAAAAAGAGTTTTCTTACAATTTCGAAAACTACAGCTATTACATGAGATGGCCAACATTTTGCCATTTTTACAAATGGTATTAGTTCTAAAAAGAACTGCTTTTATTTGAATAATTAACAATAATAAATAAATTAAATAATCACGAATAAAAATTGATAGAATATAAATATCAGAATATGCGCTTGCGCAGTTATTTCATATATGTACAATTAAGGGGACACAATACTGGGTGCAATCCCATGTAAAATATGCGAGGTTTAAGGCTCGTTTTCTCAGAAACCACCCGACCAACTTTGATGAAATTTAGAATCCATATTCACTGGATTATACTCAAGACTTATGGCAGACAGATTATTTTTTTGCGACTAAAGCTTTTTAGAGTAATGGCAATTTTTCAGAAATTGCCTATCTTGAGAAATGATTTTTTTTTTCTGAAACTAATTAAATTTTGTAAAAGATGTCTGCCACACATGATCTTATATTTTTACTCAACTACTAAAAAAAGAAAAAAAAAAGAATATATATATATATATATATATATCGAAATTGCTCTAGTATAGGAGTTAATGGGGTTTTTAGCTGAAAAGTACAATTTTTCGCAGAGCTAAAAAACTTAGACACTTCTAACTTATGTGAAGTACTTGCACACTTTTATCAAACACATGAAATAAAGTATATCACTTGGATAAAATTTAGTTTCATAAATCGAGTGTCCGGAAAATGACTGATGGATTTTAAAATTCAATAACTTGCAAACAGTAACAGATATTTTAAAAAAATTTGCAGGAGGGTTATGTAAGATGTCTGGAGGTTTTATGTGTCTACTCCCAGTTTTAGTTACAAATAGCAGCGAAAGATGGCGCTGTAAACAAAGACTCTAAATCCAGGCTCAATTTTTCGGCCTCTCTCTTCTTCCATGCGAAAAAAGAAGATTAAAATGATTTGAATGGATCCCGAAGTACCAAAAATCGGGTCTGGAATTAGCACCACCTATTGTTTGAAATTCGAACTAAAATCAAGAATCACAGCAAAAAAACTCCTGACATCATACATAACCCTCCTGAAAGATTTTTTTATATATATCTGTCACCGTTTGCAAGTTATTGAATTTTAAAATCGATGAGTCATTTTTGGGACACCCGTTAATAAATGCGTATAAAATGTTAGAGTAAAATTTATGTGAGTGGGCGTGGCGTCCCAGACGTGTCTTCCCTTATTAGATTTTCGAAAAAGAAGAAAACAGTTGGCCACCTTCCTGTAGTTCACCCCCGTCCGCTAAGTGGCGTGTGACCTCGTCTTTAATATTGCGGTTGCATCTCCCATTTTAGATGGGGCGCTTACTTTTGTATCCAGCTTTGTATGACGCTTACATTCACGCCGGTGCGGTGGGTCACACTCCACTGTCTCAGAGCTGCCAAGTCTCCGGCTTTTTGGATACTAGTATTTTAATACAGTAAATGCTGTTTTACTTAATTGGAACAATTGGGCGATTTAAAAGAACAGCATTTTCTCTAAATTAACAGTGGTGTGCAAAAAAGACGGAGACTTGACAGCTCTGAGACAGTCGAGTGTGACCCACTGCGCCAGCGTGAACGTGTTAAATAAGGCGAAAATTTCTATTCAAATTTTCTTATAGAAGTTTGCGCCAGTTGTAATCAGAAAATGTTAAACCGTTAAAAGAAAAAAAAAAAGTCATCTTCTGATAACCCTTTCGCTTACTTCGCTCGCATCTGGTAGGTAATATACTATATGTAACCTCCTGTTTATCCATAACACCATTGCTTTTATATCTCCACCTAAATTAACATACATAGAAAATTCTTGGTCCAAATTACATTTTTATCTGTACTTTTTTATGACTAACTTAGGGCTCCCACTTGTTCATTTTTTATAAACCAGTATTGTTTTTTTTAAAGAGGTTCGTGATAGATATTTGAAACAAATACGTCTTTTGAGGTAAGTTCCGAACAGAGTTGCCAGTTTGGTCTCTATTTTCATTTAACAAGTAAGAATTTGTGCCAGAAATTAAAAATAGTATTTTTTGCTTTATTTAATGACAAAAATTTTGCGATTACATAAAGTACAGATTCTTCTCTGAAAATTTCCGGTATGGAAGTGAAATTTCGAAATTAAAATGGAGACCAAACTGGTACCCCTGGTTCACAAGAAAATTTTAAAGAAGATTTTTCTTTGAAATGAAGTTGAAAACGGACAGAATGACAGCTCTGGATGTATACCATATCTAACTTAATAGAGTAGAACCCCGCTAATCCGAAATTCCGGTTAATCCGAAGCGATTTTATTTTCGAAAATTATACTTGAATAGAATAATTTTAAGTATCTGAAAAGATTAACTTGCGAAATTTTCCGGATTATAAGATGAATGTCAAGAAAAACGTGTAGAAGTTAAAGAGCTTGAATAGACTAGAAAAAATACTCAATAATGTAATAGCACAACATATGTACACGAATATAAAAAGTAAACGTGCACTGTAGGACTACCCGTAGAAGCAATCATAAAAAAAATCTCTAATATCAATTTCTAAGCCAGTCACTATAGAATTCTTTTCTAAAATGTAAAAAGTATTTAATCCGAATGATAAAGATTTATTTTTTTTTCTTTCAACAGTTTTATTTCTCACATTATCTACAGAAATGTTTTCTTCTTCCCCCTCGTCGATGTGGTGACTGAGCTGTTTATAGATTCAGGACTTTGAATAGTTTGTAATGGGTTGATATGTAATTCCTCATTAAGTTCCATTGGATTATTATGAGCATCAGGAGTGATTAAACAGGGAATACTATTCTTTCTCCGAAAATCGTGCCGGATTATCCAGCACGTCAGACCTTAGGACGCCGAATTAGAGTCTTTACTCTACTATTGAGTACTTATAACCTAAATTTTCTCTAGCACGTACCTTTTTCTTTTCTATTTTTACCGGAATTTCGGGTAATCCGAATTTTTTTGTAATCCGAATAGGCACCGGCCCCAGTTAGTTCGGATTAGCGAGTTCTACTGTATTAAGAAATTATAGCTGATCAACAGCTATATATTTTGAATTTTTTTACTTCTAGATCTTTACATCTACTGCTCACGAAAAAGTAAAAATTTATTTTTAATCATTTCTTAAAACTTTTCTGGGTTCAAAGTTTTACTTTCTGACTTTTTTTTTTTCGTTATAGTATTTACAGGCCTCGCAGCGTTCCCAAAAATTTGGCCCTTTGCTACCAGTATTTCAAGTCAAAATTCTTCGAGGTAGATTCCTTTAACAACCAAAGTAGATATATGCAATAAAGACTATAGTTTTAAGATAGTGGTAGCAAAGTGCGAAAATTTTAGGAACGCAGTGATGGAACAGTGGCGCAGCAATTGGGTAATTGTCACCACTAAATTTAATTAGTTTTCTTCGCTTTGAAAAATGTCAGAAAGTCTGTGTTGAAATTAGCGGAAGAATACTAATAAAATTTTGCGGTATTAATTGATTGTCTGCTGCTACAGTGTTCCATCACTGGGAAAGGTACGAGCCCTGTATTTACTTTTAAATCTCAAGTTTAACAACATAGTTCGTTTGTTTGAGGAGATTGCTTGCGCCGCTGCTCAGAACTTATGACTAACGCTATGTTTGGCTAATAATCTTCGCTTTATTTAAAGACAGAAACTCTGCGATTAATTAGCTCGAAGATTTCTATTAGAAAATAAAGATATTGTGCCCAAATGTTTGTCTGTAATCAGTTTGTGATAATAATAATAATAAAAAAGAAACAGTTAAGTGTTTAATTGATATAGTTAATAATTTATTAAATTAGTTCGAATAGCATTTATAGCAGATATTGAAGCAAGAAAAATTTTCTTGCTACTTAGATAGGATATATCCTTAAAACAGTCAAGTCTTCAACTGTAACCGCTTTCGCAGAGATCGATTAGCACCGAAGGAAACTTCCACCAGTAAATTTAAATAGAAAAAATCTCCCTATTTAAGCGCTTAATTAATCAGAATTTCAGTCATATTAATTTTTACTGGTGGAAGTTTACTTCGGCGGTAGTCTGGCCCTGCGCTTCTGACCATTTCTGCGTTGTACCATATTGTGACAACCCAAATAATCTCCTGTCAGTGCCATTGATAAAGATTATACTACCTGGGCAAACAGCCACCAATAAAAACGAATAGAAATTTTTACAATATTCGTGAGAGTAATTTTACATGAATAAGGCTTATGTATCAAGCGTACAAGCTTAATGCTGGAATAGGGCATAAATTGACACAGCTTCGCCATCTTGTGGCGGGGTTGATAATGCGAATACGCGGGCTTTTAATGTGACATCATGTATCACAGAATCGGGGCTAACGAAAAAGACGCGCTACCATGCTTTTCCAATTTAGAGTAGTAATGTGAAGCTGGCAGTCTCAGCTGAGCTGAATAAATCAGTTGACAAAACTGATGACTTTGGATTACTATCATATCCAAATCATTCTTTAATTTGATAGAATTCATTACTTTACAGTATTATAAAAACATTAAAACGTCGTTTTTATAACTCAAAAATAAAAAAATAACCAGCAATATTTATGCGATTTATTTTAGTTTTAATTCTCTTTTGTCTAAAGAAAATAGTAATATGTCAGGGTTCGTAAGGGTACCGTTATTTTCAAGGCACTATATCAGAATTTTTTATAGAAAAATAAATCTAGTTTAAACGGACGAATATTCGCCTTATTTCAGGAGAGATTTTCCATAAGAAAATACTGGTACCGAAGAATTTCTTAGTCGTGAAATCCAAGCACCCGTACGAACCCTGTATATGTTTCGATTTTTACAGCGGCAAAGACATTTTATAATCTTCAACAAGGAGGAAAAGAATTTATTACATATTATCAATGGATTTTTTCACATATATTTGCCGGTGAGGTTTTCCAATCAAAGTACAATAACCGCTCCTTATATTGCTCATTCGGATATACTGCTCTTTTTCTCTGTCATTCCTTAAGCAATAAATATCTTCACATTAAGAGCACTTTTCGCATTCTTTTATTTAACTCAAGCTGATTTTTGTATGCAAAGATGTAATTTAGCAATCGATTTATAAACCACTTCCTGATATGCTAGAATTATAAAAATTATGTATGAAGGTGTATTAGGTAAAATTATGTACAATTAGCCCGAACAGGTGATAAATGTCCAAATATTCTCTCTAACTCATACAAATGTATGGGAGATACGGCAATAGATTATGCGCCAATAAATGCTCCTCAAAATATGACAAAGCGCTGTAACGCTGCAACAATGCAACATTTTCAAGACTTAAATGCGTAAAATAAGTTGTAAATAAAAAACGAAGACTGCAATATTAAAATAATACGCCTTTGTCAAATAATTAGTGAAAGCCGCAGCTTTGCTCGCGTAATAGTTGAAATATGCCAAGTTATATTTATATGTCTAACTTTTATTAGAAGAAATTATACTTTTAGGAATAATTCAAAAATTACTAATTAATTCACAGTTTGACTAAACTTCATTATTACACTACATTAGGCAGAAATGGAACTTAAATTAATAAGAAGAACTAAAACTAATTCTACATACCTGAAAAATTTTTAACGTATTTTGAAGCTTTTAAGCTCATTTCATACACTCATTTTAGTATACATTTGAAGTTTTTAATTTTTTAGAAACCGTTCTTAGTATGCATTTACATCTTAAAATTATCCATCATGTAAAATTCCAAGATTCTTGTCTAACGATCTACCATCTCTCTGGTGGCAGTGGCAATAACATAAAATACCTGTGTTGAAACAGAGACTATCACCATTAATTTGCCAACATTAATTTTGCGTAGAAATCGTCATTTAGAACTTTTTTTAGAACTTTTTTTAGATTTTTTTTTTTTTTTTTTTTTTTTTTTTTGCGAATTTTCACCCCTTTTAAATTTCGAATTTTTTAAGAAATGTTCTTAGAGACCTTTTATATTTTATAAGTAACTACGATTCCAAATTTAATGTTTCTAGGCCCTTCAGTAACACAAAAATCACATTTATAGAACATTTTTTGCTCCTGCAGCACTTTTGTGGTATTGGCACGGACATAAGATATAGCCTATGTTGGAACAGGGACTAACACCATCATTTTGATATCATTACTATAAATCGGTTTGCTACTTCCTCAGATTGAGTAGAATTCGCCATTTAGAACGTTTTTAGGACGTTTTTCGCGCATTATGACCCTTTTTAAATTTCGATATTTTAAATAAATGTTCTTAGAGTTCATTTATATACGGACAGACGGCCAGACAAACCGAAGTCATAAACACTTTTCAACTTTGTTGGAAACTGTTAAAAATGAAAAGAGAAAGCATTGTAAAACTGTTAATTTTTTTAATTCAATTTAAAAAAGTTATTGCTATATTGAGAATTTAACACGTTTTATGATCTATTATGACTAAGCTTTATTCAAACATAAATCTAAAAATATATTATAGGGCATAGTTACAAAATAAATTTTTTTAGTGCGACTCCCCTTAAAGAGCAGCAAATGGGGAGAAATTACGTCATGTTTAAACTGGCCAAATAATATTATTGGCCAACAGTTAAAATTAAAAAATATATTTACACGTGACATTTATTTCATTGCGAGATGATCTTTTCAACTTTTTTTGCCAATTCTAGGACAGCGCAAATAATAATAGATCCTTTCAAATGGAAAAAGTATTTTTACGTGAGTATATTATGAAGACAGAGAATATTTTGATGAAAAGTACGTCATGTTTGAAACGATGCATTTAAAATATATTATTTAAAACAGTTTTCTTAAGCGTTGTTTAAAAAATATTGAAGGCAAAGGCTGTGTTGACTTACTTTATTCTTTATTAGCTGATTTTTAAATGTTTAAATGATCTTTTTTAGTCAAACACGAAAACAGTCATTATATGTCTTATAACCGGCTGATTCGGCTTTAAAATCCAACATTAAAAGGGAAATGAATGGAATCCCGTTTACAAAAACATTACCACAGGATTTTTAATTATAATATAAATCTTCCGTAATCTTTTTGAAGACGATCAAATTAGTGTGTTTTAGAGTCTGCGGTATCTGAACGGGGATTGTCGAGCGTACCTCGCAGGGAGCAGAGCCAACCTAGTTTATGAAATATTTGTAATGATTTTTGTGAAATAAAGATCAATGTACCAAAAATCATTATTTCAAGCTATTCAATAAAAATTCTATCATATTTTTCGTAAGTATCGAAAATAAAATCGATTTTGTACAATTTCTTATCAGTAGTGCTCTCACATGCACAATTAGCAGAAGATAGTTAGATTTTTATTTGTGGAGAATTCGATGATTCAAACAAAATTTTTCAAACAGATCTTCATTGTAAAAAGTGTTTGAAAGTACATTTAGCAGCGGATGTGGAAACACATTGCCATCTATTTCGCGCAGAATTGTAATCACGCAGTAAAATTACTCAAGTATCAGGGCTCCCACTCGGTTCGTTTTTTAAACACAACTTTTTCAGAGGAAAATATTTATAAATTTCGTAGAAACTTACCTGGAGGGATATCCCCCCCCCCCTTGCAATTGTTGCAAAAACCTACCACGATTTTTCCTCTTAAATATACTGGTTTAAAAAAATGGATCATTTAGAGCCCTGAAATATGCTTATTTTTAAGTGTTTTGAGTATACTGTTCCTTATGAGTGGATTAGGATATATTTTCATAAGATCTGTCATCTAAATATTGTAGTATGACCATTAAAACTGTTTTCCGAAATAATAAAAACTATAAAATACATCATATTTTTTAATTCGAAGAAAGTGTAGTAAATTTCGTTTACTTTTACACAACTTGCTTTCTTATTTATAAATATTTATTAAGAAATCTAGGGCATACAAGAATCATGAAACAGCACAACCAATGAAAAATTTAAAAGATAAAATTAATGAGACTGTCTGAAAGAAATATAGCTTTGAAAAACAATAACAAGAATATGCATTTTGTATCAAAATACCATTGCATAAAATAGTGCTTAATCTGATACTTCTATTTTCTGGAAGCTTCGAAAAATCTTATATGTTTATATATCATACATAAAAAATTTAAATTGCGGTTTGTAGGTATTAACCCTCTCGCTGCGCAACCCGAGAGTTTCTCGGGCAACGTAAAAGTAGTAAAATTTGCGCAACCCGAGATTTCATCGGGCATGCATTTTACCGTCTAATTAACTCTCCTTGATCATTCCCACCAGTTATTTTTTTATTCTAAATTTTGCCTTATCTAATCGGAGAAATTTCCTGATTGAATTAGACGAAAATTGTTGTTTTGAAAAACCGGTAGCAAAAGAATAAAAATTCTTAAAAGACGCTCGTCGCGAAGGAGTTAAATACGCAATTTTTGAAGCTATTTTGATAAAACAGCTACGCAGCGAGAGGGTTAAGTATCATGCGAAGTTAATTAAAAAAATAAGGACATGCAAAACTGACATTGAGACCCCTGATCTGCAGACTTACTAGTCAAGAAAAAAAAAACTTTTCTTTTGTTGTTATTTAATATACTGATCTATAATTACTTATTTCCATTAAAATAACTAATAACTGTAGTTTAAAATAAATATTAAGAGATTCCACAGCATACCTCAGATTTGCGGGGGATCAATAAAAAACTATTGGACCATAAAATGGACTGGCACCATCCAGTATATTAATATTTGGGCTGTTCTGAGCTTATATAAAAGGGGAAAATGCGGTTCTCATATTTTGCGCGCTCACTCAGTGCTGTCAGTGGACTGTTTATTATTATTATTATTATTATTCAAATTTCTCGATTGGCACCACTTTTTGGAAAGTGTAAAATTCTCCTTCCTTTCGCCTTATTTAATACGTCATGAAATAAGGCAAATTTTAACATTTTAAAAAAGTGGTGCCAATGAAGAAATCTGAATTTTAAAAAGTAGCCCGCTAGCAACACTGCACTCACTTCCTTCTCGCGTGTGGACTATAGACTGTGCGCAATATGCTACTCAACAGGATTCTTGGAGGGGATGGAGAGATAGAGATTGGAGGCACGAAACTGTTGCCGGCGCCATGCCTTTTTAATTATTTAGGGTCTCAAATATAAGAATCTGAATGTAGTTGCCGGTCCCCATATTTTACGTATTCAAATACTTCTAGTGACTCGTCTAATTAGTTTTTATAGATTGAGGTGTTAGACACCATCTACTGGCTAAAATGTGGCTAAAATTTTTGTACATAAAATGTATGATCTTACTTATTAACACATCATTTATTTTATCTTTATTCGTAATATACTTGAACTATATAATTTTTAATTTCTGGTATCATTGTTTGTAACACCTGTCATATTTGTATACATACATCGCAAAGTTTCAATTAGAGGGGAATATTTTTATAATCCACTCGAACCACTATTTTAAAAAAATACATTTCGTAGTATGTTAGTTTCTCTTGAAAAATATTCGCCTGTAATTGAGACTTTATAATGCCCCATCGTGTTTGTATGTATGCGTCTGTGTGTATATTTGTAATGTGAAACACAGATACACATATAATCTAATAAAGAAGTAGAACAAATTTAAAAATATATATTGGAAGAATTTTGCATGGAAGATATATTGATGTCACGAGGCAAACGTTTTCTCAATTTAATCCAATTTTCTTCCTCAACTATTGCTCTCAGCAAGCAGCATTTTAATTGCTATTAAATTGATTTCCCGCACATTAACTTAAAATAATTTTCAAGTTGAACTTATCTGAACTTTAGAAGAAAATCTCATTAAAACTTAGTAATAAAAAGCTCACTCAATAATTTATATTTTTTATTAAATGTTCATTAGAAAAACAACTAAAAAATTTTTGATTATATAATTAAAGTATATTTTTTTTATGTATCTAATGCTTTTATTTTTTTATGTGTAGTTTGAAAGAAAATTATCACGTATTAAAGAAGGAATGATTTAATGAAGCTTGGAATACAATATTTGTTCTTATTTCTAAAATTTTTAAGTTAATCTGTTTGATTCCTAGCTATATCAAAGGGATAGCAAGTGCAGTTATTTAACTATTAAGTTTAAAACTTTTTGATAAAAACAGGCTTTCAAAAAGTTGTAAAACTCTATTTCAGGTATTTCTCTTTCGCTAAATTTCAACAACTGATAGAATTTTCTGAAACAAAGGAGGAAAAGTGAAATTGGTAGAATAAAGAATAAAGAAAAAAAAAAGCAATATCTTCTCTAGATACAACGATGTCATTTCTACTTATCTTGAGAATTTCCAACGATTTTTAACAATGAAAAATTCAAAATTACTTTCCTAGAAGGAAAAAAAATAAAAAAAAAATAAAAAGTTTTTCTACAGTTTCGCCCGATTCAATTTTCTATAATTTTGCATTTCCTGCAGCATCACGATTAAATCTTGAAGAAATTTTCTTGAAAACTGCAACATATTCTTACACAATTTGAAATTTTCTTTTTTTCCCCCGTTTTAAGAAAGAAATTTTGATTTTTTTTTGTTTATTCTAAAAAATCATCGTAATTTCTTAACATCGTATCCTAATTCCTGCTCTGCCATTTAATTTGCTTAAAACATGTGCTTTGACAAGTCAGAGTTTAGAGTACAAGCGAAAGTTTGAAAGTGAAACTAACAAAAAATATTCGATCAAGTGTGAGTTGTGCTCGTACACAAAAAAGGTCCCGTGAAACAAAGACATTGTACAAAGTTGAAATTTTGTATTGTGCCGAGTGCGCTTCGAAAGGAGGTCGCAAAATTCCAATGCCGTGCTTCTGTTTTCTGGATAAGTTATTTAATTAATACCTCGACTAATTACCGGCAATTTTTTAGAAAATCATTATAAAAATGATTGGGTGATTGGTGATTCCGCGTCAATAGTTATGTCGAGCGTTCCCCAGCTCCGCTTTCTAAGCGCCTGCAAAGAAAATTTTATGTGTAAGAGAAAAATGTGATTTTCTTAAAACCCATGTGACGTAGGATAATCGCTATAGTTATCATACAAGGTTTAAATAAACTCCTACTACCCCTAATTTTTTCGTAATTTTAGTTTCAGTAGATTTGGAAATACGGGGATTAGAGAGAACATACTTTTGCGGTATGTTTTCAGCGATATCTCTGAAAATATTAGACCTGAAATAAAATTAAATATATTTTTGATCTTTATGTCACGAGATCTTTCGATATAAAACACACGATATAAAATAATATTTTTATTTCAAGTAACATAATTAGCCCCTCCAATTTTTTCCTAAAAATGTTTGTGAATGCCTAATAACGATAAATATGTGGATCAATAGCCTTTATTTCTCTGGCATGTTTGAACTTTCTATGTTCTTTAGTTTTCGATAAAAACGGCTGTGACAGACGGACAGACAGACACAAAAGTGATCTGATAACAGTTCTAATTTTACTTTTTAAATACGAAACCCTAACAATAAAAATAAAAAGATGAAGTTACCCACAAAATAAAAATTAAATAAATAGCAGTATGATTAAAATTAATTTTTTGGAAAATGTTCAAATTTTTTTAATATTCTATTCACACATTGTTAAAATTTTATTGATAGATTGATTGGGACATTTCAGAATAGTTATTTATGTAATAAATAAATAAATATTTATATATATATATAAGTATACAGACGCAGTGTTATGAGCAAGGAATTTGGATTTTTTCAAAACAATAAGCAAGAAAATAGTTTAGAAAATTATATCTCAGAAAAATAAATGAAAAAAATAAGATAAACCATGCTTCCACAGTTTTTGTTCTATTCAATTTCGTAGACTTTTGTATTTTCTTTTGTGTCGCGATAGAATAGATTTTTTGCTTTATTTATAATCTGCAACACATTATTTCGCATATCGTATCTTAGTTTTTGTTCTGTTATTTCATTTTGTATGAAACACGTGTGGCAACAAATCTGATTTTAGAGCAGAAGCAGGAAATTAAAAAGTAGTTCATTTAATAAACAGAATTTTGAAAAAAAAAAGATGAAATTAAAAAATAAATAAATAAGTAAATAACAGCATGATTTGAACTTCTTTTGTGGAAAATGTTTAAGATATTCATTTTTCAGTTGTCTTTAACTTCCAGATGTTTTAAATATTTCATTCAAATCTTAACTGCATGACAGAAATTGTCTCATAATTACTGTGAGCTGACTCTGAGACCGCTTTATATAAAGATGAATAAAATACTCAATTAACTCTTATGGTATTGTTTCTTTACTAAACTTTATGTACAGGACTATCTATTGTACAGGGCGTCAACTCTCAGGGATGTACAATGGCTAATCTCTAAGCCATTAGTCATACACAAATTCGAATTACAACAAAGTTTTAAATGGGGTAAAAATATATTTTTAAAAATGTTTTATAAAATAAAAAATTCCCTTAAAAAGTTACGAAATTTAATTTTTTATATTTGTAAAAATTCCCTATTATACTGACAATTAATACAAAAAAAGTCCCATTCATCTAACACTAAAATTGATCGAGTTATCGAAATTTGAAGTGCATGACTTATGCCAAAATTCTGTATATGAACACAGATGAGTTCGGCTGTGCTTCCAGGGATCGCACACAAAGTGCTTAAAGTATTAAAATGATTTATTTCGCGCGTATATTTCTGCATTCTGGAGGGAGTCACTTCGAGCAAATTTTAAGATAACTTTAATTTTTATTAGGTTATAGTTTAGATAATCTAATAGCATTTTAAAATATGTAACATTTTGTAAAGAATTGCGACTGTTGCTTTTACTCATTTCATTTACCAAAAGTTCTGTTATTTTTTAACTTATACTTTTAGTACAAGTTGTATATTTTTCTTTAACCCTTCCGGCGCAGTGTGCCTGGTTCGGGTTACCTAATTTTAATTCCAAACGGCACCAAGAATGTTATAATAAAATTTTGCATTAAAATGAAACTATAAATTAACAAGTTTTTAATTTCTAAAAAAGTTGTATATAAATTCCGGTGTAAGTCGATGATTTCATCATTTTACAACAAAATTTGTTTGTGCCGGAAAAGATTAATGTAGCAGAATAAAAATAGATTTCAAATTTATATTGTAATGTTAATTTTACTCTCAACTATTATTTGTTGCCCTCTGACAATTATTTATATTTCTAGTAAATTTGGGAATGACTCTTATTTCTCAGCAAAAAAGATATTTCGACTTGAAACAGCTAGTACTAAGTCAGTTTTAATTGTCTAGCATTTTTTACGATTAATAAAATTGAATCCCCCAGTTTTGTGTTCTCCAATTCTATCTATCTCTCACTAGCTCAGCAAATTGTTAAAATATTCATTCAAATGTCAGTTTAACATATAAATGTTACTTTTCACTTATAGATTATTCTAAAACTGATGCAATTTGATCGAAAAAATTGAAAATTTATGGCAAGACAATCTGAATTAACATTTTTAATATTCGTGTATGAGTGAATATTAAAAAAATATATAGTTACATACCCAAATTTAGAACGGAAACTATGGGTAAAACAAGTCTGAAACCAGAAATTTTATTTAATAAATAATGTCAAATAAGTTGTTACTAGAAGTGGGTTACATTTTATTTAACACAATTTCTAGCAACATTTGCGCTGTGACTTATACAGTGGAAACTGCGTTACTTGCCAACATTCTGCTTTTTTAAAATTAAAAATATATACTTTGAACTTAAATGTTACTCAATTAACGAAATCAGTCACATTTCAAATGACTACCACATGGAAATACAACACAAATAATTAAATAAATTTTCTGGTTCAAATTATGCGTTTAAAAAAAAAAGCTGGTGGTTGACCAGAATGCAGTTAAGAAGGTAGAATAGAAAATTACGAAAACAGACATTTTAAGCCAAACAGCTTTTATTCTGTGACTTGTAGAGAGCGGGTGTTGTGGCATTGGTTCTGATTTCTTTTTTTTTATTGCATACAGTATACTCACTTATAACCCTTACCGGCGCGAAGAAATTTTGTTTAGAGACTGCTGAAAAAATGGACTGACACCGCAATTTATAAACAAATTTATTAGAAAATACGAACTTGCTTATTTTGATGTACATTATAATAGGAAAATTTTAGTTAAATATTTTTGGTGCCGTTTGTCATTTTTGAAATTAAAATTAGGTATCCTTTTTTAAGGACACCTCGCCGGAAAGGGTTAAAGTAAAAAACTGAAAACGTGAAGCCTTTCAAAAATTAAAAAAAAATTGATCATGGAATCAGATTATTTTTTAATTGAAATTGAGTTAATTGAACTTAATTATTTCTTTCTGTACGCTGATACAAAATTTAGCGAGTGTCCTAAGAGGATTTATGTCAGCGTTTGTACGGTCCTTTCAATTTGAGTACCATTTTTTTTTCAGTTTTTTATTCTTTATTTTTCTGAGATTAATTAAGTCAAAGAAAACTTTTGAAAAATACTGGTGTCTAATTTCAGGAGACCTTACAAATGCTTTAAAATATCCACCTACGACAGCCGCCATTTTTGGGGTACATTTTAGATTTCATTTTCAAATTTTTGATTAAATAAAATTTCTCGTTGACAACATGTTCGTCTTGGATCAGACTCCGGAATAATTAAGATATGTTGGCACATATGGATAAACCAGTTTTACATGCCTGCCCTAACATAAGGGCAGTAACGCATTGCACTCTTTCATTTGAACAACAAAAGCTGACATCGAAACCGATAGCAGCTTTATTACATGAACGCAATTTGTGGGATATCCTGTGTTTAAATTGCAAGAAATCGTTTATCAGTATCTATATTCCTTTAAATTTATTCTGGTGTGTAATTTATATATATATATATATTTTGTAATCAAACTAAGTAGCTTTTTAGTCACAGTTATTTTTATTTGTTGAAAAATGGCTCGTTGTATCTAGTGTATTAAATATCTACTAAAAGAAGGAAGATAACTTAATGGGAAACACTACTCTTAAATCTTCAAAAAATTCGTAATTTTGAGGAACTTGTGCATGAAAGAGATTTTGCAGATTTTAAAACAAACCCCCCAAAATATTCCTAAAATTACGTCAGTTATGACTAAATAAAATATATATGAGATATTCTAAGCAAAGGATTCTTAGACGGTAATTCCAATACATGACTTATAGCTCGAAGAATTCAAACACATTGCTGAGTTTTTATAGGGTCTAATTCTGAATACTACAGTTGAATTTCGATTTCGAAAAGAGTCATCTATTATTACAACAATTCTTTATCCTATTATTTTCCTTAACGAAAACCATCGACAAAGATGTGTTCTGAATCTTTTGTTTGTTCTGTCTAATTAATTTTACTTTCAAAATGATAGAAAATATATGTATTTATATCATATTTGATCTAACAAATTTTATATTTAACCCATAAATCAGGACATTTTTGATGATGGGTGAGCCTGGAACCTATCTAAGATCACAATGTCTAAAAAAAGAGGGCCGGGCTCTTTGCTTTGTCAATTGCGAACATTTGTTGATTATATAATTAAGATATTTTAGAACAAGAAAGTGGTATCTTGTCCCAGTTTTAAATTTACTGTGTGAAAAAAAAACAAACTTTTAATCATTTCCGGCGGGGAGTAATTTTGTTTATAAACTGCTGAAATGATGGACTGACACCAGAATTTATAAACGAAATTATTAGAAAATACAAGCTTGCTTATTTTCAAGTACGTTGTAGTAGGAGAATTTTAATTAAATACTCTGAGTGCCAGTAAAATAAAAATTAGGTGTCCTTTTTTAAGGACACCGCCCATGAAAGGGTTAAGGATTAAGCACTCTAATGTCCATGGTCAAATTCGTTCTAGGAATTATGCTTGTCAGAGAATCTGAGTACATACCAGAAAAAAGGAAAAATAAATTTCTTTTTATTTCATGACGGAAATTTTTATTAAATAAATGAAGAATTTCTATTTTTAATTTCAAATATATATATATGAATAAAACAGTTTATTAAGTTGAGATCACCTATAGTGTAGTAGCATAAATGCCACCATGGGCATTGGGTGATTAATGTAATGTTTGATATAAGCCATAATTTATATTTTTTTAGTATGAAGACATTATGTATAATTAAAATTATTCTTTTGTGAAATAAAAAAAGGATAGAACATGTTTGTGACACTCAATGTATCACACTGAAAGCAAAAAATGTAATACAGTGGAACCCGATTTAACGCTTCCCGCATATAACGCTTTCCCGTTTTTAACGTCGTTTCAACTTGGTCCCACCAATTTTCTATACCGATAATATAAAAAAACCCGCTTTTAAAATCTCTTTCTGATGTATTTCCCGCATTTAACGCCTTTTTTTTAAATGAAAATGAACACTTTTTCGAGCAATAATTGATTGTTTTTGACAAATTTCGCACTTTTTCAAACTGCATTTCTGCTTTCCTTTGAATCGATATTACCTGTAATGAACAAAATCAAAATCAAATGAAATAATAGTTATTTTTCCCGTTTTGGAAAACCAAGATACCTGCAGCTTGATTGCTGCCAACAAATTTATTTCTACTTAAAAATTAAAAGAAAAAAATAATCTTTTTTTTCCCTCGGGCCTGACAGACAGAACAAGAGAGACCCGCGAAAGGGATTGTGAAATATTCCACAGAGGGAGGGAGCAGGAGTGTTTGGTTTTCGATAGAAACTTAACTGAAGGATAACATTAAAAATCTTCATTCGTTTTCATTCAGCGAGAAATGACTGCAAAACGGAAGCGATTATCTATTGCCGATAAAGCCAGTATTATCGAAAATTCAAAGCATTTTTCAGGGTCTAGAGCAAAATTGGCGAAATCCCTTGGACTTGCAACATCCACACTAAAACAATTTTAAGCCAGCAAGATGCCGGTGAAATAAAATCAGATACACTAGGAAAAGCTGCAAAAGGATTAAAACCTTAAAAGTTTCTCCATTTGCTGAACTGGAAAAAAATTTAATTGAATGGCTCCCCCAAGCATGCTCTGCAAATATTCCTATTAATGGAACAATATTAAGACAGAAAGCTTTGGAAATTTCTCATAGATTAGACATAACAGGATTTTCCGCATCAAATGCGTGGATCAACAAATTCAAAAAGAGACACAACTTGGCATACAGATCAGTGTGTGGTGAATCCGCAAACGTCGACCAAGACACGGTTGATGACTGGAAAAGGGATACACTACCTTCTCTGATAGAAAATTATACTCCGCAGAATATCTTTAATGCTGATGAGATGGGCTTATTTTTCAATCTCCTTCCAGATAAGACGTTCACAGTATAAGGGGAATCATGTAACGGAGGGAAGATGGCAAAAGAACGTCTAACAGTATTACTCTGCTGTAATGCTGGTGGTAGCTAAAAACTAACTCCCCTTGTTATTGGCCGTGCTAAAAAAACACGTTGTTTTAACAACGTACCTAAACATTAACACTTTTCCCACAAGTTACAAAGTTAGCAGAAAATCCTGGATGAGGGAAGTTATTTTTCAAGATTATTTGCGGCAGCAGTATAAGAAAATGCTATCTGAGAACCTTAAAATATACTTTTTTTGTAGATCAATGCACAGCTCACAAGAATGTAACATTGAAAAATGTGTGCCTAGAATTTTTTTAACCAAATTGTACCAGTATGTTACAGCCCTGTCACTGAAAATTCATTCCTTCAAAGTAGCTTACAGACAACAACTTGTACGAAAGGCATTGTTTCACTTGGAATCTTGTGTCAACTTCAGTGACACACACGAATGCAAGAAGAAGATAAATGTTTTGGTAGCCCTACATTTGATATCGTCGGCATGGGAAAAGTTTACAAGAGACTGCATCTCTCACAGCTTCAAGAAAGGTGGATTTCCGACCCCGGTGCAATCGAAACCGTCTGATTTTGATCACACATGGAATAGCGATTCCACTGAGGTTGATTCAGCAGGACTTGATATCGATTTCATTGAATATGCAGAATGTGACACTGAAGTACTGACTTGCGAAACAAAAGCATTGTCGATTGCCGAATTGATGGAACCGTCTTCGGATGAAAGTGATGCAGAAAAAGACTGTGCAGTTTTTGAATCTATGCCATCTTTGAATGAAGCTCAAGCTAGTTTGTAAAAACTGAGACTCTTTTTTCAGGACATGAAGTTCAAGAAAAAGAATTGGATGCAGTTTCAATGCTTGAGACTTCCTTGTGCGTTTCGCAATCTAAAACAAACATTCAAACCAAAATTTCGGATTTTTTTTCGGCAAAATAATCTAAGTTTTGATTTTTTGTTAAAGTAACAAGATATGTTAGTTACATATAAATGCTTTTTTTTCTATTTTATGTTTCATTTAATTAGTGTAAACTTAATTTTATCATTTCGGCAATGTTCTAAATAACATACATAATATTTTTCTTATAACCCCGATTTAACGTTTTCCCGTTTTTAATGACGTTTCTGAGCAGTCCCATGAACATTGTTAAATCGGGGCTCCACTGTAGAAGTATCGATTAGTAGGGGAGAACGGGCTAGTTGGCTACCGGGGTAAGTGGGCGCAGTGGTCATAATTCATTTGTTTGTGGATAGATGGTGCAATCAGTTGCAGCGCACCTTTCTTCTTCCTTTCTACAAACAACATTGTAGTTTGGCACAGTTACCCAAGTGCTGTGGACATTTATTACGATTTTTTTTTGCATTGATAAATATATATATATATATATATATATATATATTTTTTTTTTGCTTCAATCTTTTTCTAATTTCTAATACTCATCTTAGCACCTGCAATTTAACTTGTGTAGTTTTTCATAGTGTATGATTAACTCTATCTAATTCATATGAGATTTGCTTGGATTGCTTATGTTTAGAAGGTTAATTGACCCATTTTGTGAAAACGATTGTTATGGGGCTAGTAGGCGCATTGAACACGGGGCAAATTGGCATGGTGCGTCAAACAACCCCGTTACATTGTTTTGTAATATTTACTGCTATTGTATCCCGTTCGATGAATTAATTACTTTTTTTAATGGAAAACATGCGTAATTTCCAAATAAAAACTGAACAGGCTAAAACACCTAAGAATGTTATAAGAATTGCTGTGGATTCCTATTAATTAACGGGTGATATATTAGGCAAACTGCTAGAGCTTTTAATATTCCTCCGAAAAGTCTCACCCGATTTTTCCAAATTATGAAGAATGAAGTTCAACGAAGTGGCGGTGATTATAACTCATCTATGACAGGCGAGAAACTGAGAGTTCAAAAGATTCAGTATCAACTTATTCGGTTTTATCTCCAGCCGTCAGTGGATCGCCTCTGATTTCGGCTTAGCATGTTGGATAATTAACTCCTGATGATGTTAGATTATTAAAAAAGACAGAATTAAGAAAGAAAATAGGGGCAAATAGCCATAGGAAAACGGGAACCACAAGAATAATGACAGATTCACCAAATCTAAAGGCATTGAAAGAGGAAAAGGAAGCTTTAGAGAGGAGAAATGAAGCAGTACATAAATTATAAGGTGATAGATAATATATAAGATGAAGTACAAAAAAGAAGAAAATAAAGGCCAGACATAAAGAGATAATGAAGAAAACTTTGTTTCCACCTACAAAAAAAGAAAGATTGTAATTGAGAAAAGCACAAATCTTGACAATAGATCGCATGACGAGGACTGTTATTGTCTGGTATGTGCTAGTACTTTAAAAACAGAGAAAAGTGGGTCCAATGCAAGCTTTTGGCACATGAAGCCTACACAAACGAAGGCACTTGATTTTACATCTGTGATAATTGTAACTCTGATGGTGATATCGAGTAGGATAAAAGTTACTCAATGATAATGTTTTATTCATTATTTTTATGTCTGTATAATTTAGAATTTACATTATACGAGGATAATTCCTTTGTTTAATGCTGCTGGTAATAATAAAATTGATTTCTCTTAACTACATGTCTTATTTGAGTTTCATTTAACATTTTATGAAGCGTGTGAAAACTTACTTCTTAAGTATAGGCAACGTGCCCCTTGACCTGGCTTCCTCTAAACATGAACGTCAACATATTATATCTGATTTGATTTTTTTAACTACTTTTATTTCACGGTACACTTCTTTCGGTAACTTTTTTTTGCCGATTTAGAATATTATTTAACCCCTTGTGGGGCAAGCAATTGCGTTTGTGTAATGCTGAATTACCACCGGAAATTTAGAAAAATTTTACTTCAAAATAAGGAAAAGCAATGTTACGACCTTTTTTTTCCACCAAAGTTGAAAAGTAAAATTTCATAAAAAATTTCTGGTGCAAATCTTCATTAATAGTAGGTGGGATGAAATATATCCTACCGCCCCTCAAGGGGTTAAAAACTATTTTAAGAAACGACAATGTCTAAAGACACTTAAACATAATTTGTAAAACATTATTTCGAATTCTACGTATGTCCGAAGCTTGTCGACTTAATATAATGGAAGTAGAGTATGGTTCTTTGCTGTGGTGGCTGATAGCAAACATACGACTGGAACGCTAAAAAATCTCTCGTGGCTGAGAGTAGACATACGACCGCAAAGGTTTTAATCAGTTTCCTCAAGCTGGATCATAGGTTTTTTTGAATGCTATTAAATCTGAAGTAAATATTTTCATGTTAAACAAACATATTTTATAGTCAAACATGATAAATTAATAACTTTCACATCAACAGTAAAATGAATATTATTTTTTTACTCTTGAGTCATATTTTCTGCTGTGCAATTAGAAATGTTTAACCCATTAAGGCTGCTAGTCACTCAGCTACCGAATTCTCCTTACTAATGTTAAATCTATGGGCGTTTGATGCATTCATTTATTTAAAATATCTACTCGGGAAATTAATATTTTTAACTCCCTTTTTATGGGTACTCTTCTTAAAGGATGTCTCATTTTTTCTTAGTTTTCAAAATATTTTTAAAATATATACCTAATTTTATATGAAGTGTTAAATTCTTACTCTCAGTTCGGCAGCTTATAACCCATAAAATATTAAATTAAGCATATATTTTAGAAATATTTTGAGAACTAAGAAAAAAACATACATCTTCTAAGAAGAGTACAAAGGAAAAAGCAATTAAAAACATCAATTTCCTGAGGAGATATTTTAAATATACGAATGCATTCTACTCGCTTAGACTTAGCATTAGCGAGGGGAATTCTGAAGATGAGTGACTAGCAGCCTTAACGCCCAGTGGCATATTTTTAGATCGCAGAACTTTGTGTCAAAAAAGCGCTTTTCGGACCAGTAAATATGAATTTAAATATGTACTTTCTTTCACGAAACAAATTCCTTGATGAAATAAGGTAAAAATTACTCTTATTTTATAAGTGGTGGTAAATACAGAATTTAAATTACGAAGAAGAATTTACGAATTAACGAAGAAAATAATTCGAGCGTTAACGGGTTAATTGAGATTTGATAGTTTCCTAAAAACGGACATTCGTGTTTGAGAAAACTGCCTAACACACTAAAAAAACTACTTGGAAAAGTTTATTAAAATCAGTCGAAGTAAATAAAATAGAAGTTGTTAAGAATAGCTCTTTAACACTAGAACATACAGCTGGTGTCGATTCGACTCCATGATTATCATATTCGACACAATGATTAAATGTCGGCCCTAACCAGGAATTTCTTCATAAAATAAGTCAAACGGGTAATGAACAGGTAGTTAAATTTGATGGGCTTCCTAGTTGACCTCAACTTTACGCTCCACCTATACATATACACTATATGGCCAAAGGTGATCGGTCACTTACGATTTTAGATGTTTTGTTAAATATTTAGAAAAATACATGAGGAATTAACCTGAAACTGCAGGTGTGTAAACAGTATAGTATAGGTCATATATTTCTACGAAGATTTTTTCCCGAAACCCCATAGGGGACCGTCAACAAATTGAAAAAGAACGAATATCGCTTGGATAACCCTGTAAAAACTAATGTAGCAAAAGCGTTCAATCTCGAGATTATTAATAAGTGGCTTATTAAAAAACAACGTTTAAATTGCACAAATAATACAAGAAAAGCAGCAAACAGCTGTTTCGAATCTACTAGCGAGATTCTTCTTTAGTGCAAGATAGGTAAAAGAAACGGCGTGCTAGAAAAAGCAACACTGAGCAAAATGATAGACAGAGACGCGCTGGCTTATATACCCAATGCGGGTAGCGAAGTGGCCAAAAACAACCAATGAGAGAGAAATAGTGGAAATGACTGGGTGGACAAGTAGCGACATCTACCGGAGAAGGAGAGAAAAAGAAACCAAAAAAGGGGAAATTAAATTAATGCTTTCCAAATACTTGGAAAATCAGGAGTACTAGATAAGTCATTAACTAAAGAGTGAGAATTTTTAATGATGTGGTAAGCTTCCCAAAAATCAAGATCAAGGTTACAAGAACATTTTTGGATAGTGATGGCTGAGGAAAAATCGAACCTATGTTGAGAAGTCCAAAAATGTTGAGCAATAGAATCTAATAGCACGTTTAGTCTAGCAATATAAAAAAGGCCACACTGGCAAGAGATTTGGTAAGTACCCCAGTTATCTAGGCGATCAACGGGGTGTTTGAGATTTGAAACAGTGATTTTATTAACAGGAGACAAAATAACATTAAAATCAAACCTTCTTAAGATTTTAGCAACTTGCTGACTGATTTTAGGAAAAAATGGTAACACAATTGAAGTATTAGAGTTGGAATTGGAATGCTTTTCAGAATGGAAGGATTTCGCCAATTTCTTATAAATAGAATCAATATTATTAGGGGAGTAACCACGATCAACAGCAATAGCTTTGAGGTAATTAAGTTCAGCACTAAGTAACTGAGGAGTGGAACAGATATTGGTAGACGAAAAAACAAAAGTACTAAAAGCAGCGAATTTCTGGTTAGGGGGATGAGAAGAATACCTGTGAGGTGGGAGACTGACAGCAAAAGGTTTAAGAAAGACAGTAGTCTGAAAGCCATTTTCACAACGAATAACAAGGGCATCCAGGAAAGAAAGACAGTTATTGGTCTCAATTTCAGAGGTAAATTGAATGCAGGGGTCAATGGAATTCATAACAGAGAGAATATGATTAATATCCGAATTCATGTGACTCTGCGGCCTAAAATAATGAAGTTTTTTAACAAAATCAAAAGAATTCTTAACAGTGACACAGTTACTGCTCAAAAGTGGGGAAAAAACAGAAACTAAATATTTGGCAAGGTTATAAGAAGCTTTAGCGATACTAGAAACAATAGGTCTAAAAGGAATGTCAGGTTTATGGACCTTAGGTAAAGCATAAAACCTGGCACAATGCGCAATAGACGGAATAAGAGCCTTCTTAAAGTTAGCAGCAATAATGGAAGCAGATTTGATGGCAGACTTAATAGAGTTAGTTTCACTAGTGGAAGGGTCTTTGCGGATATCCACATACAGACCATCATTAATTAATTTATGGGATTTTTCCAAATACGTAGATTTGTCGAGAGGAACAATCTGACAACCTTTGTCAGCCCTAGTAATAATTAAGTTTGGATCAGAACGCAAATTTTTCAGACATTGTTTAACAGGAGGTTTAAGATTGGGCTTATAAACATTAGAATTGAAATCGACAACATTGGCAATGAGATGCCTAATGGACTCTTTTTGAGAAGAAGATAGAGCGCTATGCTTAAAGGCTCTTTCAATAGGAGCAATAAGGTTAGGTAAAGAATGATTAGCAGAGACAGAAATATTGTTATTCAATTTGAGAGCATCGAGCTGATTGTTCCACTGCTTCTCTCTCATTGGTTGTTTTTGGCGCCTTCGCTACCCGCATAAGGTATATAAGCCAGCGCGTCTCTGTCTATCATTTTGCTCAATCTTGATTTTTCTAACACGCTGTTCCTTTCCCCTATCTTACACTGAAGAAGAATCTCGCTAGTAGATTCGAAATAGCTGTATGCTGCTTTTCATGTATTATTTGTGCATTTTAAACGTTGTTTTTTCTGCTTTTTAATATTGTTGCACAAAGGCTTTATTTGCTATTTTTAAGTGGCTTATTGTAATGTACTGTGTTCATTTTTATGAGGATAGCATGTATGCTCGTAGAGAAATTAAGGTTTTTATAAAAACAGTCCAAATTTCACCAAGTTTTTTGCTTGTAATTTGCAGAGTTCTTATAATAAAAAAAAGTTCTTTTCAGAAAATATGACAAACAGCATTGTACACATACTCTGGCATCGGAATTAACAAATAATAAAAATTGCATGAAAAATAAGCAGGTTTACTAAAATTTAATTCACTGCGCATGCGCGAACGCAATCAAAATATAAGGTGCATAATATATTAGCTAAGTATATAGAGCAACTTTTGTGAATGTCTCAAAATCATAGCTTGAAAATTCTACAAATTATCGTCGATAGAAAATAAGCTCGAAATCCGTTGTTCCCGAAAGGAAGCAAAAAGATGAGAGGTTGTATCCAAATACAGTAGTACGTGCAATATTGTGTACCCTATCTTTGCACTAATCAACAGATATTTGATACAATCCCTCATCTTTTTGCTCATTTTTGGGTTTCAGAATTTTCAAGGTATGATTTTGAGACTTTCGCAAAAATTGCTCTATATACTTAACTAATACATTATGCATATTATATTTTGATTGCCTTCGCGCATGCGCAGTGAAACACTTTTTAGTAAACCTGCTCATTTTTCATCCAGTTTTTATTGTTTTCTAATTCCTATTACAGGGTATTATGTACAATGTTGTTTGTCATATTTTCTGAAAACAACTTTTTTTATATTAAGACCTCTGTAAATTTTAAGCAAAAAACTTTGTGAAATTTGAGACTGTTTTTATAAAAACCTTAATTTCTCTATGAGTATACATGCTATCCTCATGAAAATGAACATAGTGTGTTACAATAAGTCACTTATTTATAATCACAAGAGTGAACGCTTTTGCTACATTAGTTTTTACAGGGATATGCAAAAGATATTCGTTCTTTTTCAATTTGCTGACGGTCCCCTATGGAGTTTCGGGAAAAAATCTTCGCGGAAATATATGACCTATACTATATTGTTTACACACCTGCAGTTTCAGGTTGATTCCTCCTTTATTTTTCTAGATATTTAACAAAACGTCTAAAATAGCATGCGACCGGTCACCTTTGGCCATATAGTGTATATAATACCTTACTTAAATGAAAAACAACTAAGTTAAATAAATAAATTAAATACCGTATATACTCGCGTATAAGTCGACTCGCGTTATAAGTCGACCCCCTAACTTTCGAATGCAAATTCTAGAAAAAATCAAAAACCCGCGTATAAGTTGACCCCTAACTTTTTACTTCAATTTTGCACAAAATCAAATCAAAGATTTCACTTGCCAATGCGTTAAGGTAGTAAGTAAACAAAAACAAATCATTGAGATTTTTTTAAATGATAAATTATTATTATTTGTATATTTTATGCATTATTTTTTTATTCATACACATAAAAATCCATAATTTTGCAGTATTCGAAGTTTTTGGTTTTTCTTTTTTAAATGACTCGCGTATAAGTCGACACCCCAAATTTGCTTACCAAAAATTGTCAGAATTTGCTCGACTTATACGCGAGTATATACGGATTTTAAATAAAAATTCCGGTGTAAAATACATTTATTAAAGTTGAGTAAAATGCACGGACGTTCTAGTATTAAAGTGCGAAAATATATTAGTTTATGAGTTTTCAAAGGATAAAAAACGCTTTTCGGAATCGTGCGTAACTCAGAAGAGGATATGATATATTGTCATACGCAGTTGTGTTATATTTTCGTAGAGTAAGAGGCATTTGTCTTTTTTTACAATGCACTTTACTTATGCACTTATGCAACCTTTAAACAGAAATATTACTTAGCAAATCGTGTAATATTATCTACATAGGGTAGGGGAGTACAGAGTGAGACATGGTACACAGTGAGACAGCAGCCACTTTGACAAATAGTTGTAACTTTTTCTTCCAGCTGGCACACACACATAACGACCTCATCTCATGCAGCACGTGGATGTAGTTTCGGCACTTCAGTTACTCGTCCGACAAAATATTAAATAATTCCTTATTTTATAGTGGTTAAAGTTACATAAACGTCTATTTTAGAGTTTATTTTCTTCAATATGACATATATTTACTTAACCAAACCTAGATATCTAATAATAGATTATTTCGGCAAAACGACATAAACTTTTTAAAGCGATGAAATTGATGTAACGGATGTGGTATCCATTTTATTACAACGTAACTAAAGTACACAGTGAGACACATAGTTGTGGTACACAGTGAGACGTGTACCTACTATGGGGTTCTGATGTTAAAAAAGGTATTTATTAATAAAAAAAAGGTTTCTCTCTCTCTCTCTCTCTCACTTTCTCTCTGTGTGTGGGCGTGCGATGGCTAGGGAAATTTACTAAACATAAGAGGCTGAAAAACTGCATGAAGGTAGTCCAAGGTTCGCCATTGTCCACCCGAGGCTCATATTTTTAATATTTTAAAAATCTAGAAATATTAATTAGAGATCATAAACTGCAGAAAATTATTGATAGAGTGTAGAAATGTACGATTTATGAAAATATATACATTGTCTCAATTGAGACAATTTTCGATACTCCGTTATGCTGCTTCTGTGCTTTTATAAATTACTTTTTTTAAACCATTTATACATTAATGTGTAGCGCATTTGTGTAGCTTAAAGATGTAGCAAAAATCTTTTCAAAAGAATAAAAATCGTCGCCATTTGTTAAGTAATAATAATTTTCGTCTCACTGTGTACTACCCTCCTCTATATTACAGCGATAAAACTCAGAACATTCTTTTGTATAATAAGGAACAAAATGCCGGTTCATTGTATCTCAAAACCAATAATAATAAATAATAGAAATGGGTAGAAATGACGCCTTTAAAAGTGATTGTTTGAAAAAGCATAAACAATCCTAAGTACATCGGAATATAAATGAAGTATTGGATATAAAAAAAATGGTGACAGAGTATTTTATTTCTTAAAATATATTGTATAGTTAAGATTTTAAAAGGAATATCTAGGTTAAACAAATGTAGATAATATAACGCACTAAAATCTGCAAAAATGGAGTAGATAGGGATTTAAATAAACTATTACATGCTGAACGATTTGCAGAGCTCAGTCGTAGCATGTAAAACTGCCTTATATTTATTTTGTCCGAACCATTAAATGTTTCCGTTTAAGACAGAATTCAGTTATGGACAAGTTCCGTTTTTACAGACATTTAGTATAATAATGTGTCACGGTCAGTTGATTTCTTTTTTTGTATTGACGGTCAGATGAACAATCGATTTAGTTTTATCGACATATAGACATAGAGAAAAACGAATATATCAATTCAATTGGATGTTATTTCTTGTTTCAATTTATATTAAATAACAGGCTCAAGAGGCCCTCTACATATTAAAATTGTAACACAAAATGAAATTTTAAATACGAGCGCCTACTTTTCACAGCAGGATACAATTTTAGACTTTCATAATTTTCCAGATATATGTTTGCATTAGATTGTATGATGTTTCAGAGATATTCAATATAAAATATTAGATTAATTTGGGGGAGTCATCTCAGAAATGAAAAATGTTAAGATTTAACGGAAATGATAGAAAAACTTTTTGATGTATTACTTGCATAGCTGCCAAAATTTACGCTTTTTTTTTACTACTATTTTTGACCAGAAAAATTTGTTTTATTTAATCCTGTATTTTGGATGATTAAATAAGACAAAAGTTTCTGGTCAAAAATAGTGGTTGGAAAAAAAGTGTAAAACTTGGCAACTATATACGTGTGATAGAAAAACTGTATTATTTATTTAAAAATTCCATCGGCTAATTATGACCGTTCTTAAATTTATTAGTTTTCGTGGGATTATTCTTTTTGCAATGATTCTATTGTGTCACAAAACAATTTTCATTTTGCATGGTTCATTCCTACTTCAGAATAAATTTCTTCATTCAATTGGTATCTCTAATTTGTTAAATTTCCTGCCCTACACGGCACTACTGCTCCCAAGTTAAGAGTCAATTATTTTACACAAGCATGACATTAAACGAGGTACTATGATTTCTGTAATACATAAAAAGTTAACCAAAGCTAGAATGCAAAAGAGTATCTAGGTAAAGCAATTGGTACAATGTAACGCAAATAGAGACAATAAGGATTGGAACAAACGGTTATAAGCAGAAGCATTTATTCGGATTTCAGTCGTAGCATATAAAGCTGCCTTATATTTCTCCCGTTAAATATTTCCGTTTAATATAGCATTAAGTTATAGGAAAGAGGTGTTTATAGAGATATTTTGTTATACCGCGTTTTTCCCGAACTTTTTGTCATACCAAGTTTTATACAAAACAAGGTACATATCGTTTAATTTTTATAGCAATATTTTTATTTTTCGCTAAATTATTACCGTCAAGCTGACTTCAGTTAGGGTGAAATACCCTGTATTTGTGACTAAATAAGTGCGATGCGACGATATGTTCGATGGAATGTTTTGCTCCTCTTGATGTCTACTATCAACCCTCTGAATTTGTCGGTCGAATTCGGTCGAATTTATCTCTGAATAACCGACAACTTATGGATAACGCATAAATTGGATAACGTTCTGATATGGCCGTTATTCAGAGAATTTACTGTATTTAAATAAAGCAATAAATTTTTAATTTATTGTTATCTTAAATAACTAGATAGCAATAAATGAACTTTTCGAACATTGCACCTGCATGTAGATAAAAATGTTTTACATGACAATCCGTTTCGTTAAATATCTAAAGAAATACGAAATATTAAATTATTGTCTAGTGATAAACATAAAGGTTAACTCGGAGGAAAAACAAAACTAAATAATGACTTGCTATAACGACAAAAACTACGCTTATTTTTAAAAATGCTAATATATCAGGATCATTAAATGTCAAATGGCTGGCATATACGATACTAATTTTATTTGGCACATGAAACTATAATTTACTTTTTATACGATTTCATTCATTAGTGTATAAATGCACCCATATCAGGTATTTCTTATTTATTCAGAAACTCTGCAATTACATCGGAAATTCCGAAAGAGTTTTTTTTTATTTTATATAAACACTAAGTGTCTGTCATTATAAAAAACAAAAATCACTACTTAGAAATTCTAGTATGAATCAGGAATTTCTGAATAAGAAAGAAACTCCTAATACTGCACACTTCGGATGCAAATGAGTTGATGATGAAAATTTCCAGAAAAAACTAAATAATTTTTTTTATATATATATATATATAAACTAGGTAGTAAAACTAATCTTGTTATTAAATTTAAATTCTGAATAAAACATGTAAAAAGACTTTTTCGAAAACTAAGTTAATTTATGGAGAAAACGTTTTAAATAATAATTTATTTAGGTGTGTATCACAGAGTGTGTACATTTCTACCACAATTTTGTAATAGTATTCTCTTCTTTTTTAATCTCAGTTAAATAATACGAATTCTGCGATTGAAAGGGGCAGTTACATATTTTGTGCTTTAAAAGTTAAGTAGAAAATTTATAACTGAAATAGTGGTGCCATGCTCCTTGAAAATTCTAAGTCGAATAACCATTTTGCTTACAGAAAGAAACTATTAAGTTATAATCTATAACAGATAATGGTAGTTTAACTCGAAAAGAAAAAAAAGATCTAAGCAAAGACCAGCTGTATAACAAGTACGCTACTAATTCTTTATGGGTACGTAATTAACCCCTTAACCTACAATGACGGGCATAGCCTGTGTACGATGATCGAGCCAAATGTAAATTCGTCTTACCACTAAAATTTCACAGTAAATATAATTTAATTTAGTCGTCAAAGTTCCGTGATTAAACAAGGTAAAAATCTCTAATAAATTTTAGTGGCAGCCATGGATTTTCCAAACCGTGGGGCTGTTGAGACGTAAATCGTAGGTTAAGGGGTTAATAAAGATTATTTAACTCCTGGGATGTCGCGCTTATCCAGGGTATGAATGGTTTTTACTTTGTCACTAATATATACAGATAATTATCGTCCCCTTATTCAATTTTGAAAAAAATTCAACAAATTCTGCGATAAAGCAAGTTGAATATTGCATATTGAAAAATAGTGGTGGAAATTGTAAAAATCCGTGTATGTCGCAAATGCTCGCGGGTTAACATTCAAGTGTTTTATAAATATATGACATTAAACGAGCGGACCACAAACTTCTCGATTTAAAAATTATGTTGAACAACAACAGCTATCACGGGTTCTAACAGCTTTTTCACATGAGGTTCAATGGAAATAACAAAGAAGAGAGATAGAAGTTTCACAATCCTTTTTTCCTTGCTATATTCCTTCAAATTTATTCTGGTGTGAAATTATTCGGTTTGCATAAATAAAATTATTCATTAGATTGTGGTTTTTATTTGTTGAAAATGGCTTAGGTGTATCTAGTTTACTATTGAGTACTTACCATAAAAAACGAAAAATAACTTAAGGGTTATACCATAGATGCCAACATCTCTTGATTATTCCGGAGTCTGATCCAAGACAAACAAGTTTGAAACCGGAAAGTGTTTGTAAGAAAATGTGTCTTATTCCAACGAGGTACTTAGATTTCTTATTAAAAATCGTACTTTAACCCTATCACTATGGCCTGGGGTCCACACGGTCCCCAGGTACTTTCAACGAGCTGTCAAAAATATGTTAATGTAAATTTAATATTTTTGTGTATAAATAATAAAATTTATTATGAAAACATCAGAAAAGGCGTTAATTATTTTTAACTAAACTAAATAAATGAAAAAAGTGAATTATAAGACATTTAAACCATATTAAACATGTGTATTATAGTATGGGGTCCGAGAGGACCCCAGGTGACAACAGGGCATGTTTCGATAGGACATAGTGGTAAGGTTAAATAATGTTTCCGGTTGGAAACACTGTCTTGTATCAGACTCCGGAATAATTAAGAGAAGTTGACGTCTATGGTTATACTACTCTTACATGTTTAAATAAAATTAAAAATTTTGAGGAATATATACATAAAAGAGCAACATTCTTTGAACATTAAAAAATAAACAGCATAAAATAATCTTACAATTATGCTAGTTATGACTAAAAATATAGGGGATATTTAAAAAAAATAATCATTACAAGGTCACTGCTCGCAAAACAATATGAGCTTTTTAGGGTGTAATTCTGAATATTAGGGTTATATTTCGATATCGAAGAGATTGATCAGTTTCTACGACAACAATTCTGTATCACACAATTAAAAAAAAATAAACACCATCGACAAAGATGTGTTTTGAATCCTTTGTTCCACCCAAGTAATTATACTTCCAAAACAAGCTTTTGACGGAATACATATGTATTTATATCCTATATGTGACCATACTTTATTGGACTTGTAAAAATGTTAAATCCCTAAATTGAGATATTTTAATGAATGTTCTACCCAGAACTATCAAAGCACACAATATTGAAATAAGAGGGAGAGGCTTTTATTCTTACTGTACAAAATCGCCGATCAATAATATTTCAATTATATATATATATATATATATATGTGTTATTTCTAAAAAAAAATTATGTTTAAATTTTATTAAGTATATATTTGTTATTGACTAAAAAAATAATCGAATTCAACTATACTAGAACAATTTGAATTCAAAGTTTTATTAAAATGTATTTTAAAGAGATTTATCTCAAAATGGAATTTTTCAGAATCCAGCGAAATATATCTCTCGAACTACTTGATACACGATATTTTTAGATGCTATAAAATATATCTATATCTTAAGATTGAACCTAAGTATTTTTGTAGTTTCATTTTTAAGAAAAATTAGATGGAAATAAACTCCTCTAAAAACAAAACAATGTGTCAAAACTTAAACGTCTTTTTAAAACTGTTAATTTCAGTCAATTATACATATGTTTACGTTCAGATTTAAGACAGAGTTATAATTTTAAATCTAGAAAGATTGTATATAAAAATTATAAGCTGTTAAAGAGATATAATACGCGAAATTTAAAAAAAGCATCTTCTCAACTCTTTGCGATACACATATTTAAATATTTCTTTAAGCATTTCATACATAGGTATCACAGGATTGCCAGTCTGGCCTCCAATTTTAATTCAAAATTTCAAATCCACACCGAAAATTTCGGAAGAAGATTTTTCTCATTAAGGGATGTATAAATGTCTCTCATTAAATAAAGTATAAAATAAAATTCTTTATTTCTGGTAATTTCTGAATAACAATGGAGCCAAACTGGCAACCCTGAGGTATCACTTGATATATATCTAGTCGTATATAATCATGCATCAATCACAGGAATTTATAGTTTTATGCAGTTTCTTATTAACCCCTTAACGCTTGCATTGAATTACGGTTTCAAAATTCAAATTGCTTAATTGCACTACTTTTTCGAAAAAGTAATATTCAACTTATTTAAAGGCAGGTAAAATGATACCTCAATAAAGCCAGTTACACTATTTTATAAAACTGGTGGGAATCAGACAATCTGAATATAACACACCTCCGTGAAGATCACGGGAGCGAGAATTAAAGGTTAAAGACGCAAAAAATGCTACTCTCTCATATACATGTCCCTCATAACATCGATAGGAGTATTATACAACTTTAAACTACAACTTCCACCCTGAAAGAGCTTCAGTATTTAAAAAAAAAAAAAGATACACCTACCTTTATTACAAATCGTTTATGATAGAATGATATAAAATGTGCTATTAGACTCTGAAATAGTGATGGGCGATTCTCGAGAAATCGACAATCGAGAAAAATCGTCATCGTAAAAAATCACAATCTATACAGCCATCGATTAATTCATAGAATCTACAATCGAGATGTTTTACAATCGATTATAACGAGAAAAGCTAAAAACAGTTATTGGAAAACTTAGCTATTATTCTGGCCGACAATTTCATAGTAGTGATAGGGCTTAGTGATGGGCGATTCTCGAAAATTTACCAATCGAAAAAAATCGTTATCGTAAAATACACAATCGATACAGTCATCGATTACTTTCGAGAATCTACAAAGGAGATGTTCTAGAATCGATTATTGAAATCATTGTTTTTACATATATATAAGGCAGATTTTATTAAATATAGGGTAACTGAAAACAGATGGAATAAAAAAACAACAAATCAAAGGGAAACTATAAAGGAGCCATAAGACTAGAAAAGTCTTGTAAGGGTGCCCCCTGGTTGAAAAAAGCTGAAAAAACGCGAGTAGCTATGAAGCGGTAAGGGGAGTTTAAGTATCAAAAATTAGAATTTTTCGGCAATTAGTACCAAAATGGCCAAAGAAATAAGAATCAAAAGCACCCCCTAGTGGAAAAAATATGAACTAAAGGATGATAAAAGGGATCAAAATTTTTTATTGATTTTTCTACATCATTTGAGATTGGATCTTTCATTTTCCCATTTTTATAAAGTCTTCGACTGGAATACATTAAACGAACTCCCGCGGGGAGCAAAGTAGGAGGGAGGGGCAAGGAAAGTGCATAATATGAATAAGTGGTCACAGGACTTTCCAACGATATGGCACATGAGGGGTGTCGGCTAAATTTAGTAAAGTGCCCCCGCTCGGGGACAAAGTAAGGGGAGGGGCGCGGGCGATATATAAAATGAAATAGTAGTCAAAGAGCTTTCCAATGACATATCACATGAGGGGTGTCAGCAAAAGATAGAAAAGAGTCCCAACTCCCAGGATTCCAATTATCGTGCCCCCCCCCCCCCGAAATATACCCTGCCCATCCTTCTCTTTGAAATTTTCATATATTAAAAATTATTTATCGGAGGGCTCCGCAAAAAAAAATCCGATCTAAAATTTTTAAAAACGCTACGATTTCAAAAAAGTTCGAAAAGTGCCTCTCTCGGGGCGCCAAACTAAGGAAGGAAGAAGAAAGGTTCATAATATGAAAGAGTAACTTTGCGATGATAACCGAAAACTTTCCGATGATAGATCAAATGACTGGTCCAAAAAAAGTTTGAAATTTACCCCTCCCACGTGGGTTCCCTCTTTTATCCTAGAATATACCCGGAAATCACGCAGCCCCACTTTTAAAATTTTATATTTAATAAATAATATTTATCATTAAAAAACCTCATTTAATGATATTTATTGTAGAAATCTCTACAATTTAAAAAAAAAAGTCACCCCCGCACCGCTCCCCCCCCCCTCCCGAACAACTTCCGGAATTGAACTCTGGGAGGAGAAAGGTTCATAATATGAAAGAGTGGTGAAAGGACTTTCCGATGATATGTCAAGGACAGGTTTGGTAAAAGTTTGAAAATCACCCCCCCTCCCTCTCGCGCACCCCAGAATTCACTCCCCTTCCTCTTTGAACTTTTTATATTTAATAAATAGTATTTATCTGAGTGTCCAGGTATGGGGCAGCTTGGCAGAGCTAAAATAAGAGAAACGATGAAAATTCGTGGCAAAATAACACTAAATTTAACAGTAAAGTTTGAAACTAGGACTATACAGAACTGAATACATAAACCACTATGCTTCATAACCCACATCGGTTAATAGCAATAAAATGATAAGTGCCAATTAAACTGATGGCATTGAGCTCACAGGTTATTAACACTAACTATATATTACACTCTTATTTCAAAGAATAATGTCCCTCAAAAAATAAATGAAGGGAAATATCCCCCGTTTGCCCCTTTTATACTTAACCAATGAACCTCCAAATCTAATCAGGGAAACTCCTTAACTATAATAAATCAGTATATCAAATTTGAAGCAAATCAGATAATTCTGCATGAAAAAAAGAAACATATCGCTAAATTAAGGGTGGTCTAACCCCTTTAACCCTTTTATACTTAACTAATGAACCTCCAAATCTAATCAGGAAAGCTCCTTATCAGAACAAACATAGAAAAAAAAATTAAAGTAAATTGAATAATTCTCCATGAAAATCCATTTATCTAAATTAAGGGGAGGGGACTTGCCCCCTTTTCGCCCTTGTATACTTAACCAATGAACCTCCAAATCTAATGAAGGAAGCGCCATATCAGAATAAATCGGTATATTAAATTTGAAGCAAATCCAATAATTCTGCATGAAAAACCCTTTTATCTAAATTAAGGGGAGACTAGCCCCTCCCCTTTATACTTAACCCATAAACCTCCAAATCTAATCAAGGCAGCTTCTTAACATAATAAACCGGTATCCCAAATTTGGAGCAAATCGAATAATTCTGCATGAAAAACCCATTTATCTAAATTAAGGAGGGGGTCTACCCCCCTTTCCCCCCTTTATACTTAACTAATGAACCTCCAAGTTTAATCAGGTAAGCTCCTTAACATAATAAACCGGTATACCAAATTTGGAACAAATCGAGTAATTCTGCATGAAAAACCTATTTATCTAAATTAAGGAGGGGGGGGCAGCCCCCTTCTCCCCCTTTATCCTTAACCAATGAACTTCGAAGTTTAATCAGGGAAGCTCCTTAACATAATAAACCGGTATACCAAATTATGAGCAAATCAAATAATTCTGCATGAAAAACCCATTTATCTAAATTAAGGGGGGGGGGTCTAGCCCCCTTCTCCCCCTTTATACTTAACACGTAAACCTCCAAATCTAATCAAGGCAACTTCTTAACATAATGAACCGGTATACCAAATTTGGAGCAAATCGAATAATTCTGCATGAAAAACCCATTTATCTAAATTAAGGAGGGGGTCTATCCCCCTTTCCCCCCTTCATACTTAACTAATGAACCTCCAAGTTTAATCAGGGAACTCCTTAACATAATAAACCGGTATACGAAATTTGGAGCAAATCGAAGAATTCTACATGAAAAACCTATTTATCTAAATTAAGGAGGGGGGGGGCAGCCCCCCTTTTCTCCCTTTATCCTTAACCAATGAACCGTCAAAAATAAACAGCGGAACGCCTTATTAGAATGAACATAAAAAAAATTGTAGCAAATCGTACATTTTAATTAAGAGTTATCGCTTATCGCGTTACGTACATACGTACGTACGTACAGTACATGCATACACACACAACCGACGGGTACATTAGCTCTCAGGCTTAGATAGCCTGTGAGCTAAAAAGAGATTGGATAAGCAGATGGACTCCTTTGAGAAATTATGACTTAAACCAGGAATGCGGTAAGTTTGACTCTGAAAGCTTAATTTCCATCTCGCATTTCGGCAAATCTCATCTCGATGATTTTTCCAGCATTTCGACGCTTCCAGATGGCAAGCTGCTCGATGGTTGGCTCTCTCGCGGTTTTAAACCTTTCGGGATGGGAAGTCTCTCGAGAGTTTCCTCTCGCTCTTTTCAAACTTTCCCGATGGGAAGCCTCTCGCTTGTTACTCTCGTCCTTTTCGAAATCTCCCAATGAAAAGCCTTTCGAGGATTTCTCTCGCGCTTTTCAACATTTCGCTATGAGAAGCTTTTCGAGGATTTCTCTCGTCCTCGGCAGAGAAGAAAAGTAAGAAAATTTATCGAGAGTACCAAGGGACGAGATAGAGAAAAAGGCATGACAATGAGCTGTGAAATGAAGCTTTAATTTTCAAAGTTTCTCTTATTTTAGCCCTACCAAGATGTCACATACCTGGAACCCTCCGATAAAAATTATTTATTAAATATAAAATTTTCAAAGAGGAAGGTGGGTCGGGTGCTTTCGAGGGAGGAGGACGTGAGAGTGGACTCATGGGGTGCAATTTTAAAAATTTTACCGAACCCTTCCTGTGGCATATAATCGAAAAGCCCTTTGACCACTCTTTCATACTATGAACTTTTCTTCGCTCAAAGGGGGGTGGGGGAGGGGCGAACAAATTTTTAAAACCGTAGCCGATTTCTATAATAAATTTAAATATCACTTTAAATATGGGTTTTTTATGCAGTCTTCCGGTAAATATTATTTATTGAACATAAAAATTTTAAAGTGGCAGCTGTGTGAATTCCGGGGTGAAAGAGTGGGCCCACGGGGGGAGAGAGGGGGAGCAATTTTCAAACTTTTTTTGGACCAGTCATGTGATATGTCATCGGTAAGTGTCGGATGACTCTTTCATATTATGAGACTTTCTTCCTCCCCTCCCCAATTTGGCCTCCACTGCGAGGGTAGTTTTTTCCGCTTTTATCATTTTAGATCGGATTTTTTTATGGAGCCCTCCGCTAAATATTATTTATAATATATGAAATTTCAGGACACTTTTCCAAATTTAGCCAAGACCCCTCATGTGACATATCGTTAGAAAGGTTTGTGACTACTTATTAGTGCTATGCACTTCCGGTGGCCGCCCCCCTCCACTTTGCCCCCCCGGAGGACACTTTTCCAAATTTAGTCAGTACCCCTCTTATGAGATATCGTTGGAAAGGTCTGTGACTACTTATTGATGTTATGTACCTACGGTGTCCCCACCACCACTTTGCCCCCCCCGGGGGCACTTTTCCAAATTTAGCCAAGACCCCTCATGTGAGATATCGTTGGAAAGGTCTGTGACTATTTATTGATGTTATGCACCTCCGGTAACAGTCTCCCCCATTTTGCCCCTCCCGGGGGACGCTTTTTCAAATTTAGCCAAGACCCCTCATGTGAGATATCGTTGGAAAGGTCTGTGACTCTTATTGATGTAATGCTCCTCCGGTGTCCATCCCCCCATTTTGAACCCCCCCCCCGGGGGACACTTTTCCAAATTTAGCTAAGACCCCACATGTGAGATATCGTTGGAAAGGTCTCTGACTACTTATTGATGTAGTGCACCTCCGGTGACCGCCCCCCCCCACTTTTCCCCCACGGGGGTGTTTTTCTAAATTTAGCCGAGACCCCTCATGTGACATATTGTTGGAAAGGCTTATGACCACTTACTCATGTTATCCACCTCCCGCACCCCTCCCCCCTTTCCCCACACGGGGAGGGCATTTTTATAAATTCAGATCCAGACTTCTCATGTGACATATGGTTGGAAAGGCCTAAAGACCTGTGACGACTTAATCATATTATGCAGCTGCTGTGCTCCTCCGCTCGCTTTGACCCCTCCCCCAAGAGATCTGGTCCGACGTTCATTCGTTTCGATATTATATTTTTTACAAGATTTTGTAGTGCGTGCACACCACACCCGCCTGCTATCATATATCAGTGCCGTATATAGCGGGTAACCTGTTCGTGATTTCATATTACAAGATTACGTATAAATTAGGGGCCCCGATTAAAGGAGGGGCCCGCTAGCGATCGAAGTCACCTAGTCTTTATTAACATCGACTCATTCCAGTTCACCCGCAGACGATTCTTGATAAATGTATGACGTATATAATACATAATATATGATTTATAAAAGAAATTTGCAAACTGTAGTCATCGAGAAAAAATTTATACAATCGAAAAATATCGAGATGTCCATACAATCGAGAAAATCGAGAAAAACATCTCGTTATCGCCCATCACTACTCTGAAAAATATCTTCTTTCAGAAAATTAATATAGTTTTAAAAATAGAAGTCGCCTGAATATTGTATTTGCACATTTTTTTTATGGTAATGCTCGATTTAGATGCTATATCTGAAATCATTAGCAACTGGCAAATGGTATGGTTTATATAATTTTTATAAATCTTCAGAGTGTAATAAAATAAAGTCGATTAAGTCATAATCCACAAATTTACCAAAAAAGAAAACAAGTAAATAAATAAAAATAAAGCGTCAAAAGAAATCTTCCAGGTTCCTACTAGTAAAATTTGATCAGTAACAGATATAAATTTACTGCAGTTTCCCCAGTTTAATTTTTTTAACTAATGGGATTATCTTCTTTTATTTTTTTGTTTATTATGTTAAAATCTTTGTGTACAATTATTTCTATTTTTCCTGTATTTTGTAATTTTTTTTCCTGTGGCAACTAGTCACGTTTAACCCTTAAATGCATATGGTATCGTTTTTGATACAATAATTGTTCCCTATTTATTGGATTTTTTATTCACATATTCCGTATTTCCACCAGAAAAAAAAAAAAATTCACTCCATTTAATAACAGTCATTTCGTTATTAAATAAACCGAAATTTACCATTTATATTTTCTGGTATGAATTCCGATTATCTGAATTATGAAATTTCGGGAACGCATTCTACCCTATGCATTTAAGGGTTAACACTGGGACCGCCATAGTGATAATACTCGATTCGAACAAGAAATTTCTTCATAAGATATGTTACAAATATGAAGCATAAAAATAGAGTAATTAACTAAAATAAATATATTTAAATAAAAATTCTGGTGTTAAATACTTCTTATAAAACTTGAGTAAAATATCCGGCGATTCTAGTGTTAACCCTTAAATGCGCGATTTTTTATTTTGTTTCGAAAAAATTATATATGAGTGTCTGAAAGGTTTATTACACAGGAAAAATAATGAAAAAGAAATCAGAGATATATTTTTCATATAATACGTCAATCATTTCTTATGTTGCACATCTGCAATATAAGTAAAAAACTACTTGTCGTGTGGCTGCTTTACTCTAAAATAATGTAAATTACTAAATCCTTTAATAAGTATGTCTACAAATACCTTATTTTATATAATTATTTATTTTATAAAACTTAACCTTTAACCCTTTAATTCCCATAATAGAATACGTTCTAAAAATTACGTAGTTCAGAGAATCTGACTTTACACCAGAAAGTTTCAATGGTTAAATTCGCTTTACCTAAATACAGAATGTCTGTTTTTTAATTATAACAAATATTACTATTTTAATTTTCTGGTGTGAATTAGGTATATGCGAATAAAAAAATCTATAAAATTCAAAACAGTGTTGTTTGCATATGTGCAAAGCTGCGCACTAAAGAGTTAAACGTGTTCTTCACGGCTCCCTTAATCTCTTGGAATACGATCCACCTCTATATTTGATGTAAATTTGCCACGCAACAAGGCCATAATGACAACCATAATGATGATTTTATTGTTCCATTGTACAATTTAATGTTATCCACCTGCAAAAAGTAATATTTCATATTTGTAATGACAAAATTTGGAAGTAATTAGGCGAAGGCTATTTGAAATATTTAGTAAACAAAAGGAATTGTGTCCCTATGTTAAATACATAGAACGTAAAAGTAACAGTAATTTTGGCCATTTATTTCCAATTATCGACTCTTTCACTTTTTTTCTTCATAAAGTCAAATTATTAAATTTCGTTTTATCATATAATTTCCTGTCATTTGTTTTCACAAAGATTTTCACCGTGAATAGCAAAATACCCAAGAAACTTTAGATTCTCATCTTTATCAGATTTAAGAATCTGTTTTTTATTCCGAACAAAACACATTTCTTAGCGGAATCAACCCTTCACAGTATCGCAGGTTTATCGTCATGTATAATCTCATTTCAAATTTTGAAAAGTGTATGTTGTAATGTATGTTTATGAGCTTTAATTCAGCAGAACCCCAGGCAGCTTACCATTAACCCATTTATTTCACTGGTACTTACTGTGATTTAATAATTTTTTAAGGGGGTAGCACATTTTTTATACATTTCAAGTATTTTTTAAGTTAACCCTTTCAGTGGCGGTGGTATGTTTATGAAACCACTTAATTTTAATTTTCAAATGCCACAATGGCACCAGAATTTTGTTATAAAAAATTTCACTAACTTTGAGTCTGAAATATAGACACTTCTTATTCCCAAATGAAATTGTACCCATAATCTGCCAATCCTCCAATTCAACATTTTAGCAATGGAAAGGCTTTGCCCCTGAAAGGGTTACATGCGTTTGATACAGAAAATTTAAGATATAGCATTGAGTAGTTTCAAGTGGTTTTTTTTTTTATTATTTGACATATTGCCATACTTGCCAATTTGTACGTTTATTTGCTTACCACTAAAATTTAATACTACTTTTTCATAAATTAATTCGCTGGAGTTTACGATTTTTAAAGGTTAAGCCAAATATTTGAATTAAATTTTAGTGGTAGTTGAAAAAACATACACTCTGGAAACTAAATATTGCAGATATAATAAAATACAGAGCTCATTTAGTAAATAGACGAAATAATGTGTAAATTGCTAGAGTACGATATTAATCTTAGAAAAATTTTACGAATTGAAAATGTCTCATAATTTAATTTATACCATATAATAAAATTCTCGATTTTTTTTTTTAAGTTTTTTGTACATTTACAGCATTTGCATTATTTAATATTTCGGAATTTTGAATAGGAGCTTTTTAAAAATAGAATAAAAAACTTATTTTACAATTTTATTCGAGGAATCAGGATATCTTACTAACTAATTTTAAATTATCTCCAGCTAAGAACCGAATTTTTAGACCCTTGAAATTAAAGCGATATTAACCATTGAAAGTTTCTGGTGTAAAGAGAGATTCTCTGAACTACGTAATTTCCAGAACGCATTGTATCATGGGAATTAAAGGGTTAAAGGTTAAGTTTTATAAAATAAATTATAATATAACATAAGGTATTTGGAGACATACTTATCAAAATATTTAATAATTTTAAATATTTTAGCGTAAAACAGTCACACGACAGTAGTTTTTACTTCTACTGCAGATGTGCAACAGAAGAAAACATTGATCTATTATATAAAAAAATGTATCTCTGATTTTGTTTTTCATTATTTTTCCTGTTTAATAAACCTTTCAGAAAATCGTATATAAGTTTTTCGAAAAAAAAAAAATACAAATCACACATTTAAGGGTTAATGCAAGAATTGGTGTTGACCATGATTATTTTTTAATATGAAAATAATATTCGTAAATAGAATTATGCTTCTGTTTAAAAAAACAATCTAGAACATATTTATATCTATTTCAATGTATCATAGTTGAAACAAAAAAATGCATTATAAGTATAGATTAGTATTGTAATAGCATAGATTATATTCTGATCTTTAAACCTCGTGATGCATTTTTATGAGATGTTACCTGAATAACATTTGATATTTTTTTGTAAATAAAAGTTTCAATATTTCCGGTTAAATGAATGGCTTCAATACGTATGCTTTAAATAAATAAACGGCTTATGCATTATATTTTTTAAACTGAGGTGTCAAAAAACATCTTTTTATGTGCTTTAAATAACAATATGTACGTTATAAGCATAGTTGCGAACGGCTACGATGTTTGTTATCACGATTTTTTCATAGATATCTCAGAGTTATTTAATCACAGATATTTGTATTTAAAAAAGAAACATTTCTATTAAATATCGGGCGTGATCAAAAATTATAAGAGCTGGCAGCTATGCTATATTCGATTTAAATTTGTACTTGACCCAATATTTCACATAAAAAATGCCTTATCTGACAACCTCACGTATTTTAAGTACTAGTAATCCCGAATAGACATATTCTACTTATTTAATCGCTGAATTTCTGCTTTAAATAATGTGAATATATACCATATAAAAGCATATAAAATTAAATCTGTCAAATGCACGTGACTCTAAATTAACCCTTTTGAATCGGGAATCTCTTACAAATATCTTATTCGGTTGACACCACTTTTCAAAGAGAAGTTTCTTTCAAGTACCCAATTTCAAAAATGCTCTAATTAAATAAGGCAAATTTTATTTTCCTTTATTACTGGTGCCAGAAACAAATTCTTCAAAGAAAGATGATGCCTAGTCTGGCTAGACATACGAGTGGAAAGTATGAACCTATGACTTATTATGTATAAGCTTTAAAAAATCATAATATTTAAGAGCACTGCATATTCCAATAGAACATTACTATGATTGTAAGGCAGTCTTCAGAATCTATCTCTGTATAATGTTTATCTTTCTATAGGTTTTCTTAAAAGCTTTATTTCATTCCAAAAGCAATAAAAATTGTTTATGTAAGGTTTTTCCGTAATGGTTTATCGATAACATAGAATGATGAGAATGTAGCAATTTTTGAGTATAATATTTCATTTAGATCGAAATTATATCTCTTTTAAAATCCAACCTGACTTATGGCTTGTTGAAATGCTTTGCATTATGAAACCTTTCCTGTTATTATAGAATCTGATTTCATTCAAATATATAGAAAACGAAATAAAAACAGATAATGGAAAAATTATGCTCTTCATTTCTCATGAAATGTTTATATTTATTGAAAACAAATAGAATTAGTCATATATGTATGTCTTTTGTAATATGTTGCACTGTTCAGTACGTTATGCGTAATAAATTTTTAGTGCAAAGCGGAGGATATATGTTGTCTTCCTGAAATTTATGAAATTTAGATCTTTGCTTAGATATATACCACCCGAGAAGTAATGTTATATCATGTCGGAATGTTTACATAACAATGATGATATCATAAATAGACATATAATTTATTTATTCATTTAATTGATCGCTTGCATTAAACTTGTGTGCTTAACAACTACTACGCCCTTTAGAAACATATTTTTAATATATATCGTAGCTTAAAAATTATAGATTTTATAAATAGTTATATATATACAGTGTGCCCGCTGATGTCCATCGTCACCCCAATAATTTCTGAACGGCAAGAGCTATAGTCATAAAAGTGGTGTCTGGGTATAGTAAAATTGCCATGCGCTACTGAATAAAACCGTCTACGGTGGCACCTGGTGGAAAACTGCGGAGTTAGCATTCCTATCTTTATAACGGAATGAGATAGAGAAAGAAGCGATTTATAAAGCTGTAGAGCTTTATCGATTTAGTGCGAAATAATACCTTGTAGACCTTAATGCGAAGAACAGAACGGTTAAAACGCACATTTGTTTTTTCGTGATTTCTTACATTGTGACGTCACGAAACTTGAACGGAAGGAGAAATGATTATTTTTCGGATAAATGGGCATCCATATACGCATTTTAGCTGATAGTGAGAAGTTAAAACATCTCAAATAAACGTATATTAATATAAATAGTTTTTCTTTTCTTTCTAAGATCGTTTTGACACGTCAAAGTGTAGGAAATCACGAAAAAACAAATGCACGTTTTAACCGTTCTATTCTTTGCATTAATGTCCACAAGGTTTTCTTCGCACTAAATCGACAATGCTCTAAATCTTTGTATATCACTTTTTTCCACTATCTCTTTCAGTTTTCAAGATGCTAACTTCGCAGTTTCCCACCAGGTGGCGCCGTAGGGGATTTTATTCAGTAGGGCATGGCTATTTTACTATACTTGTACCCTGCTCCCCTTTTATGACTATAGCGCTTGACGTTCAGAAATTATTGGGGTGACAACGGTCTTTAGTTAGCACACTGTATATGTGTGTGCGTGATGTATTTTAATTATTAACCTAATTAAAGAATAATCTCAATTTTTCTTTTTAATTTCACCATTTTTTCATTCAACTGTCATTATTTTCTGTCTTTTTTCAATAATCTAATCGAATTTACGTCTATTTATTTTCATATTTGGCTTTGCCCCAGTAAAGGCTTTTCCGACTTCAGATTTCCTTTTAAAAATCTTCCCTTCTAATTTCTCGCTCTGTTTTTTTTTTTTTTTTTTTTTTTTTTTTTTTTTTTTATGTTTTTTGCGCCGAAAGAAAATCGAATCACAACGATTTGTTCAATCCGGGATTACCTTTTTATCAATGGTTATTCCTTAAATGGTCTTTAAACATAAAAATTAACGTCTTTTGCTTAATAAATATTTCTTTTTAAGTTTTTCTGTGACTATATTTAATTTTTTTTCCTTAGGCAGCTTTAAAATGTTCCATTTTTTGCATGTATTAATTTCATTCTGTTCAATGGTGCTGTGATAGATTTGCTTTTATTCTACTTATTCATTTACTTTTTATTTTTTATAATGGGGTCAGTGACTTAGTGCACAATGGTTAACTTGGCCCTCGTTGGTAAACGAGTTCGACGTGCCTGCCTTAACCCTTTCCGGCACAGTGTGCCCGGGTCGGGATAACTAATTTTAATTCCAAACTTACAAACGGCACCAAGAATATTTCAAAAAAATTTTGCATTAACAATGAAAGTGTAAAGTAACAAGCTAATTTCTAAAAAAGTCGTATATAAATTCCGGTGTCAGTCTATGATTTCATCATTTTACAATAAAATTTGCTTGTGCCGGAAAGGGTAAATATTAGTGCAGCAACGCAAGAGACCGAACATCTAATATTCCATTTCCTCGTTCTAACCCAGAACTCGGATTTAAAAAACGAAAGCTATCACCAAAACCGACACAGCCTTGATGACTTACATGAGCGAGGGCGAAATGTTTTGTGACAAAAGAAGGCGAACAATTATTTTATCTCTAACTATATTACTTTAATTTATTATGATTTGAAATTAATAGAAATTTTGTGAAATTTTATTAACACATTTTCTCCAGATTTTAAAACAAACCTCATAAAATATTTTTTTAATTGCACCAGTTAGGAAATATACAATATTTTCATGTTGGTTCTCAGTGCTATTTCGAAATATTTTTAAAAGAAGCTAAGTAGATAAATATTAAACAGTAATTGCCACGCATGATGGATCGAAGCACACAAACACTCTGCTGTTTTTATAGGGTCTGATTCTGAACCCGATTGTTCAATTTCGAAATCAAGAATAGTCATTTAATTCTACAACATCTATATTTCATTATCATCTCACTTTATCCTATTATTTTACTTTTTAAAAACAAACACCATCGTCAAAGATGTATACAGCATTGCCAGTGGGCTACTTTTTTTAATTCAGATTTCTTGATTGCCACCACTTTTTTGAAACCGTAAAATTACCTTTGTTTTCGCCTTAATTAATGTGCCATTAAATAAGAAGCATTTTACCATTTAAAAAAGTGGAGCCAATAAAGAATTTGACTTTAAAAAAAGTAGCCCATCTGGCAACATTGGATGTACACTGAATCTTTTGTTCCGTTTAAGTAATTTTACTTCCAAAAGAGGTGACAATATATTTATTCTTATCATATATTTGACTATGTTTTATTCACCTTCTAATACATTTTACATTAAATCCATAAATTAGGATATTTTTATGGTGAGTTAATCTGGAGATAGATCACATAGTTTAAACAATTGGGACGGGGCTGCTATTATTTCTATAGTAAATAGTCGATCAAAAATATTTCATTTTGGATATCTATGATATTTCTAAATATTTTAAAAAGAAGCTCAAGCTTTATAAAGTATATAGTTGTAATTCTCTAAAACATGATGAAATACAAGTATACGAGAACATTGGGCATTTAAGGGGTCTCAGGACACTTAAAACTTTAAAATTTTCGAAATTTTAATTTTTTTAGATGTTAAACTTCTATCTTTTCTGAACATTTTAATATAATTGTTTCCTTGAAATTCCTATTAGAACTGAAGTTATGGCTTTTACATTTATACACGTTCAATAGCTGAAGCGTGGTTTCGGAAACTTCGAAGCCAATTTTTCTCCAAATGACGTTTTTGGGCATAACGCGCACGATATCTCAAAAACTTATGAATAATTTTTCATGAAATTTTCAAAACATATGTTTTATGTTAGTCTGTATAAACTGAACCTAAAATTTCCTTTTTATTGCTCAAAACAATATTTTTTTACGTGATTATACTGTTGAAATTTTCTGAATTTTGCATTAGCTAAGTACAACTTTGTATTAAAATTATAAAAAAGCTTTAAATACATATTTATTTAGGTTCAGGGTAAATATTACAAACCGAAGTATAAGTAGACACAAAAATTTTTATTCTAATTGCAATACATATTTTGTAATCGTGCGCGTAATCTGTTATGCCGATTTTTTGCTCGTCAAATGTCTAACAGTTTGGAGCCCCATATGCATGCTAATTCTGTATCTAATATTTTTTTAAATACATGAAATGAAAGAACATACTTATATATTTTTATTCCAATTAAAATTGTGTCTTAAAATCAAATACATTTTAAGATATTAAATGTTGATAATGGTCTTTTTTTTCATTTTTTCCTATTTTAAGAGTCCTGAGACCCCTTAAAGTTTTAATAAAATGTATTTTACAGTGATTTATCTCAAAATGAGATTTTTCAGAATTGCGGGTAACATATCTCTGGAATAACTTTAAATTTATACACGATATTTCTAGATGTTGATTCATTATATCTATATCTAATGACTGCACAAATTTATTTTCGTTGTTTCATTAAAAAAAATCAAATTGCACCAACTTTGTTTTTTTAATAGTAAAAATGACTTTTGATGCCATATCTGACATAACTGGCAGCTAAATGGCATAGTTTATACACATTTTAAAAATTTACAGAGACTAATAAAAAATCTTATTAAAGGAAAAACCAGAAATTAAGAAAAAAATTGATTAATTAAGGTTGCAAAGGAAAACTTTCCAGGTTCTTACAAGTAATATTTGATAGCATTAATGCATTTTATACTAATTTTAGTATGTTACGTATTCAGGGCTGCTGCGGGCGAATTTTTCTATTCTATTAAAAAAAATAAATTTTCTCTTGCAAATGTTGTGAAACTGTATGGTAAAATTTTTGCTTTGAGAAAGTGGTTCGCGGTAGAATTAAAAAATAGTCGTAAATGGGAATCTGCGTAATCTTATTTTCAGCCTGCCATCACGTGTTTTCGAGATTCATATTACTATTTTCCAAAAGTAACATTTTACATATATAATGATAAATTTTTGCAGTCAGTTACGGCGAAGGATATTTGAAATGAGTGGTAATCAAAGCCGATTAATTGTGCAATTATGTTAAATGCATAAAATGTAAAAGTAACAGCAATAACTGTACCACTTATTCCTAACTATCCAATCTTTCACAGTTCTACATAGGTTTTCTACATAAAGTCAAATTACAAGATTTCGTATTGTCCCATAATTTCAGGTCATTTTTTACAAGATCTTCTGTGTGAAAATTTAGACTCTCATATTTATCAATTTTCTGAAGCTATTTTTCTTTCGAAACACAACATATTTCTTTGCTATTTGGAATACACTTGACATTATCGCAGGTTTATCGCCATGTATAATCTGATTTTAAATTTTAAAATGTGTTTGTCGTAATGTATTTTTATAAACCATGATTCATCAGAGCCCCAAGAAATTTACAATTACCTCATTTCCTTCTGTATTAGGTATATGGGGTATTAATAATTTTATAAGAGTGATAGTACATAGTTTAAACATTTCACATATTTTTTAATTAAATGCATTGAAGATAGCAAACTTAAGATATATATTAAGAAGTTTCAGGCTTTTTTAAAGTGACGTATTGCCGTAATTGCCATCTTGTATCGGGTTTTCTTACCACTAAACGAATAGTAATTTATTCTAATTTAATCGCCAAAATTGACCATTTTTAAATGTTAAAAAAGAAAACATATTCGTATTAAATTTTAGTATTAGAGAAAAAAAACATGCAATTTGGCATCTATACTTTGCAGATATAATAAAATAAAGAGCTCTTTCAACAAATGGACACAAAAATATGTAAATTGCTGGAGTAATATTTTGTATCTTATTATTGATTATTATGATTATTTTTGTATCTTATAATGAAACTAGAAATTAACCGGAAATTCGATTTAGTCTTCGTTTTCGGGGCTAAATCTGATTTTCGTAGAAAATTCGTTTACGGCAAAAATGCTGCCGAAAATCCGGCTGCACCGGAATTTGACCGAAACTATATGTATTCCAAAAATCGCGTTTCTTCTTTCGGAAATTTTCAGTATGATTCAATGATTTGAGCTATATTGGTTCAAATGAGACGCTCTTTATTTATTGCTGTTTATAATTTTCAGTCAGGACTGACTCAAGACGTGCAAATTATAAACCAAGCAATGTATATATGACTAAACTCAGTCGCTTTCCATTACTATTGGGTGTAGTAAAAAGTTTTAAAGCGTGTTTCAGAGAAATCAATATGCAATTAAGAACTGGGAATAATACCTTTATTCATCAAAATAATTTCAATCATTATCTACCACCTTCTGCCATCGGTCGGGAAGTTGACGGATGCCAGCTGTATAGAACAATCCGTCTTTTGACGCAATGAAGTTGTCAACCCAGTTTCGCACTTCGTCCACTTTCCGGAAGTGTACAGAATTCAAGGCATTCTGCATCGACCGAAACAAATGATAGTTCGAAGGGGATATATCGGGACTATATGCCGGGTGTTCAAAAACTCCCCAACCAAGATTTGCTAATGTGTCCTTGACTGGTTTTGCAACATGAGACCTGGCGTTGTCATGGAGCAATTTCACGGCGCGCAAACCTTTGCCAGTAAATGGAGGTTTTCGACCGATTTCCTGGTTAAATTGAAGCAATTGTTGCTTGTGGCGTTCAGCAGTTACACATACACCAGGCTCCAACAAATAGTAATAGAAGATGCGCTTCTTATCCCACCAGATGCAGAGGACACCTTTTTTTCAGTGAATGGCTCGTTTCGGCGTTGATGTTGTTGCTTCGCCGGTATTCAACCAATATTTTTTGCGTTTAGGTATGTCATAACATATCCATTTTTCATCACCCGTCAAGATTTTCCACAAGAAAGATTTTTCTGTTGCCTCTTTAGCAGATTCATTCACTTCAAGACACGCACATCCTTGTTCCTTCGGCTCAATGCATGTGGCACCCAACTTCCTGCTTCTGATTCTTTCCCATTGCGTATAAAAGATTACAAATCGTTTTTTGTGATACTCCTAATTGTTCGGCAAATTCTTTTTGCGTGTGAGATGCATCTTTATCAAGCAGTGCTTGCAAATCCTCATGACTACTCTTTATTAGAGCGCCGCTACGTTCTCGATCGCTAACATCATAATCGCCATCTTTAAAACGTCGAAATTAAAATTCGCATACGATTCGATACGATTTCCTCTCCAAGAACAGAACAGATTGATTGATATGCTTTTGCATCACTTTTTCCTTTGTAAAATTCATAACGAATGCAGTGACGAATAAATGACTTATCGTATGACATATTTCACCTTCAAAATTTCAACTTTACTTTCTCTTTTCTCCCAGATTCTACGTCGATTTGAAAACGCTGAACTGCTTCTTATCACATGTCACGAATACGGTCTACTGATTGTTGTGCTATTTCGCAGTAAAAGTTAGACAAAATTCGCTTTACAACTTCTTACTACACCCAATATTTGGGAAAGTTCCAGTATAGCAGATGATCATTTAAAAAAGTCATTTTAAAAGATAAATCGAGGTATGTATACGTAAAACATTTTTTATTTAGATGAAATTCGCATAATTAGAAAATCATTCTGTGTCGTTGATGAATTAATTACATTTCATTTTATATGAAAATAAAAAGTTTTGGTCAGAGGAACAGTAAGCAAACTTGGGCCAAACGTACAATTAATTGATAATTATATACATTTAATAAAGACGTATTATTAATTAATAAATATGCATATGTATGCATTAATTACTTAAAAAATTTTGGGACATTTTCATTTTCGTTTTCGGCCAAAAATAAGAAGATTACTGAAATTCGGTTTCGCTTTCAGTTTTAACAAGGTCAACTTCTCATTAGGTCGATTCCTAATTAAAACACCTCTTTCTATTATCACAATTCAGTCTATAGGTATGTCAACTTGTAATAAATTAAACTTTAAACTACTTATCTTTGTACACGTTACCCGAAATTTCGTTCCCAAGCATGAAATTTAAACACTGTAAAAAAAAGATTAATGTTTCGAAATCAAGGAAAATATAATATAACCACAAATAAAAATATACAAAATCCTTTTCCAAGTTACACACGATTACGAAAAGCTTTCTTTATCTCTAGAAAGCGCAGCAACCAGAAAAGTTTCGAGATTTAAAGACGCATTTAAACAAAATAAAAGCAAATAACTAAAAACAGTTTTCCTTGCTGCCACTGAATTTCAGGAAATTTTCCAGATATTTTTATAGTGATTATTTCAATCAATAGAACGTGTGTAACTGGAAAGACGATATTGTATATTTTTATTTTTGGTTACATTATATTCTCCTTGATAATGAAACATTTATCTTTATTTGCGGTGTGTAAATTTCGGGCTTGGGAACAAATTTCCGTACAACATGTACAACGATAACTGGTTCCAATATAAATTGACACATGTATAGACGGAATCAATTATTTCAAATGGAACAGAGGTTTTTTGGAAGCCATTAAATCAGAAGTAAATGTTTTCATGTTAGACAAAGATATTTTATAGACAAACATGATAAATTAAAAATTTTCACTTGAAAAGTAAAATTAATATTATTTTATTATTCTTGCACGATTATTTATTCTGAAAACTGATATCCTATTTTGAGATAACTATTTAATATACTATAAAAACTACTCGAAAACGTTTTCGAAAATCAGTGGCAGAAAAAGAAACTGCTTGTTTAAATCTCGAATATATTTTGCTCTTTAGGGTAATTAGAGATAAAGAATCCTTTTTCGAAACGTGGTTAACGCGGAAGAGGTTATTTTATATTTTCGTGAGTGCTTATGTTATAATTTCCTAGAAGAAGATAATTGTTTTTCTACCTCGCACTATATTATTCTGTTAACTGTAAACAGAAATACTTCTTTCCAATAGCATAATGCTAACTGTATATACTACAGCGATAAAACTCAGAACACTCTTTTGTAAAATAAGGAATAAAATAACAGTTCATTGTATCTCAAAACCAATGATAATAGATGATAGGAATGGATAGAAATGACGCCTTTCACAGTGATTGTTTGAGAAAGCATAACATTGCGAAGTACATCGGGATGTAAATGAAGTATTAAAGATAAAAGAATGATGACAAAGTATTTTATTTTGTAAAAGATATTGTATGATTAAGATTCTAAAAGATTATGAAGTTTCTACAAATAAAACAATATAAAGGAATACAATCTCCGAAAATTTAGTCCATACGGATTGGAACAAAGCCGATTTATGTAGATTTCAATCGCAACATGTAAAGAGGCATTATGTTCCTTCCGTCCGAACCAAAAAAAAAAAAAAAATCCGGTAACCATTTCAGGAGCAAGTAATTGTTTTTCTTTAATGTTGAATTCACACCGGAATTGTTTTCTCTAAAAGATACAAGAATATTTTAGAGTATATTATCTGGTAGTTTTTGTCTGTAAGCGTTACAAAATATCATAAACAAATGGTACAATATAATGCACATAGAGACGGTAAGAATTTGAACAAACGAGTATAAGCAGAAAGATTAATTCAGATTTCAGTTGTTGAAAAGCTGCCGTATATTTCTCCCGTTAAATGTTTTAGTTTAACCCTAGAACTACCGGAAATTTTACTCAAGTTTTATAAAAACATTCTACACCAGAATTTTTACTTAAAACTATTTAATTTGTTTATTTAACTTATTATTGTCTGATTTATACATTTAGTTTGTTTTGAAGAAATTTCTGGTTTGAATAAATATTTTGAATGTACATGTCGGGTCCAATGGACCCGTCTGGTAGACGGAAGGTTAATATTACATTTAGTTATAGGAAAGAGGTGTTTATAGAGGTATTTTGCTGTACCCCGTTTTTCCCGAACTTTTTGTGATGATACCGAATTTCATACAACACAATGTACATATCGTCACATTCTTATAGCAATATTTTAAAATTTTCGCTACATTATTACCGTCAAGCCGACTTCAGTTAGGATGAAATACCCCGTATTTATGACTAAATAAGTGGTATGCGACGACATGTTCAATAGCATTTTTTCATTCTCTTGATGTATACCATCAATCCTCTGAATTTGTCGGTTAAATTCGATAACACCCTGTATAATTATATGATTTTATGTCTGAATAACCGACACCTTATGGATAGCGCATAAATTGAACAGCGTTCTGAAATGACCGTTATTCAGAGGATTTACTGTATTTTAAAAAAAGCAATAAATTTTTAATTTATTGTTATCTTATATCAGTAGATAGTAATAAAGGAACTTTTCGAATATTAGCACCTGCATATAGATAAAAATGTTTTAAATGACAATCCTTTTCTTTAAATATCTAAAGAAATACGAAATATTAAATTATTTTCTGATGATAAACATGGTTAACTCGGAGAAAAAAAACTAAATAACTACTTGCTATAACGACAACAACTACGCTTATTTCTAAAAAGACTAATATATCAGGATAATTAAAGCGGCTGGTATATGCAGTACTAATTTTATTTCATTGGTGAAACTATAATGGACTTTTTATACGATTTCAGTCATTAGTGTATAAATGCTTCCATTTCAGGTATTTCTTATTTATTCAGAAACTCTGCAATTATATCGGAAATTCCGAAAGAATTTTTTCTATTTTATATAAACACTAAGTGTCTGTTATTATAAAAAGCAAAAATCACTACTCAGAATTTCTAGTATGAATCAGGAATTTCTGAATAAGAAAGAAATTAATGAGACTGCACACTTCGGATGCACATGAGATCGAAATTTCGTAGAAAGAACTAAATAAAAAAAGTTTTTATTTAAAAACTAGGTAGGTTCTAATCTTGTTATTAAATTTAAATTTTAAATAAAACATGTAAAAAAACTTTTTTGAAAATTAAGTTAATTTATAGAGAAAACGATAGAGAATATAGAAATAAATTATAGAGAAAAAATAATAATTCAATTAGGTGAGTATCACAGAGGGTGTACATTTCTACCACAATTTTGTAATATTATTTTCTTCTTTTTTAATCTCAGTTAACCCATTAAACGCCAAACCTATACAGTAGAAATTTTCAAATTTCTTATTGAAAGTTGTTTCCCACCCCAAATTCAATAAGGTAATTTTCGTTTTACTAAAATAGCAAAATTTCTGTCAATAAATAAGACATTTTTTTTAAATTCTAAAATAGTGTTGCCAAAGAAATTAATTTAAGCAAGAGTAATTATTTGGAGTGTTTCGTGAACGCAAGTTCAGCGGGCAGGGGTCGTACTTGTCCTGAAATTTCACGACCAGAAAATTCTTCTGTGCTAGTATTTTCTTACAGAACAATCTCTTCTTAAATAAGGCGAAATTTTGCACGTTTAACCTATATATATTTTCCTATATACAAATAGTGATATATGTCCTGAAAAAATCCCTTAACGGTACGACCCCTGTCAGCGGGTAATGGGTTAAATAATACGAATTCTGCGATTGAAAGGGGCAATTAAATATTTTATGCTTTAACAGTTAAGTAGACAGTTTATAATTGAAATAGTGGTGGCATGCTCTTTCAAAATTCTAAGGGGTGCAACCACTTTGCTTACAAACATAAACTATTAAATTATAATCCATTACAGATAATGGTATTTTAACTCGCAAAGAAAACAAGGAACTAAGCAAGGACCAGCTGTTTAACAAGTACGCTACAAATTCTTTATGGGTACGTAATTAATAAAGATTGTTTAACCCCTGGAAAATTGCGCTTATCCAGGGTATGAATGGTTTTTACTTTGTCACTAATAAATAGAGATAATTATCTTCCCCTTATTCAGTTTTGAAAAAAATTCAACAAATTCTGCGATAAAGCAAGTTGAAGATTATATATTGAAAAATAGTGGTGGAAAATGTAAAAATCCGTGTATGTCGCAACTGCTCGCGAGTTAACATTCAAATGCTTTATAGAAACATGAAATTAAACGAGTGGATCACAAATTTTTCGATTTAAATATTACGTTGAACATCAAAAGCTATCGAGGGTTCTAACAGCTTTTCCACATAAAAACTAATCCAAATAAAAGGAAAGATAAGAGGATTTTGCAATCATTTTTTCATTGCTATATTACTTCAAATTTATTCTGGTGTGAAATTATTCGGTTTGAATAAATAAAATTATTCATTAGATTGTAGTTTTTATTTGTTGAAAAATGGCTTAGATGTATCTAGTTTATGATTGAGTACTTATCATAAAAAACGAAAAATAATTTAAGGGGTATACCATAGATGCCAACGTCTCTTAATTTTTCCGGAGTCTTATCCAAGACAAACATGTTTGAAACCGGAAAGTATTTGATAGAAAATGTGTCTTATTTCAGTGAGGTACTTATTAGATAAAATATTAAAATTGTACTTTAAATAATGTTTCCGGTTTGAAACATGTTGTCTTGTATCAGACTCCGGAAAAATTAACAGATGTTAGCATCTATGGTTATACAACTCTTACATGTTTAAATAAATAAAAAAATTTGAGGAATATGTACATGAAAGAGCAACATTCTTTGAACATTAAAAAACAAACAGCATAAAATAATCTTACAATTATGCTAGTTATGACTAAAAATATAGGAGATATTTCCAAAAATAATGATTAGAAGGTCACTGCTCGCAGGTCAATATGAGCTTTTTAGGATGTGATTCTGAATACTATGGTTACATTTCGATATCAAAGAGGTTGGTCAGTTTCTACGACAACTAGCATATACCCCGTCAAAAATGACGGGGAAGTGTTATTTTAAGTGTACAACATTAAGTCAGACTCAATTAAACAGGTGACTGATATGCATGGTTATTCAGATAGTGGCAAGTCATCAAAAGCATTCAAAAAATTGTGTTTGCAAAAGTCAACCTTCAAAAGAAGAAAATATGAACCCCCTCATGCGCGAAAAAAAAAAAAAAAAAAAAAAAAAGCTTTTTCCAACAACCCCATGGCGAAATTCTCGTTTTTTTCCGCACATCTTTTATGAAATTCGTGTTTATTTCGCAGCCTTTTGACGAAATGAGTTTTTTTTATCGGGATTTGTTAAAAAAAATCACGTTTTTTTCTGCCCCCTTTTGACGAATTACACCTCTCGCGTTTCTTTGACAAAATTCAGGGAAGAGTGCCACTTGGCAAAAAAAAAAATTGTGCCAAAAATCTTTTCAAGATGGCGGAAAAACATCATTTTTAAATCTTTATGTTATTTATAAACCAATGATTTTGCCCAAAAAATAGAAAACATGGATTTATAAGTAACATAAAGATTTAAAAACAAAGTTTTTCCGCCCTCTTGAAAAATTTGTTACGAATGCAAGTGAAATCTCGCTCACAACCACCAAAAAATTCATTAAATATAAAATAAAAGCAAAGTTTCATACACAAAAAAATGTTTAAATATTTAACAAAATATACAAAAAACAAACAATCAGTTAAAATGTAAAAAAAAAAATCAATAATTTAATGTTTTGAACCCCCCTCCCTCCCATTCCTAAAAATGTCAACAAATTTTAATACAGATTTGCATCAATCCCAGGGACGATAAATTGTGCCAAAAAAGTGGCATTCCATGTTTTCGCTGAAAAGTGGCTTGTCTGTAAATATATTAAATTCAGCTTAAAATGTGCATAGGTGAAATCAGAAACTTAAAATTAAAACAAAAAACATGTGGCATTTCTTTAAAAAATCAGATGTTTATTTTTTAATTTTAGATGAAACTTTAAAATTTGATTCATATATTTGGCGAAAACTAAAACACCATTATGTGCATCATTCACATACATAATACACATACATAAAGCTATGTTTTTTAACGGTACAAAAATTTAGTAAAATTTAAAAAAAAAATGTAATTTTCATTTTTAAATCTTTATTATAATGAAACGTTCCTGTGAGTGATAAATGATTTTAAAAATCTGAATGAACATGAACTTAAAATATGCATAGTTTAGATAGAAAATAAACAAAAAATTTTGCGAATCGTTGTTTAATTATGCTCGATGTAAACTCAGCTGAGTTTATAAGGCAAACTGAGAAATCCGTTGATTGCCGCGATCGCCAACGTGCGATCTTTTCCTGGTCAGTTGGCGCCTTCTTTCCGAAAGCGATGCATTCGGAAAATCCATAATAAAAATTTAAAAAATTGTTTTAAAACTTTCACAAATAACTGCAGATAGATCAAAGCGATTAGCGGCGAAATACTTCTTCTTCTTTTTCTCATAATCTTTTTATGCGAAAGACTTTTGTAGTGTATATGGCGAGCGGCGAAATATCAGCACGTTTTTCCTTAACCCTTTAATTCTCGCTCCCGTCATATTCTCGGGCTGTATCTTTTACTCAAATTGTTTGATTCCCACCAGTTTTTTATAATAGTGAAATTGGGTATATTTTGGTATCGTTTTTACTGTCATTAAATAAGGTGAATACAGTAAATTCTGTCTAAGGCGGACTCTGTGCAAGACGGAAATCTGTCTACCGCGGAAAAATTTTCAAGTCCCGGCGAACCCATAGAAAATTACATTAATTCATGCTGCATAAGGCGGAATCTGTCTAACGCGGAAACGGAAAGTATTTTAAGGTCCCACCGAAACCAAAATTTTGTATAAGGCGGAAAAAAGCATAATTTAAAAATGAAAGGCATTTTGTTTATTAAACTTTAAAACTGATAAGTCAAATACTCAATGTCGTGCATGTTAGTTAAATTCCGTAACACTTTGAAAAACTTAATTCAAAAGGACAGAAACTGTTTAAATTTTAAGGAATTTATGCTTGTGCCATTTTTTCATATGCAAAATTATATTTAAAAGTTAATATTTCTAGTAGAATGAGCATTTATCAAAATATATATTTTCGAAAGTGCAATATATTATACCTACTTTAAGGATGTACTCAAATTCAAAGTTAAGCGCTCTGCCTCATTCTCGAAGTTTAATGGGGGGGGGGGGGGGTTAGGTTTTTTTTTCGTGTGTGTGTGTGTAAACTTCCAATTCGCATGTATTACAGCAGTACTAAGAAATGGAATAGCGTTTCTCATTTATCTATAAAGGCAAAAGATCTTTCAGAATTTCAGTTTTCAACCGATTTTTGAGTCAGGAAAATCAATAAAAAATTATCAAATTCGAGGGATTTTTTTTGTAGGGAGGGGGGGGGGGAGCTTTTTTGTATAAGCCGGAATATTGTCTACCACGGAAAATTTTCTCAGTCCCGATCGATTCCGCCTTAGACAGAGTTTACTGTATTTCATTTTCATAAAAGTGGTGCCAATAAGCAATTTGAATTATTCAACCGTAATTTAATTCGAGCGTTAAGAGGTTAAGAAACAAAGTTTCACTGTTGCCACTACAGAAGAGTGAAATATATGAATCATTGACATGAATCAATATTCATATGAATAATGATGAATAATCATTAAATTGAATGAAGGTAATCATTAAATCTATTAATATTTGTTGAAAACAATACTTTTTAAAATATTTATTCAATATTTAAATATTTATTCAAATATTTATTCAGTTTTCATATGTAGGTCGTGAACTGACTGCTTGTAAATGTAAACAGTTGTAAATACAATTACTGCTTATAAATATAAACAATAATGAAAAATGCATTTCAAAATACTTAAAGGCTTTAATATGCTTTTAAAAATATATTTAAAGCAGAATCGGATGTCAACCGTATTTTTTCAATGAATCGTCAAAGAGTCGTTCATTTGTTTCTTGATTTGGAACTTGTGTTTCTAAATGGCAACGGTTCATTTATTTATAGCGCTAATATGTTGTTGGTAGCTGCTTATTTTTAATTTAGAACTTAAAACATTATAATTGTTTAGTTTTTGAAGGTTTTAGAGAAAATGAAGAAGAAAAGATGTGATGCAATGTAGATTAAATAAAGCAATTGTTCGATTTATAATACGGTATCAGAATGCTTAAGCCTAACATGGCCACGATATGTTTTTTTTTCCTTTCCGAGGATCGGCGCGACCCGGAATCGTCACCAGAATTGTCACTACTGAATTATATAAATAGATAATTATGTATTGTACATTTTTAAAAAATAAACATCATCGACAAAGATGTGTTTTGAATCCTTTGTTCACCTAAGTAATTATACTTCCAAAATAAGCTTTTGACAGAAAATATATGTATTTATATCCTGTATGCGACCATATTTTATTGGGCTTGCAACAATTATTATATTAAATCCTTAAATTGGTATATTTTAATGATTGTTAAGACCGGATCCTATCAAAGCACACAATGTTCAAATAAGAGGGCGGGGCTTTTATTCTTTCTATACAAAATCGCCAATCAATAATATTTCAATTTGGATATATGTATAAGTTATTTCTAAACATTTTTGTATGTTTAAATTTTATAAAGTATACATTTATTATTGACAAAAAAATAATCGAATACAAGTATACTAGACAATTTGTATTCAAGGTTTTATTAAAATGTATTTGAAAGAGATTGTTCTCAAAATGAAAATTTTCAGAATCCAGCGAAAGATGTCTCTCAAACTACTTGATACACGATATTTTTAGATGCTATAAATTATATCTATATCTTAAGATTGGACCTGAGTATTTTTATAGTTTCATTTTTAAGAAAAATTAGATGCAAATAAACTCCTCAAAAAACAAAACAATGTGTAATACATTAAACGTCTTTTTACAACTGTTAATTTCAATCAATTATTCATATGTTTACGTTCAGATTTCAGACAGGGATATAATTTTAAATCCAGAAAGATTGCATATAAAAATTATAAGGTGCCAAAGAGATATAATACGCGAAATTAAAAAAACGCACATTCTCAACTCTTTGCGATAAACATATTTAAATATTTCTTTAAGCATTTCGTACATAGGTATCACAGAATTGCCAGCCTGGCCTCCAATTTTAATCCAAAATTTCAAATCCCCACCGGAAATTTCGGAAGAAGAATTTTCCCATTAAGGGATATATAAATGTCTCTCTTTAATTAAAGTATAAAATAAAATTCTTTATTTCTGGTAATTTCTGAATAACAATGGAGCCAAACTGGCAATCCTGAGGGATCACTTGATATACAGGGTGCAAAGGAAAGCCCCTTTAACCTGAAAATACTTGCGAACGGAAATAGCTACAGCTGTGAAAGTGAGGTAACGGTATAGTAAAGCGACTAATTAAATGCAAATTTAATGCAAGCGATCGCGGCGCCCCTAGTGTTGAAATTTGGAAGATAGCTATTGCAAATCCAAAACGAAAAGAAATAGAGCAAAATTTCCAATTACAAAGTTTTAGAGCATCCATTAATTAGTACGAAACGACATTTCGTTTACACGGATAAGATAAATCTTCGCCAGTATATCCAAAAATGTCAAAAATCTAATCATATTTTGTGTAAACATTTGAATGGAATAGCCAGAAGTAGGAAGAAATACGCACAATTTATTGTATAAATACGTACTTATCTCAATAAAGTTTGAAACATCACATAAAAAAACAAAAAAAGACAAACTGTCTCACAGTGATAAAAAGTTAATATTCAGTATGTTCGAAAACTTCGCCATTGCTCACGATACACGTTTGTATTCGTGAGAGTAAATCTGCATGTGCATTCTCAGCATGGAACGCCTATTGATAGCTTCTTCAATACGACGACATAGATTTAACGCTTTCTAGGGGGCTAGATGGTCTAGCCACCTAATTTTAATTCCAGAACTGACAAATAACACCAAAAATATTTTAATAAAATTTTGCTTTTGTAATGAAAGTGCAAATTAGCAGGGTTTTATTTTCTAAGAAATTCCTTTGAATATTCTGGTGTCAGTGAATTATTTCATCATTTTACGAACAAAATTCTTCTGCCCCTAAAAGGATTAAACTAAAATTTTAAATGCATTGGAAATTAAATTCTTACAGACATTATAGTACAGTACAACGTCACAATTTGCAATTGCGCACTTCTACATTTCCGATAATGTGAATATGCAAAATAGAATCGTCGCTCATCGATTTAGGACATTTTTGGGTATACAGCTGACGATTTATCTTATCCGTGTGAACCAAATGTCGTTTCGTACTAATTAATGGATGCTTTAAAACTTTCTAACTGGAAATTTTGCTCTATCTCTTTTCGTTTTTGATTTGCAATGGCTATCTTCCAAATTTCGTCACTAGGGGCGCTGCTGTCGGTTGCATTAAGTCGGGCTTAGTCGCTTTACTATATCATTACCTCACTTGCATACCTTAGCTCTCTCCTGTTCGCAAGTATTTTCAGGTTAAAGGGACTTTCCTTTGCACCCTGTATATCTAGTCGTATATAATCATACATCAATCACAGGCATTTATAGTTTTATGCAGTTTCTTATTAACCCCTTAACGGTCGCATTGAATTACGGTTTAAAAATTAAAATTGCTTATTGGCACTGCTTGTTCGAAAAAGTAATATTCATCTTATTTAATGTCAGGTAAAATAATACCTTAATAAAGCCAATTACACTATTTTATAAAACTGGTGGGAATCAGACAATCTGAATATAACACACCTCCGTGACGATCATGGGAGCGAGAATTAAAGGTTAAAGACGCAGAAAATGCTACTCTCTCATATACATGTTTCTCATAATACCGACTTTTTTAGTTTAAAGAGTATTATAAACTTTAAACTACAACTTCCACCCTGAACGAGATTCAGTATTAAAAAAAAGTTACGCTTACCTTTATTACAAATCGTTTATGATAAAATGATATAAAATGTGCTATTAGACTCTGAAAAATCTCTTCTTTCAGAAAATTAATATCGTATTAAAGTCGCCTGAATATTGCATTTGCACTTTTTTTATTATTATTATTTTAATGGTAATGCTCAATTTAGATGCCATATCTGAGATCATTGGCAACTGGCAAGGTTTATATAATTTTTATAAATCTTCAGACAGTAACAAAATAAAGTCGATTAAGTGAAAATCCACAAGTTTGCCAAAAAAGAAGATAAATAAATAAATAAAAAGAAAGTCTCAAAAGAAATCTTCCAGGTTCATACCAGTAAAATTTGATCAGTAACACATATTAAAATAACTTTTACTGCTGCTGCGGCAGTTATTTTTTAAAAAAAGCTAATGTGGTTGTTTCTCTTCTGTTATTTTTCTCTTTATTTTGTTAAACTCTTTGCGTGCTATTATTTCTATTTTCCTGTATTTTGTAATTTTTTTTCCTGTGGCTACCAGCCACGTTTAACACTGGTACCACCATAGTGATAATAGTCGATTCGAGCAAGAAATATTTTCATAAGATATACTACAAGTAGGCAGCATAAAATAGGGTAATTAAATAAAATAAATATATTTAAATAAAGATTCTGGTGTTAAGCATTTTTTTTTTTTGTAAAACTTGAGTAAAATATCCGGCGGTTCTAGTAATAGCCCTTAAATACGCGATTTTTTATTTTGTTTCGAAAAAATTATATATGATTCTCTGAAAGGTTTATTACACAGTAAAAATAAAGAAAAAATCAGAGATATATTTTTCATATAATACGTCAATCATTTCTTCTGTTGCACATCTGCAATATAAATAAAAACTACTGTCGTGTGGCTGTTTTACGCTAAAATACTGCAAGTTAGTAAATACTTTAATAAGTATATCTCCAAATACCTTATTTTACAAAACTTAACCTTTAATCCTTTAATTCCCATAATAGAATACGTTCTAGAAATTACGTAATTCAGAGAATCTTACTTCACACCAGAAAGTTTCAACGGTTAATTTTGCTTTACTTAAATACGGAACAATAGAACAATGTTAGCAGATGTTTGGATTCCCTAGTTGCTTGGCAACTTTACATCCAGGCTAAATATATATCGTGTTACAATGCAATGGGAGCATTAGAAAAAAGAGCGTTTAAACGCGGCTAGTAGCCACATAAAAAGAAAGTAAAAGCTAAGAAGATAGACAATTTTTAAAAGAAAAAATTGTTAGTATAACTAGTTAAAAAAAAAAAAAAGTTCCATATGATCCAAATAAATGTCCAAGACAGGCGAAAAAGCTACCAAGGGAAGCCCCAATATAAAAAAAGACAATTCAGAGACCATACATTAAGTATATCATTAGAAAAAAACAGTTAAACACAATGCGAACAATATAGAAAAATGATAAAAAAACTTATGTATTTACATATTTACAAGAGAGTTTAATATACTGCAAGGAAAAAATAATTACAAAATAAAAAAGCTACAATGAGGAGAGTTCTAAATATATAAACAGAGAAACGCAAAACCGAGGGGAACAAACGACAGCAAGAGGACGGCGTCCACAAAGTCTAGTAATTTGAAGGTGAATAAAACAAAAAGAAAGGAAAATATATGAAGATAAACTTGGGAAAAGCATTAAAATGCAATTTAAAATTTTATTTTTTTAAACAAACAGCACAAACAAAAAGAAAGCAAAAAGTTTAACAACTGAAGAGCTTAATCTTCAGTAATGTTGAGTTGACTTGTAAGTTTATCAAATTCAGTTAATATAACCATCAGTTTTTGCATCGGATTATCGAATTTCTTAGATTGAGTTGAGATGTTCTTTATACATTTTAAGAATTTAGTGATTTGTAAGACTTAGTTAACTTCATTGAAGGTATTAAGAATATCTTTTATATCGTTGGTGTAATTTGTAGGAATTTTAGAATTTTCTATACTAGGGGAGGTATGGGTGTTTGCGGTAGTGCTATCATTAGTAACAGAGTTTAATGTTTCATTACTGGTTGAGGGTTCAGAGTCTTTAGTTTTTTTGGTGTAATTATAATCCTTAAATATATCAGCTAAGATTTGGGATTATTGCGAGAGATTGCTAACGCTATTACTTGTTTTTCGGTTATGTTTATTTTATAGTCTATAGGGATTTTTTGGACAACCGCGGAAATTCGCTGGGTGCCCAAGCCCACAATCGGCACAAGTGGGTTTAATACGCCCCTTGCGCTTACAGTCTGTGCTTAAATGTAGGTCACCGCATTTTACGCATTTAGCATCGAAGCCGCACACTTCTGATGCATGTCCGTAACTTTGGCATTTGTAACACTATTTTACACGATTTTTGCTAGTAAAAGCATCAATCTTAACAGAGATATAATGTTATAAAGATATAATCGTTGATTTGATAAACTTCTTCAAAGTTCTTTCGAGTATAACATTTACCATGTATATCGGCATTGGTTGGCCAGTTTTACGATTTTTAAGCATGGCAGCCCTAGTGACTGCGAAACCATGCTCTCTGAGACTATCTTCGATAATTTTAGTATCGGTGTAACAGGGGAGGCCCCTAATGCATATTTTTTTGGGGCGTAGTTCCTTAGGATCAAGAGTTGTATATTTCTTTTTTTTTTTTTTTTGGTCTAGCCATTTTTGCGTAGTTTTAAAGTCCTTATCAGAGTTACAATGTATAACAATGCGTTCGCCTTTTAGCGCTATTTTTGGTTTTTCTGAGTTTAACTCCGTAATTTGATGGGCTACCGTCGCCCAATTGCTGTCGCCTTCGACGTAGAAAGGGTTAACAGATTTTTTAACTTTGACAGCATCCTGAGTATTTTCACTAACATTTGACTCATCCATATCAATATTTTCAGTTAGGGTAACTTCGTTAGCGATTTTCTTGTATTTATTACTAAGAGGGATAGCTGAACTCTCCTGCGAAAGAGGCCGTATTAACACCTTTCTTAACGGCATTGAAAATTTCATTTTTAAGGTTAGTATTAGTCAGAAAAAAATTAACAGTTTTCTTATACTTAAAAGAACAAAAAAAACTCAAGATAGCTGAATTTAACAGATTATCATGGGTTGGCTCCCTAAGCAAAGTAAAAGCATCAAGGCAAGTTTTCCTTACCCCTTCTTGCTCAGAAGCAGATGCAGAATATCCGTCTTTAGCCTTTATGTCCAATATATATTTATCAACAAAGGTGTAAAAAATCATCCAATATTGTCTTAGCATAGTCTTCAAAATTTGATGAAAATCTGTCAAACTGGTCCTTAAAGTTACTGTTTAACGTTCCATTACATACGTTGTTGATAAATTCCGTCATATAATCATGATCATCCGTAGACGCCATAATACAGCCTTAAATAGCGATAACACTATTCGTACGAACCACCCCACCTGCCATTCAACACTGCGAAAATATAACATGCGAAGGAGCAATCACCTCATACGACCTCCTCACAACAGAGCTCCAACGCAACTGCGAAATGTATCACTTAAATACGGACTGTCTATTTTTTAACTAAAGCAAATATTGCTATTTTAATTTTCTGATGTAAATTAGGTATATGCCAATAAAAAAATCTATTAAATTCAAAACAGTGTTGTTTGCATATGTACAAAGCTGCGCACTAAAGTGTTAAACGTTTTTTTCACGGCTCCCTAAAGCTGTTGCAATACGATACACATCTGTAATGGATGTAAAGTTGCCACGCAGCAAGGTAGTCCATAATGATGATTTATTGTTCCATTGTACAATTTAATGTTATCCGCCTGCAAAAAGTAATATTTTATTTTTGTAATGACAAAATTTGCAAGTAATTAGGCGAAGGCTATTTGAAATATTTAGTAAACAAAAGGAATTGTGTACCTATGTTAAATACATGGAACGTAAAAATAATAGTAATAATTTTGCCATCTATTTCCAATTGTCCACTCTTACACTTTTTCCTTCATAAAGTCAAATTATTAATTTTCGTTTATCACATAATTTTATGTCATTTGTTTTCATAAAGATTTTCACCGTGAATAGCAAAATATGCAAGAAACTTTATATTCTCATCATCAGATTTAAGAATCTGTTTTTCATTCCTAACACAACACATTTCTTAGCTGAATTAACCCTTCACATTATCGCAGGTTAATTGTCATATATAATCTGAATTTAAATTTTTAAAAGTGTATGTCGTAATGTATTTTTATGAGCTATGATTCACCAGAACCCCAGGAAATTTACCATGAACGCATTTCTTTCTGTGGTACTTACAGTGATTTAAAAATTTTATAAGGTGTGTTGTACACTGTTTAAACATTTCAAGAATTTTTAAGTTAATTGTGTTCAATACAGCAAATTTAAGATATAGCTTTGAGTAGTTTCAAGTGTTTTTTATGACATATTGCCATACTTTCCAATTTGTAAATTTTTTTCTCATACCAGTAAAATTTAATAGTATATTTTCTGCAATTTAATTCGCCGCAAACTAGGATTCCTAAAAGTCAAAGCAAATATTTGTATTAAATTTTAGTGGTAGCGAAAGAAACATACACTCTGGAAACTAAATATTGCAGAACTAATAAAATACAGAGCTCATTTAGTAAACAGCCGAAATAATATGTAAATATGTACAGTACGATATTAACCAGAAAAGTTTAGAAGAATTTTAGGAATTGAAAACATCTCTTAATTTATTTTATATCACATGATAAAATTCTCATTATTTTTAGTTTTTCGTACAAATTACAGCATTAGCTTAATTTAATATTTCGGAATTTTCAATAGGAACTTTTGAAAAATTGAATAAAAAACTTACTTTACAATTTTATTTGAGGAATCAGGATATGTTACTAATTTTAAATTTTCTCCTGTTGGAACCCACTTTTTAGACCTTCGAAATGTAAAATATCACTATATCTCGCAAATTAATGATTGGAATGAATGTAAACTTATACACTCATGTTTTTGACGATGCCCAGTCCATTTAACGTAAGAATTGATGTAGACTACAATTAATATATTTTTTGTATATGAAAATAATATCAATAATTAAAACTATACTTTTGAATAAAACAAATGCCTGCTTGTACACATTCAATGCATCGCAGTTAAAATATTTATTATAAATATAGATTATTATTTTAATAGTATAGATTATTTTCTGATCTTTAATTCTCTTGATGCAGTTTTATAAGATGTCGCACGAAAAATATTTGCATGTTTTACTAAATATAGCTACAAATATTTACGGTTTAATAAATGGCTTAAACATGTTTGTTTTAAATATATAAAAGGCGTCCGCATTATTTTATTAAAGCTAATGTGCTAAAAAACACCTTTTTGTGTGTTTTAAGTAAAAATATCCACTTCGTAAGCATAATTATCAGCTGCTGCGATTTTATTACCAAAAATGTAATAGAAACCTTCGGGTTATTTAGGTGCAGCTATCTGACATTAAAAAGCAAAAATTTCTTAAAAAATTGTTATTTAACCAAAAATCATAGCAATTGGTATCCCCAGGTAGCATGAATATTAGCAGCAAGTTAGATTTTTTCTGACATTATCTTGCCGTGACAAATTTGAATTGAGAAATTCGCAGCAAATCACCCGCAAGTTATACCATCAACCACTTGCATGAGTAGTTTGTTGTGAAACTGATGGCAAGACTGTCTTTAATTCGCAAGAGTGACGAAAGCAATAAATCCCTCTATTAAGAAAATAGGAAATCACAGATGCGCAGAAATTGTAGAAATTTTATTCGGTTGGCACCGCTTTTTTTAAACGCTATACTTATAAAATACCAAGAAAAGGCTCGAATTAGAGGTACAAATATTACTCTATCTTGTTTATGATGGTATAAACGATGCGTGTACTTTACCGGTGCGTATGCATCAATAGACCTGATCAGGTCTATGGAAGTAACCCCTTCGAAGGGGTTAAACTTATAGTGAAACAGTTAATATGGCATGGAAAGATTACTACTTTCATGTAAGTTTGCAGTACTTTTTGATTACTTGTTTGCCGTTAATTTGCAACAAATTTGATACAGAATAAATTTAACTGGCACGACAAGTTAGCTACAAGTTCAAAGTGTGGTGACTTCGGCGTTTGCGTTATTTTGCTGCAATTTTGTTATGAACTTTCAGTCTTGTGATGCTGAGCTTGCTGCAACTTTGCAGGTTTTCAAAGCAAGACTTTTGCAAATTTTCTACAAACAAAAAATGCTATGTGGGGCTATGCTTCATCCCATTTAAAATTTGTTACAGCCGCTGTATTTTCACATAAAAAAGTCGTACCTGCACACCCCATATATTTTCATAGCTATTATTCCCAAATACAAATATTCACGTTATTTATTCGTAGATTTTCATCTTTTAATAATGAGAATATATTCCAAAACAACAGATACAGAAATAAATCTATAAAACGTATTTGACTCTAACTTAGCTCATATGACTGCGGTGTTCAGTGCGTGATGTGTTATACGCTTTTATCACCGGAATCCCTGAAAAGCAGGGAATATATCGCAGATTTTTGCGTTGATATTTTTGTTCTTTCAGCAATGATTTTCAAGTCGAATTGTTTGCGTAACAGCGAATATATCTTAAAACAAACATTTTATTTATTTTTTCATTTAATTAATCACATGCATTAGATTTATGAGCTTGACAACTACTATGCCCGCTACAAAATTTTTTAAACCTTTGCGATCCATGCCGCCATAGATGCGGAATTTAATTGTTATCTACAAATGTTACATAGATACCAGTATTTTCAAACAAATTTTTCGGTTTCTTATGTACACGAATAAATGAATTTACTTATTATCGAATAAATTTTATCTTAAATTCCGGTCCCATTGTGCCATTTAAGGATTAAAAAAACAAAACTTTGCCTTTGGCTGGGAGGAGTATTTCGACCGTTAACCCTCTCGCTGCGCATTTCTTTTATCAAAATAGCTTCAAAAATTGCGTATTTAACCCCTTCGCGACTAGTGTCTTTTAAGAATTTTTATACTTTTGTCAACGGTTTTTCAAAACAAAAAAATTTGTCTACTTTAATCGGGAAAATGCTCCGATTAAATAAGGCAAAATTTAAAATAAAAAAGTAACTGGTGGGAATAATCAAGGAGGATTAATCAGACGGAAAAATGCATGCCCGAGAAAAACTCGGGTTGCGCAAATTTTGCTACGTTTACGTTGCCCGATGAAATCTCGGGTTGCGTAGCGAGAGGGTTAAGGGTTAATATATAGCGTCGTTTGTAAATATTAGACTTTTGCGGAAATTTTTCGAATTAAAAGTTGTTTTATTCTAAAGCTATGTTCAGTTGGGTGCGACTTGTTTTGTTCTTTCAGCATTGTATTAATGTTTAAAAAAATATGAAAAATAAAAAATCGATTTTTGGGGATTTAAAATTCATGATTCAAGATAAATAGCAATTCATTCTTTCTTTCATTGAATAAATTGAATAAAATTGGGACGCAAATGAAAAGTTATGAAAAATATCTGATAACGAATATCGGAAAATTTATGGCGCCATTTCTTAGGCTGATCACAGTAAAAATATATAAATGGCGTATCAAACGATGGCAATAACAATGTGTTTAATATATGCACAGCCTGAATCATTGGTTCTAAGTTTATGGAACAATCTTATTTCGTGTAACATAAGTACAGTTACGCGCAGACCTGTTGTAAAATGTGTGAGGCGCACACAGACTGAAGAATAATAAAGGCTTCAAGCATTTCAAGCGAAGAAAAAGAAATTTTTATAATACTATACATGCGAATGTGCGTTCGAAAATTTGACTGGAGTCAGCATCAAAATTTGTGGTATGAATTAGGAATATATCTATATAATGCTTGGAAATTTTTCTGTAGATGCTCCACGTTTTGCATTGAATAAGATTTCATATTTTTATTGCTTAAAAGGCAAAGTGAAAAGACAAAGTGCTTAAAAGGCAGAGTAAAAAAGTGTCCAAACCGGGACTTGAACCCGGGTCATCGGTATAGCGCACCTACGTTCTACCAACTGAAACACATGGAATGATACCCAGACAGACACTTTTAGCCAACCGACATTCTACCAGCTGAACCCCTTGAAACGATACCCAGCCAAAACCCTCTAGCGCCCCGATGTTCTACCAACTGAACCAACTGAAAAGAGACTCAGCCTGGTATTTCTTGACAAGTACCTGCCTGGATATCGTTACAAGTGGTTCAACTGGTAGAACATTGGTGCGCTAGACCCGTATTCGAGTCCCGGCGTGGACACTTTTTCACTCTGTTGGCTGTACAACTTTTAGCAATAAAAAGTTGAAATATTAATGAATTAGGAATCTTTGAATGAAACAAAAATACCTGAAATTGCACGCTTCGGATGTACAAAAATCGAAATATTTCATAAAAAGGAAATTAAATTAAAAAAGTATTTTTTTAAAAAGGTACAGTAAAACATATCTTGTTACTAAATTTAAATTCTAAATAAAGCATGTAAAAAACCTTTTTCGAAAATTAAGTTAAATTATAGAGAAAATGTGTTAAATAATAAGTAGAGGTGTGTAAATTTCTACCACAATTGTTGTATAGCATTTTTTCTTTTTTAATCGCAGTAATACTGCGAATTCTGCGATTCAAAGAACCAATTGAATATTTTGTGAATTAAATGTTAAGAAGAAAAGTTCCCGTTGAAATAGTAGTGAAATGTACTTTCAAAATTATAAGGAGTGCAAACATCTTGTTTACAAAAATAAAAAAATATTAAATTAGGGCGTTCCATAATAACTGAGAGTAAAATCATACAAAATCAATAAATATATTTGCATCACAAAATGCATCATTCTTCTTCAAAACATCTTCCCTCATATGATATGCAAAGGGTCACATCGTTCAACACACTTTTCGAAACCGAGAAACCGTGTGGAAGCTGCTTCAAAGAACCCTACACTTGCTAAAATAATTTCAGAATATATTGTAGAATCTGTCAGAATCATTCGTTGTGGACTTGATGAGAGGTTCAAAATGATGAACCCAAGTTTCATCACCTGTTATTACAGTGTTTAGGAAATGCGGATCATTTTCATTTTCATCCCCTTATCAAGTCCGCAACAAGTGATTCTCACAGATTCAACAACAGATTCTGAAGTTAGTTTAGCAGTGTCGGGTTCTTTGAAGCAGCTTCCAGAAAACGGCTTCTCTACTTATTTTGAAAAGTGCGTTGAATGAGGGGAACGTTGCATATCATCTGAGGAAAGTTGTTTTGAAGAAGAATGATGCATTTTTTTATGTAAATACATTTATTGATTTTTTGTTATTTTACTCTCAGTTATTATGGAACGCCCGGTGTACAATTTATAACAGCTAAAAGTATGTTAACTCTCAAAGAAAAAAAGAACCTAAGCAATGACAAGCTGTTTAACAAGTCTGCTTGTTTATGGTTAAGTAATTAATAAAGATTATTTAACTGGAGGGAAGTCACACTTATCCAGGTTATGAATGATTTTTACTTTGTCACCAATAACTAAAAATAATAATCATCCCCTTATTCCATTTAAACCAATTGTAGCAAATTCTGCGATTACGTTTCGTAAAATATCGGTAACAATTCCAAAAATTATAGAATGCCGTGCACGGCGTCACTGCCACCGAGTTAACAGTGATGAATTTTATACGTACATAACTTTATATGAGGTATACCAGATATCGCGACAAACGGAAGGGTTAAACAACAAAAGCTGTCACCGGATACAATACCAGCTTTTTCGCGAGATGCAATTGCAAAATTCCACAAAACATGCAGTATCTCGCATTCCTTTTTTACTTGTAATAGTGCTTTAAATTTATTCTGATGTAAATTAATAGATTTTACAAATAAAGTTACTCATAAGTTTGTTTCATTTATTCGTTGAAAAATGGATTGAATATATCATGTTAGTTATTGAATACTTACTAGAAAAAGGATGATAAATTAAGAGGTATACTACTCTTAAATGTTAGGGGAAAATTCAAAATTTCGAGGAATGTGCACACGATAGAACATTTTTTGCGCATTTAAAAACAAACCGCATAAAATATTCGACAATTACGCTAGTTTTGACTGAAGTATATAAGAGATAATTTCGGAAAACAATGATTAGAAGGTCACTGCCACGTACCCATAAGGCTAGCAGAACGATGTGAGTTTTTTAGGACCCCATTCTGAACACTATTGTTACATTTCGATATCGAAGAGATTGGTCCGTTTCTGCGGCAACAACTCTTTAACATACCTTTTTAAAAACAAAAAACATTGAGAAAGATGTGTTTTGAATCCGTTGCTACATCTAAATAATTATATACTTCCAAAATGCTTCTATGCTTTTGACAGAATATATGTGTATTTCACGGAGCGAACGCTTAAAGGACATTCAAGCACTTTTTATCAGAATATTTGTAAAGCAATATTTGCTTTATTTAAAGCAATCAGAATTATATCTTCAGATATAACGACCAATAGTTTACAAAATTTCTGGTACTAAAACAGTGAAAATCCCATGAATCCCTTGATGCATACGAACCCTGTATTTATATTCTATGTTTGACCATACTTTATTCCCCTTGTGATATTTTTTATATTAAATCCATAAAGTGTGATATTTTTAATGATTGTTAACCCTGCCAGGGGCAAAGCATTTCCGATACTAAAGTGTTGAAATAAATGTTTGGCACCGGAATTTACCAAAACATTTATTTTCAAATAAGAAAATGCAATTTTTCACATACTTATTAAATGGAAAATATTTTGCCACAATTCTGGTGCCATTGTAGCGATTGGGAATTAAAATTATGTGGTTTCATATACGTACCACCGCCCCTGAAAGCGTTAAACACATAACCTAACGAAGTTCACAATGTTCAAATAAGGAGGCGGGTCTTTTATTCTTTCTGCACAAAATCGCCGATCAATAACATTTCATTTTGAATATGTTATTTCTAAATACTTTTTATGTTTAAATTTTATAAAGTATATATTTGCTATTAACTAAAAATAATCAAATACAAGTATACTAGAACAATATGTATTTGAAGTTTTATTAAAATGTATTTTAAAGTGATTTATCTCAAAATGATATTTTTCAAAATTCAGTGGAAGATATCTCTCGAACAATTTGATAAACGATATATTTTTATGAATTATATTTATATATTAATACTGAACCTTATTTCTAAGTGGTTTCATTTTTAAGAAAAAATAGGTGGAAGTAAACTACGAAAAAAAAAAACAATGTGTAATACGTTCAACTTTTTTTTAAAGCTATTAATTTATCTCAATTATATACATGTTTAATTTCAGATTTAATACATTGATACAATCTTTAAATACATAAAGATTGCTTTTAAAAATTATAAGCCATTCAAGAGAAATAAGAAGTGAAATTTAAAAAAAAGCTCTTTCTCAATCATTTGTGATACACATATTTAAAGATTTCTTTAAGCATTTCATACATAGGTATCAATTGATATGTATTTAGTTTTACATAATTATACATACATGCATAATTATACATAAATCATAGCTATTTATAGTTTTTTGCAATTTCTTATTAAAGACGCAGTAAATTTTGCTCTCTCATATACATGTCCCTCAAAACTTCGATTTTTTTAGTTTTAAGAGTATTATACAGTATACAACTTTAAAATATAACTTCCAGCCTTAACGAGCTTCAGTATAAAAAAAAAGATATACCTACTTTATTACAGATCGTCTGCCATAAAATTATAGCAAAGGTACTATTAGACTCTGAAAAATCTCTTCTTTCTGAATATTAATATAGTTTTAAAAATAGAGGTCGCCTAAGTATTGCATTTACACCAACTTATTTTTTTTTAGGGTAACTCTCACTTTGGATGCCATATATCAGATCATTGGCAGCTGGAAGAAAATAGCACACTTTATATACTTTTTATAAATCTTCAGGGGGTTGTAAAATAAAATTAGTGTGATTATGATTAAGTGTAAAACAACAAATTTACAAAAAATAAAATAAAATATAATAAAAAATAATAAAATAAAAATAAAGTCTCAAAGGAAGAGTTCCAGTCTCACACTTGTGAAATTTGATGAATAACACATTTTAAAATAATATTTAGTACCTTATTACTGAAAGTTATTAGTTTGCGGGAAGTAAAACTTTATTCTACTATTGAAAAAATTTGCAATTAGTTATGTCGAAGGCCATTTGAAATTATTAGTAGGCAAAAAGAAAACCGTATTAACTGTGTCTATATATTAAATAGAATGAAAAAGTAACAGCCTTAATTTTTCCATTTATTTGTAACTATCCATTCTTAATCTTATTCTTTTTTTTTCAGCATAAAATCAAATTACTAAATTTCTTTTTGTTCCATAATTTCATGTCATTGTTTTCGCTAACATATTCTCTTTGAATAACAAAATGCACAAAGAAACTTTACATTCTTATCTTATCAGTTTTAAGAAGCTATTGTTCCTTTATAACACAACACATTTCTTTGTTAGTGCAATTACCGCTCGCATTATCGCAGATTGATCGTCATGTAATCTCATTTTAAATTTTAAAATCTGTATGTCGTAATGTATGTCTATAAGATGCGATTCACGAGAGCTTTAAGAAAATTACCATTAACCTTTTCAGGGGCAGAAAAATTCTTTTCGAAAAAATGGTGCAATAATTGACTGACACGATAATTTTCAAACGAATTTCTTAGAAATCTAAAGCTTGCACATTCATTATAAAAGCAAAATTTTATTAAAATATTCCTGGTGCATTTGTCGGTTTTGGAATGAAAGTTAAGCTGTCTGCTGTATGACCACCGACCTCGAAAGGGTTAGCACATTTCTTTCTATGGTACTTAATAATTTATAAAGGTGATAGTCCACTGTTTAAGCATTTCAAGTATTTTTTATATGTTAAATGCGTTCAAGACAGATATTTAAGACATATCTTTACCTTTCAGCAGATTAGATCTTTTTTTATGTGACATATTGCCATAGTTTCCAACTTGTACGGCTTTTCTTACCACTAAAATTTAATAATTAATTTTCTCTAATTTAATTCTCCGAAATTTACAATTTTGAAATGTTAAAAACACAAATACAGTCGAACCCGGTTAATACGCGAACGGTTATTACGCGATCCCGCTTAATACGCCATACATTTTTGGTCTTTTGAGGAAAAATTCACGCTTAACAATAGAATGCCGCTAGAACGCCTAGTCGATCCGACTCCGACCATATGATTAAATGTCAACTGGGACCAGAAATTCTTTCACGAAATAAGTTAAATTTAAACCACGCAGATTTACGTTAAATAAATCAATAAAATAATTTTAAATAAAAATTCTGGTGTCAAATATTTTTATGACACTTGAGTAAAATTTCCGGGCGTTCTGGTGTTAAGACACGAATTCATTGATCAAGATGCAAATTCGTTCTCTCTTCTCGTGTGTTGACAATTTAGCGGACTTTTTTTATTCAGATGAAAAACACAGTTTCCGAATAGTATTATTTACTTTATTTAATAACAGATTAATTAAGGCGAAAATTACTAATCGGAAACAGTAAAAAAAATCCGCTAAATTAGTAAAAATGCAATTCTTCGTTGATTCCGCCTCCTAACATCCTTTGTATCTCCCTTCGTGTATTCTTTTACTATAGTAGAGAGATATAGACGAATTCTGGTTATTCAGATACGCCATAAAAATTATCAAGATTATGGGTGATCATGCCTGTTGTTAGTAAGGTCTTAAATGTACTTTATACCGTTACTATGTTTTATAATGCATATTATAGGCAACAAAATTTGAACCTTGTAAAAATGAAACAAATATGACTGTGGCTTGGTTTTTCTTTTTGGTTTGTTTGGATTTCAAGTTTTCTTTACATTTTGGTATGCTAACAATATTTTTTACAAAAAGATTAATAAAGATATTTTTTCTTATATTAAAAAGGAGGACAGATTATAATGGTACCCATTATTACAAGTACTAAACATGATTTTAACAAGTAAAAATTAAATTTAAAAAATCAAAAAACCCGACTGCGTAAAAAGTGAACTAATTAATTATTGCTGATCAATGTGAAATTGTTTTTATATTACTTAACTATTTTTTTATTTACTTGTATTGATGACTTTTAAATTGTGTTTAATTGTTAGCTCCTATTTATAAACACAGTTTTGATAGAGGCCTATAGATGTCTATGAAGGTTAGAGTTGCAGTAAAGCTAGAGATCCTACCTACACAACTTCCAGGTTGTGTAATATTTTAATGGAGCTTCTGACTGTAAAATAGTCAATGAAACATCGTCTTCATTTTGAAAGACCTATACAATGATATGCCACTCAATAGGGTGCGCAAAAAATTTCGTCCTTACCGCCATTTTGAATTTATAAAAACAAAACTTAGCCTATAACCATCGCACGGTTAAGACGAATCGATAGAGACTTCACTCATTAAAATCCATCCAGCCATTGGGATGTTTCGAGGGTATAAAGAAATCCATATACCCAGATACGCGTGAAACACATAACCCTTCTTGGCAGCCGGGTAAAAACTGGGTTGTGCTTCAAAGATTTAATTTTTTCCCTTTCTTTTAAAAGAAACAGTCTAGAAGGAAAATTATTTTTGTTGTTTATTTTTGGTTGCAAGGTATTAGTCAACAATATAGCCATGTTGGAATCAATATTTATTTTCTGTCGTTATTCCACTCGGTCCTATAAAAAGAAAATCTGAGTTAAAGTGGAATGCAGTTAAATTTTAATCTAAATATACGCAAAAGGGAGATTTTCGATCGTAAACATATAAATGACAGCTCTAAATTACATTTATATGGTAGAATGTGTAAATAAGACCGGTTACAACAACATTATACAAATCACGTTTAATACGCGATCCCGCTTAATACGCGACTTTTGTCCACTCCCTTGAAACGCGTCTTAACCGGGTTCGACTGTATATGTATTAAATTTTATTAATAGAAAAAAATAACTACAATCTAAAAACTAAATATTACAGATTTACTAAATTACTGAGCTCATTCAGTAAATAGGAGAAAAAATTCGCATATTGCTAGAGTAACATATTAACCATAAACCTTTAAAAGAATTTTGGGAATTAAAAATGTCTTATATTTATTTTATATCGCATGATAAAACGTTCTTTTTAGGTTTTTCAGTTTTTCGTGCAGTTACAACATTTTCTTATTTTAATATTTCGAAGATTGAATAAAAAACATATTTTATTATTTTATTCGAGGAATCAGGATATGTTACTAATTAATTTTAAATTATCTCCTGCTGGGAACCAAATTTTTAGACCTTCGAAATGTAAAATATCACTATATCTCAAAAATAAATCATTGGAATGAATGTAAACTTACACACTCATGTTTTTGACGATGTGAAAATCGTACAAGAAAGGTCGGGAATTCAGAAACATGACGTATGTGGACGTGGAGTAACTCCTTATCCAGGTGACTCATTAACGAAGTTTGATCTTTATTCTGATCTTTATTTCTCTTGATGTATTTTTATAAGATATTACGCGTAAAATATTTGTTATTTTTTTAAATATAGATACAAATATTTACGGTTAAATAAATGGCTTAAACACGTTTACTTTAAGTAAATAAACGGCTTCCGCATTGGTTTATTAAAGCTAAGTTGTTTCAAAACACCTTTTTATCCTCTTTAAGTAAAAATATCCTCTTTATAAGCGTTTTTGTCAACTGCTACAATTTTTGTTGCCAAAAATTTAATAGAAATCTTCGATTTATTTAATCGCAGATATCTACCATTTAAAGGGCTAAAATTTCCTTAAAAAATTGGTAGTGAACCAAAAATCCTAGCAGTTTGCAGCTATGCTGCGTCTCATTTAAAATTTGTAGGTGCTCCTATATTTACACATTAAAAAAGCCATATCTGCCGACCTCATATATTTTGAGTACTACTATTCCCAAATAGAAATATTTATCTTATTTAACCCCTTGGGGGGGGGGGGGGTACCTAATTTTAATCAAGATGTCCGCAGGAAAATTTAAATTAAATTTTACTTTTATAACTTTGGTGGAAAAAAATACAAAAATTACTGCTCCCTATTTTGAAATAATTTTATTCTATTATTAAGAATTGTTAATATATTTATTGTTAATAATTATATTGTTAATAATTAATATTATTAAGAATTGTTTAAATTGTGAAAATAAAAAGGAATATTCCATTTAAGGTCAGCATTTCAGTATTCAGTTATCCAAACAATCACGACCAGCCGTTTTAGTCTCATTAAAGCATTTTTTATACCTGTTTCATTAATCGCGTATACTTTTTATTTTCTTGCATTGATTCCTTTAACATTAAAATGAAATTGTTGTTTTTAGGTAATAAGCATTCAAAACATGTTTGACAGGTAATATTTAAGAGAATGGATAAAGGTAAAATCTCATTTTCTTCGAGGAACATTCATTTACGCAAGAAATTGGAAGCGTCATGCCTTTGTCATTTGTCTGTTGAATACGAACTATTTAATGGAAGAAGCAGACTCAATAGCATTCTTCCATTGATACAATAATGCATGAATTTGATCGCAATTTCAAATTACTCAGCGGAAAATTTTAAAAAGTATAATAATACGATGGGTATTAGATGACATTAAGCAATGTGTTTAAAACAGTTAACCGATTTGAATACTTGTTTTGGTTAATCAGGGTTTCTACAAGTCGTGGAATTTCCAGAACAAGAAAAATTCTTCGGTACCAGTCTTTTCTTATAGAAAATCTCTCCTTAAATAAGGTAAAATTTAGTGCATTTGAACTAGTTTTATTTATTTTAATAAAAATAAAATATTGATATTTAGCCTGGTAAGTAACAGGACCGGTACAAAGCCAGTTATTAGAGGTAAAATCTCATTTTCTTCTAGGAGCAATCATTTACGTTAGAAATTTGAAGCGACATACCGTTCTCATTTCTTTGTCGAACAGGAACAATTTGATGGTTGAGAAAAACTGCATAGCATTCTTTGGTTCATTCTGAATACGTGAACGTGATGAAAACTTCAAATTTTATATGGAAACTAGTCGTTGGGGGCCACCGTAATACTTACCCATCATGGATATACATAATATAAAATATGAAAATAAAACATGTTATACATGCTAAGCATTGTAACATGTTACTTTAATTAATTTTATTTACTTGCACTCCCTTAAATATAATTAATATAATCCCTTAAGCTAATATTACTTTTTGTTGCATTAAAACATCTCAATGTAATGATTTTCTGTAAGCAAGTGAACACTATAGGTTTACAATGGAAGTCTATGGGAATTTGGCGAAATATTAGAGATACCGCCAATTTCGCTTCACATTTGGCGACTAATTTTGGCACCAAATTTAGTAATATATCGCCAAGTTGGCGACAAAATTGGCGGCAATTGGCGACAGAACAGGGTCCCCCCTATGGTAATCCCCCTTATAGGTATGGAGATGCATTGAATGCTTGACATTTACGATAAGCCATTATTGGGATTTATTCTTAAAGTTTCCCAGATAGCATGGACATTAGCAGCAATTTTGATTTTTTTCTGATATTATCTTGCCGTGACAAAGTTGAATTGAGAAATTTGCAGCAAATCTCCCGCAAGGTATACCATCTCTCACTTGCGTGAGTAGTTTGTTGTTAAACTGATGGCAAGACTGTTTTTAATTCACGAAAGTGGCGAAAGCAAAAATTCCCTCAGTTGAGAGAATAGACAATCAGCACATACGCAGAAATTGCAGAAACTTTATTCTTTTGGCACCGCTGTTTTTAAACGCTATACTTATCAATGACCAAAAAAGGCCTGAATTGCAAACTACAAATATTACCTTAACTTATTTATGGTGATTAGAGCGATGCATACACCATCTGATGGTGCGTTCGCATTGTTTGACCACATCAGGTCTATGGGCCCCTCTGAAGGGGTTAAACTTGCAGTATAACATTTGTATAGTGTGGTATGGAAATATTACTACTTTGCAGTCTTTTTGATTACTGTTTGCCGTTAATTTGCAATAAATTTGATACAGCATGAATTTAACTTGCACGACAAGTTAGCTGCAAGTTCAAAGTGTGGTGACTTCGGCGTTTGCGTTATCTTGTTGCAGTCTTGTTATGAACTTTCAGTCTTGTCATGCTGAGCTTGCTGCAATTTTGAAGGTTTTCAAAGCTAAACTGCTGCAAATTTTCTTCAAACTAAAAATGCTATGTGGATTGGCGATAGTTTTTTGATCGGCGGGATAATCGAGTAGTACTGAATTGCGTAAAAGAACCATCCTTATAACTCGAAAAATTATAATCATATTAACTAACAGTTTACTGCATCGGATTAAGCGTCTCATTTCCAATTAAAATATATCTTTGAATTGAAATTTCAATGAAATACAGGGTCATGAAAAATCGAAAAGTATGAAAAATATGATTACAAATATCTCGACAATTAATTATTCGATCGACTTTATTCTTTATGCAAAATTTATATTTTTTCATTGTCTTTTATCTACACTCCTTCAAATGAACAATTTCGAAATTTTTTGTATACTTTTTATCAGGACGAATACTTCGAGAGTCTGAAAAAATAGTTCCGGTTAATCGAGGTTACTGATATTCAAAGAGCTTCTTCCCATTATTACTTGCTAAGTACACACCAAATTTTAAGTGTCTATCTCAATTTTTTCGGGAGATAGAGCGTTTACAGACACACAGACGGAAGGCAATTTTTGTTTTCTAAAACTATGTTTTTCGGAATTTCCAGTGTCTGAAACGTGCAAATCCATCAATTTTTTTTTTCGATTTTCAAAACGATTACAAGACTTACCCTATGTCGTGTGATGGGTAAGTAAAAATAAGAAATCTCAAAATTTATTTTTTAAAAAAAATTGAAGATTTATTTTCTTTTGCAACAAATAAAAAGGTTGTTTTGTTAAAAAAAAAAAAAAAAAAAAAAAAAAAAAAAAAGGTAACATCTCGTTTTCTTCTAGGAACATTCATTTAAATAAGAAATTGGAAGCGGGATGCGGTTGTCATTTCTCTGTCGAGTACGAACAATTTGATGGATGAGACGAAGTACACAGCTTCCGTTCATACTGTGATGCATGAACTTGATCGCAATTTCAAATTACTCGGCGGAAAATTTTAAAAAGTATAATAATAAGATGGGAGTTAGATGATATTAAGCGTTGTTTTTAAAACAATTAACCTATTTGAATACTTGTTTTGGTTAATCAGGTTTCGTACGGGTCATGGAATTTACAGAACAAGAAACATTCTTCGGTACCAGTATTTTCTTATAGAAAATTACTCACCGAAAAATTTAAAAATTATAATCATAAGAAGGGTGTTAGATGCCATTAAGTATTGTGTTTAAAATTCTGTTTAAGTGTCATTAAACATTAAATTTATGGCAATTAACCTCTTTGCATGTTTGCCAAGTCAGTTTTTTTCAACGGAAGAAAACGCAGGCAATTTATGGCCAAAAGTATTCATACCCTTTCGATTTTAGACGCGTTGTCGAATTTCTGGAAAAAAAATACTTGAAGCACTTTTCTGCAATTTCAGTAATATAAAGACATGTCTGACTTCATAGTTTTCAATGAAGGTTTAATCAGAAGGACAATTAGGGGGTCAGGAAATTTAATAAAAATATTTTCGATCACCGTGTATAATAAAATGATCTGTCGTTATATAAAACAAAAATTGACATTCAGAAGCAGTAGTATCAATTCAGAATTTCCGAATGAAAAATAATTTCTTGAAACGCTCGCTTCACATGCAAATGGTAAATATGATTCTATCTTAAATTCAAAGAAAACAAAAAAGAAGCTTAGGAATGGCCTAATGTAACAATATTAAAAATCCTTGTTCTTGAACACACTAATTTATCAGTATCTGTTAAAAGTCAAATGGAGTATAGGCTGTAGAAAATATTAGGCTAAAATTTCTAATGTGAAATAGTGGTTGGTGCCTTTTTCCTTGGAAATTCTGAGGAGTGTATACACTTTACTATCATGTAAGATATTTGCATCATTAAACCAAATATACAAGGTGGACATATTTAAATTACATGCGTTTGAAGAGATTTGGCAGTTAAACTATTTGAAATATTTTTAAAAGCTTTAGTATTTCTATAGATTACAGTAGGCGGAAACGGGACATGCAATAAAAATGATTAGTAGGAAATTTCATCGTTAGATTGCTTTAAATGTTAAAGATGTTTTAGTAGCAAATATTAACAAAAATAACTTATTTGATATCATTATTAACAAATATTAAAACTAACTCATTTACAATCACTATTAATAAATATTAACAAAAATAACTCATTTTAAATCAGTATTAGGAAATATTAACCCTTTGGACTCCAGAAATGTTTCTAACTCACCACTGCTGTTGTTAGATGTCCCGCGAAAATCAGGTCTTCATATACTGCATACCACTAATTTCTTACAGTTTATTTCATTATCTTTAATCGCAAAGAATACTCCTATTAGATAAGGCGAAGAAAATTATTTTAAAATACTGGGTTTCCAGAACATTTTGAGACTCGATTTACGCGGTACTCCAAGCAACACCAGTGGTGAGAGTGAGACACCTTTAGAGAGCAAAGAGTTGTCAAAAATAACTCATTTCAAATCAATATTTGTTAAGATGACAGTATTATTTCATAGTAGCGCTACAATTACTACAAATATAATAAAAACACTATTAACAGAGCGCATTTTTTGTTTAATTTTTAGGGCTCATGAAGCTCAGGGCTGAAGCCTTAACCCTTTCGGGCACAGTATGCCCGGGCCGGGATACCTAATTTTAATTCCAAACTTACGATGGGCACCAAGAATATTTTAGTAAAATTTTGCTTTTACAATGACAAGTTAAAATAACATGTTTTAAATTTCTATAAAAGTCGTTTTAAAATACCGGTGTCAGTCAATCATTTCATCATTTTACAACAAAAATTGCCCGTGCCGGAAAGAGTAAGCGAGAATCATCTGAAATTTGTCATGAAAAAAATTTAAAATTTAACTGTAGAAAATTCTTCATTTATCTTTTCCTTTCTTTTTTTATTTTAATGATATACAGCACCATCGTCGAAAAATTTAACTATTGTTATTTATTGCAGAACTTATTTTCGCATGCCCTAAACAATATAAATACCAAATATTTTAGAAACATTCCAAATAGTTTGACTCATAGAGCTCTTCAAACGCGTGCGCTTTAATTATGGCCACCAGATATTTCCATTTCAGGAATCCTTTTTTTACTCGGAAATTCAGATATAAGAATTAATACCTTTAGGTAATCATGAAACGCTTGTTACTAAATAAAGCTAAAATTACTACTCAGCTTTTCTGGAAAAAAATAATGAAATACACGCTTCGGTTCCAAATGGGTTAAATATAAGTATATGCGAATTACAAAGAAAAAGCAAAACTAATCAACAGCCTGATCTAATGACAGTAAAAATCCTTGTTCTTTAACACTCTAGCTAAGTAGTATCAAGTAAAAGTAAAATGGTTTATTGGTTATTGAATTTCTTTTACTGATGAGGACTGATAAAGATTAATTTTATATTGTGTTAAAATTAATCTAATGTAATTACGTATCCAGCGTTTACGGAAATTCTATAACCTGCGATTTGTTCTGTTGAGCTGATTCATTTAACAGGCCAGATGCTATGATCATTAAGATTAGCTGGGTGAATTAGATCATCCAGATTCGCCCGGGATAGCTCAGGTGGCAGAGGATAGGAAGTTTCAGTCAAAAGATCCCTTGTTCGAATCCTGGCCTGGGCAGTTTTCGCTTAGTTGGAAAATTACAGCTAATAATGAAGTTTGTTTTTGCGAACGTAAAAAAGTCAACCATCCTTTATATAATATCTGGGACGTTAGCTGTTTTAAATATCCAAACTTTTGGTAACGTGGAAATTACATTAAAAATAGTTTTAATTAAATTAAGTGATGAAGGCAATATCATACCGTTAAACTCAATCCATTAAATGGGACATATAAAGAACAATTTTGAAGATAAACACTCATTTACCGAAGAATATATTTTACAAGTGTATCGTTTTACTTAAATTATTTTACTGAAGGGATATATTATATTATTATTTCCTACGTATAATATTTAACTAACTTTTAGATAAAAAGGAATTAAACTATGACCAGCTGTTTAACCCTTTATCTACTGACGGTGCATACAAGTACCACTAAAATAACTTGTTATAAAACTCATTTAATACATCGAATAGTTATAATATAGTTTAGAATGAGTTATAGATACATTACTTTATCTTGTCGAAAAGCATTATTGGTTACATAAAACAAAAATATTTCTAAAAGGATGATTTATTTTGCCTTTGAATCTTTTCAGCTTTCTTGGTGTTGGGGGAGGTGGAGGGGGGGGGGGGTTCAATTCCGAAGTATTTATGTTGTATCCGAAAGTTGTGTCCGAAGTATTTCTATTGTAAGAACATTATATATGCACATTTCCTAATTCTACAAAATACTAAGAAAAATATTTAAAATAAAAGATTTGAGTGAGGTTATAAATATTGCACAAAATCCCTATAAATTCAAATTTAAATAATTCTTCTAAATCCTTACTAAAATCCTTTATAAATTTATTAAATGATTATGTAAATCTTCTAATGTAGTTTAAAGAATTCACAAAGAATGCTTTAGAAGATAAAATTTTCATGAATCCATGATTCAGTACATATAAGGTAGGGCAGCTAGGGGATGAATGGGACAAGGGATGGATGGGACATTCTAAATATTTCAGGCAATAAACATTTATTTTAAATTGCTTCCTATCCCCATATAAGTCTTTACCACAGTGTGCTTCAGAACTAAAAGTAGGATCACATTGCTGTTTTCTTTTTCCTTCAAAGTTGCATTTTATGAAGTCTCTGCTTAAAAGTAAGTTTTTTTTTACATTTGAAGATGTGAAATATCTTTAAAAAAATGAGCTGTGTTGTAGTTATTTATTTTAAGTTTCAATATCGATAGTTAAAATGAATGAATAGTAACCATTGTGACAAAATAATTTTTGAGGCAAAATGGCTGAGAAGTGAATATATGCATCATGATGATGATTGGGACATTTAAAATGGGGATGAATTGGACATTCTTCATCCCTAGAGATGTTGAACATTTTATTTATTAACTAAATAGTATTATATAGGTTGATAAATTAATAATTTACGTTAATTAATAGTATTAAATAGTATTATATGAGTTGTTATTGTTTCAAATTTCTGAGTGTTATTTGTTGCATTGTAATAATTATTAATGGATTATCAAAAAATTGGTACTAAAACTTAATCAAAATAGATAAAATGGTTAAAAATAGTATATGTTTATTGATCAAATGGGAGAAATTATATTTAATTTTGAAATGTTTCACAAATAAATCCACACTGCTAACATATTGGGTCGATCGGAAAGTCGTGTCGTGTTGGGAAAATCAATTCGTACTGGAAAATTCTGTCATTTAATTATTAGACATTGATTCCGATATCTAATGTCTAATAATTACCGGGCAGAATTTTGCGGTACGAATTGATTTTCCCAACACAACCGACTTTCCGATAGGGCCGATAATTTCAGTTCTGCGTGCTTCTAAGATACATTTAATTAATATTAATTAATAAGTTATGATTGAAAATTATTAGATATGCCATATTTAAAAGACATTTTTCACTTTCATTTCAAACCTAAAATGCGTCATAAGTGGGAAAAAAGTGCAAATTGATAGCCAAAGTCTGCATTAAAAGTTAAAATTGCAATAAAAGAAGTTACTGAAAAAAAATATATCGATTAGTGCTGTAAAATCATATATTACAAATATAGTTACATATAAGGTTATAATTATAAATTTTAATTTGGTAAAATTGAATACAGGGAGAAAAATCTTTGTGTACCCTCCATCCCTATTAGTGTCCCATTCATTTCTGCTATGGAGATGATTGGGACAGGGAGGAACGTTATTTTTTATTTCATAGTATTTTTCTGAATAAATCATAATCTAGAATAAATATTGTTCATATATGTTGTCAAATACCTAATGCATGAAATGTGATATATAATATTGATAATAACTTAAATAAAAAAATATTTTTGTAAAAATGTCCCATTCATCCCCCATCTCCCCTACATAAAATATAAAAGATACATAACATATAAGGTACATAAAATATTTAAAATAAAAGATTTGAGAGGGGTTATAAATATTGCACAAAATCACTATAAATTCAAATTTAAATTATCATTCTAAATCCTTCTAAAATCCTTCAAAAATTTATTAAATGATTATGTAAATCTTCTAATGTAGTTTAGAGAATTCACGAAGAATAGTACAAATGTAATAGGTACATTTCCACCTGTTTATGAGCGGACCATTTACAAAGATCATAACAGTGAAGTTTTTTGACAATATGTTTTTCTTCACCGATGAAAGGATAATGGTTTTTACCATAATTTTCTAAATAACCAAATATAAATTGTAAAAATCAGCACCAAAGAGAACGTAATTATGTTATTTCAACCACTTTCCGAACCACCCCATTTTTTCAAGCAGCGCATTTTTTTACTACATCCTTGGTTTTATAATTTTACAGGATAAGAAAAGTTCTTAACCCTCTGTCTACCAGAAGGGTCCAATGGACCCGACATGTATATTCAAAATATCTATTCAAACCAGAAAATTTCTTCAAAACAAACTAAATGTATAAATCAGACAATAATAAGTTAAATAAACAAATTAAATAGTTTTAAGTAAAAATTCTGGTGTAGAATGTTTTTATAAAACTTGAGTAAAATTTCCGGTAGTTCTAGGGTTAAACATAAAAATTAATGTTTTTTACTTAATAAATATTGCTTTAAATTTTTCCTGCGAGTTATTTTTCATTTTTTTCCAAAGACAGCTTTAAAATTTTGCACATTATTTTCTAACTTTAAATACAAATTTTACTCTGTGCGATATTACTATAATAAACTTGCTTTTATTTTATTATTATTATTTTCGTAATATGGATCGCAACATAGTATACATTGGTTAGTCTGGCCCTCGATGGAAAAGGAATTCGGCATGTAAGTATAAATTATTTTAATCAGTAATTATATTCCGTTAAATTTAATCCGGTGTACGTTTAATACTTTATTTTAAGCAAATGATGTTAATCTTTTGTCACTCTTATTTTTATTTGATGAACAATGACTTGCTGTATCAATAGAATTATGAATAAAAAGGAGGAGACATATACAAAGTGGTTTAAAAGGTCATGTCCAAACGACACGTGTGGGTGTGTCATGTCATGAGGAGCAATAATTACATAGGAACTAGGGGTCGGAAACGCGATCGTCACGGTACAAATGCATCGTGACCGGGGCGCAAAGCAAAGATGACAAACGGTGTAAAATGACTTTTATTTTACAAAAAACTTAATCGAAGTTCAGAATACAAATGAAAAATGTTACAACTCATAACAAGTGCTCAAAATGTGCCCCATTAGCCGTGATGCATGCTTCACATCGCAACGCATGGAATAGCAAACACGTTCCAATTCTCCAGGAGTCTCCCGGACACGTTCCGGCGCTTCGGCGATCCGCATAATGAGGTCTATGAACGGTGGAACGGATGTCTTGTACACCAGAGACTTAAGGCATCTCAAGAGATAGAAAACCTGGGTGTGTAGGTCCGTGGATTGCGGTGGTTACGGTACACAAACGATTGGAACGTGTTCACGATTTCCTGCGGCTCTGATGTGAAGCATGCATCACGAATAATGGTGCACATTTTGAGCACTTGTTATGAGTTGTAACATTTTTCATTTTTCATTTTTTTTTTTTTTGCGCTTCGATTAAGTTTTTTGGAAAGTAAAGGTCTTTTTACACCATTTGTTATATTTTCTTTCCGTCACGGTCACGATGCAATTGCACCGTCACGATCGCGTTTCCGAACCCAATTCTATGAAATTCTTGCTCCTCATGACGTGAGAAACCCACTCGTGCCATTTGGACATGACTTTTGAACCACCCTGTAGTATAGAATCTACCAATTGCGAGTAAAGTAACTGAGGAGGTTGACACAAGATGAAGGATAGAGATTAAAAATTCATATTTCTTGATTGGCACCACTTTTTTGAAATGGAAGAATTTTGCTTTAATTAATGACATATGAATTAAGGCAAAAACATGAGGAATTTTACGATTTCAAAAAAGTGGTGCCGATCAAGAAATCTAAATTTTAAAAAAGCAGCCCAAGGGCAACACTGGAAAAGAGGTTCTTTCGGTTGTCAAAGTATGACGGAAATGCAGGGCCGGACTACTGCCGAAGTAAATTTCACATAAGTAACAGAGAATATCTGTTTTTGGCCATAATTATGACTAGATTTCTGCATTAATAAAGCGTTTAAAATAAGCGAAAAATTTCTTTCAAATTTACTGGTGGAAGTTTTTTTTCCGTTGGTAATGAGTCACTGTGAAACCAGTTACAGTTGAAACTAAACCATTTTGACGCTATATCAGTTCGCCTTTATTCATAGTTCCATAGATGTTCCATGTATGCATGGACACTTCGATATTAAAGAGAATCGTTAGTATGTACAACAACAATTCTTTATCATATTCGTTTCTTTTAAAAAGCAAACACTTTCAACAAAGATGTGTCCTGCATTCTGTGTTCCGCCTAAGTAATTAGTTTGCTGTTAAGCACGAAATTTAAACACCGTAAAAAAGATAAATGTTTCGTAATAAGGAAAATATGATACAAACATATAAAAATAAACATATAAACAAATTAAAATATACAATTTCATCTTCCAGTTACACACCATTACGAAAAGCTTTATTTATCTCCAGAAACCACAGCTAGAAAAATTTCGAGATTTAAAGATGTATTTAAAAAATAAATAAAAGTAAATAAATAAAAAACAGATTTTCTTGCTGCCACCGAATTTGGTGAATATTTTCACGTACTTTTAATCATTTCAAATGGAAAATAGGTTTTTTGGATGCTATTAACCCTTATATCCTGAATATTTTTAGTAAAAAAGTTTGTCACCTGATTAATTATTTACTTTAATCCTCTCGCTGCGTAATTTAAAAAAAAATCAAAATAGGTTCAAAAATTGCGCATTTTTTAATTACATATTTCAAAATTATATATATTTTAGAGTTTAAATATGTCAATGTTTTTTCTAAAAGAGATCAGGATCTTAGATGGGATCAGATGTTAGAAATCAAGTTAAATCAGGTCTGTTACTGGAGACTAATTTTATATTCTCGCATCACTATTTTAGGAAAATCAATTTTGCAGGATATTTCTCTTGTAGATGTTAATAAAGTCTACATGGATTTTTTTTTTTTTTTTTTTTTGTATTTGAAAAGTGGTCCAAGTTGAATTAAAAAATAGTCGCCAATGGAAAAAATGAATGCGTAAATTTTAATACATTTACGTTGCCCCAGGAAATCTCGGGTTGCGCAACGAGATGGTTAATATCTAGGATATACGGAATAACATTATATATTAATAATTTAACATTTAGATGATTTCTTTAATTAAAAATAATTTAATACTTCGGTAGTTAGAGCTATTTTTTCAAAATATTTACAAGAAAAATTAGGTTAATTAATAAAAAATACTGTTATGAAAACCTCACAATTGTTATAAGAACTGTGTAAATAAATGTATTGTGATTCTATTTGTAACACACAAGTGTTTTACAGTTGCAAATTTTTCATATGATATTTATTAATTGGTTAAAAACTACGCCTAGTTAAACGGATTAGAAAATAACCACATTAGAAAATATTTAGCTTCGTCTGTTTCAATGTGCTTTCTAAATATAATTGAGCAAATTCTATTGTATGAAAAGTACAATTTACTTATATTAGTGGACGAATTAAATCAATTGTACCTTGAATTTTTTTATGGTACTTGAAAGTATCTTCAGAATATAAAGGGTTAAATGAGAGGAAACGTTTTTCATGTTAAACAAACTTATTTTATATACAAACATTTCGAATTAGCAGCTTTCGCTTTAAAAGCAAAAATAATATTTTATTACTGTTACGGTATAAATTCAGTTCATCCTAAAAACTGATATTTCAGTTTAAGAAAACTACATAATAAACTATAAAAACTCCTCCGAAAACCTTTAAGAAAATCAGTGTCAGGAAAAGAAACTTTTATAAATGATAGTATAAATCTCGAAAATATATCGCTCTCTGGGGTAATTAAAGTTAAAGAACGTTTTTTGGAAAGATGAACAGCTCGAAAGCGGTTATTGTATATTTCGTAAGTGGTTATACACTATATGGCCAAAGGTGGCCAGTCACTTGCGATTTTAGACGTTTTGTTAAATATCTAGAAAAATACGTGAGTAATTAACCTGAAACTGCAGGTGTGTAAACAGTATAGTATAAGTCACATATTTCCGAGAAGATTTTTCTCCGAAACCCCACAGGGGACCGTCAACAAATTAAAAAAAAACTAATATATTTTGGATAACCCTGTAAAAACTAACGTAGCAAAAGTATCCAAACTCCAGATTATTAATAAGTGGCTTATTGTAATATACTGTGTTCATTTTTAAGAGGATAGCATGTATACTCGTAGAGAAATTAAGGTTTTTATAAAAACAGTCCCAAATTTCGCCAAGTTTTCTGCTTATAATTTGCTGAGTTCTTAATATAAAAAAAAAGTTCTTTACAGAAAATATGACAAACAATACTCTGCAATCAGAATTAAGAAATAATAAAAATTGGATGGGAAATGAGCAGGTTTACTAAAAAATATTTCACTGTACATGCGCGAATGCAATCAAAATATAATATGCATAATGTATTAGCTATATATAGAGAGCAATTTTTGTGAAAGTATCAAGATCATAGCTTGAAAATTATGAAAATTATCGTTGATAGAATAAGCTCGAAATCCGTTGTTCCCAAAAAGAAACAAAAAGTTGAGTGGTTGTATCAAATATCTGTTGATTACTGCTAATATAGCGTACACAATATTGCACGCACTACTATATTTGGATACAACCTCTCATCTTTTTGCTTCCTTTCGGGAACAACGGATTTCGAGCTTTTTTTATCGACGATAATTTTCAGAATTTTTAAGCTATGATATTGAGACTTTCACAAAAGTTGCTCTATATACTTAGCTAACACATTACGCACATTATATTTTCATTGCTTTCGCACATGCGCAGTGGAACAATTTTTAGTAAACCTGCTCATTTTTCATCCAATTTTTATTATTTTTTAATTCTGATTGCAGAGTATTGTTTGTCATATTTTCTGGAAATAACTTTTTTTTATATTAAGAACTCAGCAAATTATAAGGAAAAAACTTGGCGAAATTTGGGACTGCTTTTATAAATACCTTAATTTCTCTACGAGTATACATGCTATTCTCATGAAAATGAACACACTATATTACAATAAGCCACTTATTAGAAATCTCGGGTTTGAACGCTTTTGCTAGATTAGTTTTCACAGGGTTATCCAAAAGATATTCGTTCTTTTTCAATTTGTTGGCGATCCCATATGGAGTTTCGGAAAAAACATTTCACTGAAACATATGACATATACTATATTGTTTACACACCTGCAGTTTCAGGTTAAATCCTCATGTATTTATCTAGATATTTAGCAAAACGTCTAAAATCCAAAGTGACCGGTCACCTTTGGCCATATAGTCAATTATATCACCGATCGTACAAGTACTTACACTTTTTTTCCCTTTTGTATACCAGTATTTCTATATTAAAAAAAAAATTCGCAATGTTCGATTATACGCAACGAAATTGTCTTTATAGAAATACTGGTATTGCAAAGGAAAAATATAAGACCCAGCACGAACCCCTTATACATACTTGCCAACATTCAATTAAACTTCCGTAAAATATGAGCTAAGTTGACCCAGGTTTTACGCATTACTAACCAGAAAATTTATTTTATGTATCATTATATATTTTAAATCATGTTTCTCTATTAAATCTATTTGAATTGATTTCTTTTGAAAATTTCTGGTTCGAAACGTGCTTAACCTGAGTCAATTTAACTCGCATTTTACGGAAGTTTAAGGGAAAGTTGGGAAGTATTCTGTTTATCTTCGTATATTCTTGCCTGTGGAATATATTTGAGAAAAACGTGCCAAAATGGAATTTTTTTCTGTTTAATTTTGTTCGTTATTATCACCAAAATGTTAAAAATAGATTATTTTAAAAAAAATAAACATTTTAAACGAAATAATCAATATTTTCACATATATGGGAAATGTTAATGGCTTACAGTAATTTTTGCTCAAGTTATATCAAAATAAATCAAATGACATAATTTTCAAGATAAATTTAATACACTAATACAGCAATATTATTATTTATATCAGTTATGAATTTCATATTCATCAGGTTCCTTTGAATTTCACAATTTGAAATTGAATTTGAATGAAATTTGGGAAGAACTGCAAAAATTACAAAATTGCGGCAAATGGCACGAAACAGAGAGCTTTTCGCAGGAAAATATAACCATCTATTGGTAAAATGATAAACTTCATATTATGCTTTGGACGAACTAAGTGCGGGGTCCACGGCATTAACACCAATCTCTTGCCCGAACTCAGGTCGGGCATTCCAATATTGTCGCACTGGCGTTGTCCGAACTTCCGAATTGAGTTCATGCATCACAGGCAAGGGGTTAAGAAACATTTGTTTTTTCTTTACAGTGGACTTTACGATTCCGTAATCTTTAAACAGAAATACTTCTGGACAATTGTATAATAACATATAGCTATATTACCACGATAAAACTCAGAATAGTCTTATGTAATAGAATAAGGAATAAAATAAGGGTCACAATAATAATAGATGGCAGACTGGATAGAAATGACGCCTTTCACAGTGATTCCACCGCCCCCTGAATACTAGGCCTGAGCGCTCACACAAAAATGACACAAAAATGGCGGCTGCCGAAGGCGGATTTTTTTTAGCGTTGGTACGGTCCCTTAAATGTAGACACCAGTATTTTATAAAAGATTTCTCTACCTTGTTTATTCTCAGAAAAATGAAGCGGAAAAAACTTCAAAAAATTATTGGTATGAATATTTAAGGGACCGTACACACGCTGAAAAAAATCCGCCTTCGGCAGCCGCCATTTTTGGTCCAGCGCTCAGGCTTAGTATTCAGGGGGCGGTGGTGATTCTTTGAAAAAGCTTAAACATTTCGAAGTACATCGAGGTGTAAATGAAGTTTTGGAAATAAAAAAATGGTGACAATGTATTTTATTTCGTAAAAGATATTGTATAGTTAATATTTTAAAAGTAATATCTAGGTTAAACAAATGGGGTAATATACCGCAATAAATCTTTAAAAATGGAGTAGAGAGGGATTGAAATAAACGATTACATGCAGAACGACGTATGTAGATTTCAGTCGTAGTATGTAAAACTGCCTTATATTTCTTTTGTTGGAACCATTTAATATTTCTCATCCAATAAAGTATAAAACAGTATTCTTTATTTCTGGTACGAACTCAAAATTTCTAATTAAATACGGAGGCCAAACTGGCAATCCTGGTAGCAATTAACTCCGAGTTAACACTCAAGTGTTTTATACCATGATGACATTAAACGCGGCATTACAAATTCCGAAAATAAATTTTAAGTTCAACAACAAGAGCGGCCACCGAAACTAGTAGCAGCTGTTTCACGAGATGCAGTTTTCGCATCGTAACGCCACAACGATATTCCTTGCATTCCTTTGTCACTTGTACTATCGCTTTAAATTTATTCTGGTGTGAAGTTAATAGTTTTTGCAAATAAAGTTACTCATAAATCTGTTGTAATTATTCGTTGAAAAGCGGCTTGTTTGTATCTCGTTATGTATTGAATACTTAACAGGTAAAGGAAAATAAATTAAGGGGTATACTACTCTTAAACGTACAAAAAAACTCAAAATTTCGAGGAATATGCTCATGATAGAGCAACATTTTTTGCGCATTTAAAATCAAACCGCGTAAAATATTCTACAATTACGCTAGTTTTGACTGAAATATACAGGGTGTTTCATAAAAGATGGGTAAAACTTTAAGAAGCGATAGTACACAGTCAAACAAACAGTTTTCATCAAAGAATGCATGGTCGGAAATAAAAGGCAAAGGTGCTGGCGCATTTGGAATCTTCGTTCAGTGTTGCCAGGGGATACTTTTTTTTAATTCAGATTTATTGATTGTCACCATTTTTTTGCATAGTGGAATTCGCCTTATTTAATGACAGATTAAATAAGATGAAAACAAGTCGGATTATCAATTTTAAAAAACTGGTAACAATAAAAAAAGTTAAATTTAAGAAAAGTATCCCACTCGCAACATTGACTTGGTCCATGCAAACGTTAACCCCTTGAGAGGCGGTGGGATATATTTTATCCCACCTTATTTTAATCAAGGTTTGCACCAGATAGTTTGTATTTTATTTTACATTTATAACTTTGGTGGAAAAAATGTGATAAATTGCTATTTATTATTTTGAAGGAAAAATTTTCAAACATTCCGGTGCGAATTCAACATTTCGGAAATGCATTTGCTTGCACCTGAAAGGGTTAAAACTCCATTCCTATCGGGAGTTCTCGGGAGAAGAATGACACTAATAGCATGCAAATGTGATATGGGGAATAAGAAGAACACGTACGCAAAATTTCGACTCGATTAATACATAAAAACTGCGGATCCGAGTGTGGAACAGTCAATCGCAGTAGGAGAGTAAGAGAAGATGCTGCCCTTTACTAATAGGGAAAAGGCTGATTTTTATTTTATCTACGGAAATGCAAATGGAAATGGCTCAGAGACTCAACGTTTGTACGGAGTTGTGTTTCTGTTGGAATATTATTACATATGAAGGCATGAATAAGAAATTCCTCAATAGTACATAATAAAAAAGTTATAAGTTTTAACTTTATGTTTTGATGTATTATTCAGTAGAAATATATTTTTCTTAGGATGAACAAAAACATCCATTTGAGGACAAAATACACTAGAAAAATATGCTGCGCACAATACATATAACACTTCACAATATAAATAACAGATGTATATTCTTAAGACTATTTACAAAAACAAATATAAAAAAAACTTTGTATTATGCATTAAATATTAGTTTGTTCCAATTTTTTAATGTATAATACTTGGAATATTTTTGAAATATTCCTTTGGAATATTAGTGGATTTTTGATCCAGCAGCATTTTCCTGCTCACTGCTTTACAGTCATCTAGCCACACTGAATGTTCTGAGTCTCTGTTCCTGCAAAACAACAAAGAGGATTGTGTGAAGCTACCATCTGGTGGAATGTTCATGAAACAAAAGAGCAATTCTCTAACATCTCTACTATATTGCGATAGACCCTGACACCAGGTGGATCAGGTTTCTATAAAGTTCAAATTTGGCCTTTGGCAGCGTCTTCTTCATTATATCTGCTATCATTTCAATTGTTGATAGATGTTTAACATCTATATATTTTTTATTTTCACATGTTTTTTGTTTTCAAATCTCGTATGTAATGATACTTGGTATCAATGTGCTTAGTTCGTGATTTAAAGTTTTCATTTTCAACAAATTTAAATGTTGATTGTTTATCTTCAAAAATTTTAATTAGAAAATGTTGTTGTAAGTTGAGTTCCTTAAGTAATTTTAAGAGCCATAACACCTCTTGAGTTCCTTGTGAAACTGCCACATATTCAGCTTCTACTGACGGTAACGTCACACTTGTTTCATTTCTCGAGAAAAAGAAATGCAGCTATTGTCCAAGAAGATTCCATTTCCTGGGGTGGATTTTCTGCCTGTAGCATCTTGACCCCAGTCTGCATCTGAGTATGCAACTATATTAGAATGTTCTTTTAATGAAATGTGGAGGTCAAGGTCTTTCGTGGTTTTTGAGTACCTTATTACCCTCTTAACAGCATTCAGTCCTTTTGTCTTGGATTATTATCGAGTTATTATTTCCTATGTACAATAATAAACTAACATTTAGATAAAAAGGAATTAAACAATGACCAGTTGTTTAACAGCATATTTCCTCTTGTTTATGAGCACACCAATTTATAAAGATCATAAAAGTGAAGCTTTTCGGCAGAAATATTTTTCTTCAACAATGAAAGGATAATAGTATTATCATAATTTTCTAATTAACCAAATATAAATTGTAAAAATCAGCACGAAAGAGGAGGCAATCCTGTTATTTCAAGAACTTTCCAAACCACCCCATTTTTACCGGCAGCGCACTTTTTATTACATCCTTGGTATTTTTATTTTAAAAGTTCTTAAACATAAAAACTAATGTCTTTTACTTTTTAGTTGTAACATTTTTTTTTCACTTCGATTATTATTATTATTATTATTATTTTGTAAAATAAAGGTCTTTTTACACCGTTTGTTACCTTTTCTTTCCGTCACGATCACGATGCAATTGCACCGTCACGATCACGTTTCCGACACCAGTCCCTATGTAATATTGCTCCGCATGACCTGACGCATCCACACGTGCCGTTTGGATTTATAGTATAGTATACAATGGTTAATTTGGCCTTCGACGATAAACGAATTTGACATATCTGTATGACTGTAACGTAAGTCAAGTGCAGTAAGGCTAGAGAGCGAACATCAAATATCACACTTTCAGTGTTGCCAGTGGGTTACTTTTTTAAAATTCAGATTTCTTGATTGGCACCACTTTTTTGAAATGGCAAAATTTGCCTTATTTATTGACATATTAATTAAGGCGAAAACATGGGGAACTTTATCATTTAAAAAAAGTGGTGCCAATCAAGGAATTTTTATTAAAAATAAAGCAGCCCAATGGCAACACTGGAGAGGAGGGTGTTTCGGTTGTCATAGTATGACGGAAATGCAGGCCTGGCTACTGCCGAAGTAAACTTCACATCAGTAATAGGGAATATCTGTTTTTGGACATAATCTTGACTAAATTTCTGCATTAATAAGGCGTTTAAAAAAGGAGAAAATCCTCTTCAAATTTACGGGTAGAAGTTTATCCCGGAGGTAATAAGTCACTGTGAAATCAGTTACAGTTGAAAATTTACCATTTTGACACTATATCAGTTCATCTTATTCATAGTTCTATGGATGTTCCATGGATCCATGGACACTTCGATAAAAAGAGAATCAATAGTATCTACAAAAACAAGTCTTTATCATATTCATTTCTTTTGAAATGCAAAGGCCATCAACAAAATGTGTCCTTCAATCTTTGCTCCGCCTAAGTAATTAGTTTACTGTTAAGCATGAAATTTACACAACGTAAAAAGATAAATGTTTCATAATAAAGGAAAATACGATATAAACATATAAAAATAAATATATAAACAAATTAAACTATACAATATCATCTTCCTAATTACATACGATTACGAAAAGCTTTCTTTATCTCCAGAAACCAAAGCAACTAGAAAAATTCCGAGATTTAAAGATGTATTTAAAAAGTAAATAAAAATAAATAAATAAAAAGTTTTTCTTGCTGCCACTGAATTTCGGAATATTTCCACGTAGTTTTGATGAATTATTTCAAATGAAAAATAGGTTTTTTGGATGCTATTAACATTTTATACCTGAATCTTTAATAAAAAAATTGTGCAACCTGAATAATTATTTACGTTAATGTCTAAGACATGGTTCGTGCGAGTACCGTTATTTTCAATGCCAAATATCAGAATTTTTTCGTAGAACAAAAAATCTAGCTTAAACGGACGAAATTTCACTTTATTTCAGGAGAGATTTTCCATAATAAATACTGGTACAGAATAATTTCTTGGTCTGGAAATTCAAGCACCCGTACGAACCCTGTAAGATATACGGAACAACATTATATAATAATGATTTTGACATTTGGATAATTTTTTAAATCAAACTAATTTATTAAATCGGTAGTTAGAGCTATTTTGCAAAATATTTAAAAGAATAATTAGCTTAAATTACAAAAAATACTGTTACGATAATCTCACATTTGTTGTAAGAACTTTGTAAATAAATGTATTGTGATCCTATCTGTAACACACAAGTGTTCTGCAGTAGCAAATTTTTCATATATTTTTTAATAGGATAAAAGCTACACCTAGGTAAACGGATGAGAAAATAACTACATTAGAAAATATTTAGCTTCGTCTATTTCAATGTGCTTTCTAAATATCAATAATTTGCTCAAGCAAATTATTTTGTATGAAATGTGTAATCTACTTTTATTAGTCGACGAATTAAATCAGTTTTACATTGAATTTTTTTAATGGTGCTTGAAAGTACCGTCAGGATAGAAAGGGTTAAATCAGAAGGAAATGTTTTCATGGTAACCCCTTCAAGACGAGAGCTCTTCACTTAATTTTTAATCTTTTATTACCGGTTTTTGAAAACAGAAAATTTTGTGTAATTGAATCGCGAAAATGCTCCGATTAAATAAGATAAACTTTACAGTATTAAAAAAAAATAAATAAATAAATAAAAAAACTAGTGCTAATAATGACCGATTCTAAGTATCAAAAGTGGCACGTATACCGATTGCTCGTCCCCAAGGGGTTAAACAAACATATTTTATAGGGAAACATTACAAATTAATAGCTTGCGTTTGCTTATTGGTATATTGCTTATTGGCACCACTTTTTTGAAAAAGAAATATTCACCTTATTTAATGACAGGTAAAATGTTACCACGATAAAGCCGATTACACTATTTTTTTCAAACTGGTGGAATCAAACAATCTGAATAAAAGACACAGTCCGTGATGATAACGGGAGCGAGAATTTAGGGGTTAAAAGTAAAATTAATCTTATTTTATTATTCTTTCGGTATTTAAATTAAGTTCATCCTAAAAACTGATATTCCAGTTTCAGAAAACTACGAAATACTATAAAAACTACTCCGAAAAAGTTTCCGAAAATCAGCGGCAGGAAAAGAAACTTTTATGAATGCTTGTTTAAATCTCGAAAATATATCGGTCTCTGGGATAATTAAAGATAAAGAAAATTTTTCGGAAAGGTGGGCAACTCGAAAGAGGTTATTGTATAGTTCGCAAGTAGTTATATTATATCAGTGGTCGTACAAGTGCTTATATTTTTTTCTTTTGTATACCAGTATTTCTATTAAAAAATATTGTAACGTGTAATATTCCATTATACACAGCGAAATTGTGTTTATAGAAATTCTGGTATTCTAAACAAAAAAATTAAGTCCCAGTTCGAACCCTATATATCTTCTTATATTAAGAAACGTTTGTTTTTTCTTTACAGTGGACATTACGATTCCGTAATCTTTAAACAGAAATACTTCTGGACCATAATACAATAATATACAGATATTAACATGATAAAACTCAGAATAATCTAATGTAGAATAAGGAATAAAATAAGGGTCACAATAATAATAGATGACAGGACTGGATAGAAATGACTCCTTTCACAGTGATTGTTTGAAAAGGCATAAACATTCCGAAGTACATCGAGATGTAAATGAAGTATTGGAGATAAAAGAATGGTAACAGAGTATTTTATTTGGTAAAATATATTGTATGGTTAATATCTTAAAAGGAATATCTAGTTTAAACAAATTGGGTAGTACAACGTAATAAATTCTGTGAAAATGCTGTAGATAGGGATCGAAATAAAAGATTATATGCAGATTACAATCGTAGTATGATGTATAACTGTAGTATATTTCTTCCATTTGAAACATTAAAGGTTTCCGCAAGTTAGTTATAGACAAGTTCCATTTTTAGAGGCTATATTATGATAAAGTGTCTCGTTCAATTATTTATTTATTTATTTTGTACATATGATCAAAAGGAACAATCGATTCAGTTTTATCGCTATATTATCGTAGAGAAAAACGAACATATCCATCCGACTGGAAATTATATCTTGTTTCAATTTATATCAAACAATAGACTCTAGATGTCGTCTCCATATTAAAATAGTTGGAAAATGTGAAATATACAGCAGAAGCAGAATACAATTTTAGACCTTCATATGTAACAAGATATACGTTTGCATGACTTTCTGTGATTTTTCTGAGATATTCAGCGCAGAATATTCAATTAATTTGGGAGGTGGTGGGGTCGTCTTAGAAGTGAAAATGATCATTTTAAGGGTTAGATTTAATGCAAATGTTAGAAAATCTTTTCGATGTGTTACTTTTGATAGAAAAACTCTATGTTAGTTATTTAGCAATTCCATAAAATAATAATGATCGATCTTAAATTTATTAAAAGTTTTCGTGGAATTATTCTCTTTGCAATGATTATACGCTCTCAGAAACAGCTTTGCATTCTATTTTTATTTTTGTATATTTTACTATTATTTCAGGATAAATTTCCTCATTTAATTGGAATCGCTACTTTTTTTTTTACAATTCTGTGCCCATTTTTCAAAACCATTATAAATTTAATCCTTATACAAGGTGTCCTTGGAATTTACCTGTGATTTTCAAGTTGATTACAACCATTCTTTCCAATTAAATTTTTTTTTCATATTTAAATCACAGAATTTCAAATTATCTTATTTATTTGCGGAATTTTTATATTTGTCTTCGATTAAATAAGAACTTCCATTAAAATTTATGTAGAACAGAAAGCACCGCCATCATACTCCTTTTCCACATTAAAGAGCACCATAAAGTCCCTTAATATTATAGTTTACGTCATTTTATACAAATATAAATACGTATGAATAACACGTATAAGTTAAAAATGCGGAGAATAACATAAAATATTTAAAATTATAAAGAAATTTATCGAATTATTTAAAAACATAAATTCGATAAAACCTCCATGAGAATCCCAAATAACGACCATGGCTTTTTAAGTGAAAGTTTTTTTCCATCCCTAAGACCTATACATGGTCATGCCAAATTGAGGGAGGGTGCGGTTATAGTAAGCATCAAGAGCACGAAAAATTACCGTAGAATATTGGGTAGGTACCCATTTAATCAAAAATACACGGTGTTCAACCTTTGCCTGACAGCAATAAATTTCAGAAAACTTATAATAGACGCGTTTGCTTCTGTTGTAAGTATGATGACACCCCCACAAAAGCGGTAGAAGTTTCCATTATACGCACCGGCAGTATGCACTTGACGTTCCACATTTTGGACTCTGATTATCTGTTCAAACGGTACCATCGATTGCGTGAGAACCTTGTTTTTCCAGAAGTTTTTCATGATGTTGTAACATTTCACACAAAAACAATGTACATATCGTTGCATTTTTATGGTTATTTTTTTCTTTTTCCCACATTATTACCGTCAAGCCGATTTCAGTTAGGCTAAATCACCCTGTATTTGTGACTAAATAAGTGGCTTGAACCCCATGTTCTATAGCAATTTTTGATGCTCCTGATACCTACTATCACCCATCTGAATTTGTCGATCGAATACGACAACACCCTGTATAATTCTATGATTTTATCTCTGAATAATCGACACATTATGAATACCGCATAATTTGAACAGCGTGCTGAAACAGCCGTTGTTCAAAGGATTTACTGTATTTAAATAAAGCAATAAGTTCTAAATTTGTTGCTATCTTATATGACTAGATAGTCATAAAAGGACATTCTCGAATATTAGCACCTACATATAGATAAAAATGTTTTAAATCACTATTCGTTTCTTTAAATATGTAAATAAATACGAAATATTAACCCTTAACAGTAAAAGGCACCCTTCAGGGTGCTGCCAAGGCCAGAGAACATGAGTTGTGACGTCATCACTAATTGTTCAATTTTTCACTCGTGTTTGAATTCACACCGGAAAATTTTGAATAGCAATTTTATTTTATTTTAATCAGGGAATATCTATCATCTTATAAACAATAATAACTCTTTAAACTTACTGATGAGAATTTAAAATCCTCCAATAACGAATCAGCCAGATGCAGCAACACTACGGCATTTCACATCTGGTTGAATTTTTATTTAGGGAATCCGAATTCTCACCAGTAAGTTTAAATAGTTATTATCTATACTCCTATTATAAAGAGGAAAAAATTGTTTATTTGTAGGAGGTAAGCTCTGGAACTACCGAACCGATTCCAAAAGTAATGGTATCAAAATGATGGAGTTATTCCAACTTAGAACATAGGCTATATCTTATGTCGGTGCCACTACCCCAAAGGGGGTGTAGGAGCAAAAAACGTTCTAAAAATGCGATTTTAGCGTTACTGAAGGGCCTAGAAATATGAAATTTTGAATATTAGTTACTTATAAGATATAAATAATGTCTAAGAACAGTTCTTAAAAAATTCGAAATTTAAAAGGGGTGAAAATGCACAAAAGCGTTCTAAAAAACGTTCTAAATGGTAGTTTCTACACAATCTCAGGAAATACCAAACCGATTTAAAAAATATTGGTGTCAAAATGATGGTGACAACGCTTGCACCAAGATAGGCTAGGTTTTATGTCGGTGTCACTACCCCAAAGGGAGTGCAGGAGCAAAAAACGTTCTAAAGCGATTTATGTGTTACTGAAGGGCCTATAAATATGAAATTTGAAATATTAGCTACTTATTAGATGTAAAGGATTTCTAGGAACAGTTCTTAAACAATCCGAAATTTGAAAGGGGTGAAAATGCGCGAAAATCGTTCTAAAAACGTTCTAAATGGTGGTTTCTACACAATCTCAGGAAATACCAAACCGAATTAAAAAATAATGGTGTCAAAATGATGGTGACAACACTTGCTCCAACATAGGCTATGTTTTATGTCGGTGTCACTACCCGAAAGGGGGTGCAGGAGCAAAAAACGTTCTAAAAGTGCGATTTTTGCGTTACCGAAGGGCGTAGAAATATGAAATGTGAAATATTAGCTACATATTAGATATAAAGGATTTCTAAGAATAGTTCTTAAACAATTCGAAATTTAAAAGGGGCGAAAATGCGCGAAAAGCGTTCTAAAAAACGTTCTAATGGTGGTTTCTACACAATCTCAGGAAATACCAAACCGATCTAAAAAATAATGACGTCAAAATGATGGTGACAACCCTTGCTACAACATAGGCGATGTTTTATGTCGGTGCCACTACCCCTAAGGGGGTGCAGGAGAAAAACGTTCTAAATTGCGGCTTTTGCGTTACGGAAGGGCCTAGAAAGGTGAAATTTGGAATGGTAGTTAGTTATAAGATATATATGATCTCTAAGGACATTTCCTAAAAAAAAATCGAAATTTAAAAGGGGGTCAAAATGCGCAAAAACCGTTGTAAAAAACTTTCTAAATTGCAATTTCTATGCAATCTCAGGAAGTACTGAACCGATTTCAAATATAATGGTGTAAAAATGATGGTGACAGATCTTGCTCCAAGATAGGCTATTTTTTATATCTGTTTCCACCACCACCTCTAAAAGTTTCCACTAAGAGGAGATGCAGGAGCAAAATTCGCGAAAAGCGTTCTAAAAATGTTCTAAAAACGTTCTAAATGCCGATTTGTCGGCAATATCTCAGGAAGAATGAATCTGATTTCAAACGTAATGGTAGGGAATTGATGCTGACAGCCTAACATAGACGCTATTTTATGTCGGTATCACTATCACCAAGACGTTGCAGGAGCAAAAAAGCGTTCTAAGTTTCTATTTTTGTGATCGGTAGGGGCTAGCAACTTAAAATTAGGCAAGGTACATATTTATCAGATATAAATGTTCTTTAAGAACAGTTTCGAAAAAATTGGAAATTTAAAAAGGGGTGAAAATGCGCGAAAAGCGTCCTAAAAACGTTCTAAATTGCGATTTCTACTAGATGTAAGGAAATACCAAAGCTATTTCAAAAGTAATGGTTGCAAATCAATGGTGACAGTCCCTGCTATAACATAGGTTATATTTTATGTTGCTGTCACTACCATCTGAGTGTTGCAAAAGCAAAACATGTTCTAATTTGCGTTTTTTTGCACAACTGAGGGGTCTAACACTTTCAAGTATGGCATTGTATTTACTTACAAGATGCAACTGCTTTCTAAGAACACTCGAAAGAAAATTCCAAATTTAAAAAAATGAAGTGAGTGAAAAACGTTATAAATTACAATTTTTAAGCAAACTTATAAATTACCAAACCGATTAAAAAAAATAATGATGACAAATTTTGGTGATAGAACCTGCTCAAACATAAGCTATATTTTATGTCTGTTCCACTACCACCAGAGGGTTGCAGGAGCTAAAAACTTTTTAAATTGCGTTTTCTGTGATATTGAAAAGGCTAGAAACTTTAAATATGACATGGTTGTTACTTATAAAATATAAATGCCCTCGAAGGAACGTCGAAAATAAATTCGAATTAAAAAGGGGTGAAGCGAAGGGGAGGTGCGAAAAGCATTCTAAAAAAGTTCTAAATTGCGATTTTATGCAATTTCAGGCAATATAAACCGATTATAAAAGTAATAGTTGCGAATCAATAGTAACAGTCTCTGATCCTACACAGGCTATATTTTATGCCGGTGATTCTACCACCTGGGGTTCACAGGAACAACAAACGTTCTAAAAAAGGTGTTATAATTTTATTGTGAAATCACGGCAGTTAAATAACTGAGCTTCTCTTCATGAATTATATTTAGAAAATAATGTTTTGCCTTTTAACCCTAGATCTACCGGGAATTTTATTCAAGTTTTAATAAAACGTTCTACACCAGAATTTTTATTTAAAACTATTTAACTTATTTATTTACCTTATTTTTGTCTGGTTTATATACTTAGTTTATTTTAAAGAAATTTCTGGTTTGAATGGATATTTTGTATGTACCTGTCGGGTCCAATGGACCCGTCTGGTAGACGGAGGGTTAACATCTTCACAAAAAAGGAGAAAGATAAAATTGGCATGCTCCTACCTTTATTTTCAGCGTTGATCGAATCCGCGTAAGGTAATCCAACCTGCTATAAAAATCCAAGGTGAATCAGCACGAAAATATTCCACTCAGTAACAAAAGAGGGCACAGGATCACAGGACTACACTATTTAATTAAATGAACATAGGGAAAGTTAAAATTAAATTTACATTCAAAGTTATATATTTAATTAACATATTATATCTTTAAGGTTTTTCAGAGCGCAGACACACTGCGTGTTTTGCTTAGGGCATATATTTAGAGACTGACTAAAAAAAGAAAGAAAAGTTTTCAGTTCATTAGTCCTTCTTATTGCATCTCGTTGTGCAACACTTTTATGTATACCAGATGTTGGAAATTCCTTTTTTTTCTCTCTGCACGTGAAAAGAGGGAGAAATGGGTAGTTGCTTTCCACTCAGATAAAAAACGATTTCATCTATCAAATGCAATCTTGAAACACAGCTGTAATTATTTCACAATGTCTTGCAATTTCGGTAAATCATTATTCACTTTCTAACAAAAGGTCCTTAAAAACTTTTTAAATTACGTTTCTGTGGAATATTAGGAAATAACAAACCGATTTCAAAATTAATGTTGGCAAATTAATGGTGACAGTTCCTGTTTCAACATAGCCCTTTATGTTGAGAGATGTGGTAGGACTTGGAATTTGACATGATGGTTAATTTTAAGATGTAAGAAGATCGTTTCTAAAAAATTCAAAACTTCAAATGAATACTGAAATGAGCGTATTAATTGAGCATAAAAGTTTCAAAATATTTTCTAAATTGTCATTTATTTAGTTTTATTTCATTTTATTAATTTAAATCTCATTTCTGCCTAATGCAGTGTAATAATGATGTTTAATAAAACTGTGTTTTAAGCAGTAATTTTTGAATTATTCCTAAAAGTAATAAGTACCTTTTAATAAAAAAAAAACCTTTTAATAAAATAAAATATTACCTTTTAATAAAATAAAAATTTAGTTAGTAACTTTTAATAAAAATTAGACATATAAATACCACTTGGCATATTTCAAATATTACGCGAGCAAAGCCGCGGGGTTTGCTAGTTGTTTTATAAGATGATAGATATTCCGCAAATAAAATAAAAGAAAACTACTATTCAAAATTTTCTGGTGTAAATTCCAGCACTAGTGAGCAAAGCGCTATAAGTAAGCGTCCTATCTTAAATGGGAGAAGTAACCGCAAGATTAAAAGCGAGGCCACATCAATCAAGGTCATGCGCCACGTAGCGGATGGAGTATGAACTACAGATAGATACCTAACTGTTTTCTTATTCACACCACTAAAATTATAAAGTTTATTTCACCTTGATTACTAACTGAAGTACTCCTGATAAGGCGGTGAAAACTTCGTGATATCAATCGCGTCTAGATGCCCCTCTCGCTACACCATTATTTTGCAGTAAATATAGCAAACGAAACTCATTTCCATGAATGACAAGATTTAGAAAATAAGCACCACACTAAAGGCCCGCGTATGTGAATTATCACTCCGTCCACAAGATGGCGCAACTGTGTTAATTTACGCCCGATTCCAGCATTAAATTTGCACGCTTACTTGTATCGCTTTTCTAGTGAGAAGCAGTGTTGCCAGATGGGCTACTTTTTTAAAATTCACATTCTTGATTGGCACCACTTATTTGAAATGGTAAAATGCACCTTATTTAATGACATATTAATTAAGGCAAACAGAAAGGTAATTTTACCATTTCAAAAAAAGGGGTGGCAATCAAGAAATCTGAATATAAAAAAAAGTAGCCACTGGCAACACAGGTGAGAAGTCGGTCGATTAGTGATGACGTCACAACTCGTGCTCTCTGGCCTTGAGTATTTCGATGGCAGCACCCAGGTACATGCAAAGTTTTGTTTTTTTAATGCTCAAAATCCACTATGGGACCGCAATTTAAGTTAAAATTTTTTTGTAAATAAGTAAATTTCGTTATTCCTGAAAATATGAAACCGAAAATTTTGTTTAAAAATACTAGTGTAAATGTGGCATTTCTGGATTAAAATGAAATACCGCCGATAAATATAAATTGTTAACTCCAAGAAAAAAAAGCTAAATTACGTCTTTCTATAACGATAATAATTACGCTTCTTTCTAAAAATGCTAATTTAGCAGGATCATTAAAAGTTAATTGGTTGGTTCAATTATTTCACCCAGATGAAACTATAATGACTTTTTAACACATTTCTATCTTTATTGTACATATGCATCCCTGTTAGGTATATCTTGTTTATTCAGAAGGCTCGGTTTCCATACAAGAAATTCAGAATAAAGCGTGTTTATTTTATGTAAACACGGAGTGACTGTCATTAAATAAACCAAAAATTATTATTAAGAATTTCTGGTATGAATTAGAAATTTCTAAATGAAAAGGAAATTTCCAAAACTGCACGCTTCGGTTGCACATGAGATAATGATCGATATTTTTCAGAAAAAAAAATTAAATTAAAAAAGCGATTTCTTTTTTCTAACTAGGCAGTAAAGCAAGTTCGGTTTTTAAATTTAAATTCTAAATAAAACATGCAAAATTTTTTTTCGAAAATTATGCTAATCTACAGAGTAAACGTTTTGAATAATAATTCATTTATGTGTGTATCATAGAGTGTGTACACTTCTACCACAATTTTTGAATAGCATTTTCTACTTTTTTAATCGCAATAAAAGAATACGAATTAAGCGATTGAAAGAGGCAATTAAATATTCTGTGATTTAAATGTTAAGTAGAAAATTTCTAATAGAAATAGTGGTGTCATGCTCCTTGAAAATTCTAAGTAGTGTAACCAACTTGCAGACTGAAACAAACTATTAAATTACAATCTATAACATATAACGTTATATTAACTCGCAAAGAAAAAAAGAAACTAAGCAATGACCAGCTGTTTAACAAGTACGCTGCTACTTGTTTATGTAAGTAATAAACAAAGATTATTTAACTCGGTGGAGGTTGCGCTTATCCAAAATGTGAATTTTTGTTTTACTTTTTCACCAATAAATACAAATAATAATCATCCCCTTATTCAGTTTAAAACAGATTGCAACAAATACTACGATAAATTTGAAGATTGCTTTTATAAAAATAGCGGTGACAATAAATTATAAAAATCAGTGTCCAGTTGTAATAATCAGCTTATTCCCAGATTAACAGTGAAGAGTTTTGCACAAGCATGACATTAAGGGGCCGCTGCACTGAAACTCCCAGAACTCGAAATCCCGTGTTAACCTATGGGAAAACTTTCAAGCGCGATTACTCATTACCTAATATAATTATTAAAATACCATTTACACATCAGAAAGTAGACGTCAGATGCAGATGATGTGAGTTTTTAAAAATTGTCTACGTAAATTTTAAGTATTTTTAAGAAGATGATAAAATTTAATCAAATGGAAATTTCAAAGTTTATAGGGATTTTTTATGTACTTAAATATTACGGAGATAATTTTTAAAAACGCACATCATCGGCATCTGACGTCTACTTTCTGATGGTGAAAACGGTATTTTAATAATTATATTCGGTAATGATTAATCAAGCTTGAAAGTTTTCCCATAGTCTAACATGGGATTTCGCGATCGGGGAGTTTCAGGGCAGCGGAGCCTTAAAGGATGATTTACAAACTTTGCAATTAATCATATTGCTGAAGGACAAAAGCTATCACCGTAACCCGATAACAGATTTTTCACTTGAGAAGTCAATTTATTGAAACGACGAACTTGCTAAACAACACATTCATTTTTGCATCTCTATATTCCTTTAACTTTTTTCTGGTGTGAAATTAATATTTTATACAAATAAAGTTACTCACTAGACTAGAGATACACAAACTGTTGCCCGCGGGCCAAAAGTGTCCCGCGAAAGTCGTCAATTTATAACTGGAAAAATTGCAATTTTTGCTCATAGGTCACCGGAAAAAATCGTGAATTTCGTCAATTTGCCGGGGGAAAATTGAAAATTTCGCCAGTCAGTCAAGAATCGCGAATTTGGTTGATGGGACACGGAAAATTGCGAATTTTGTTGATCAGGTGCGGAAAATAGTGAATTTTGTCTAAGAAGCTCGGAAAAATCGCGAATTTCGTTGATCGGACCAGAAAAATCACGAATTCTGTCGATCAGGCGCGGAAAAATCACAAATCTCGTTCATCGGGCACCAGAAAATCGCGAATTATGACAATAAGGTGCGGAAAATATCACGAATTTTGCCGATCGTGCACGGAAAAAATGCGAGTTTTGTCGATCGGGCTCGGAAAAATCGCGGATTTCGTTGGTCGGGCGCGGAAAAAATCGCGAATTTTGCCGATTAGGAACGGAAAAGTCGCGAGTTTTGTCGATCGAGCTCGGAAAAATCGCAAATTTCGTTGATCAGTTACAGAAAATTCGTTTTTTTTATCAATGATGCGTGGAAAAGCTGCAAATTTTGGTGATCGGCGGCGGAAATATCGTCTGCTTGTCGCGAGAAAAAACGCAAATTGCGTTGATCGGTTACGGAAAATCGCGAGTTTTGTCGATTGGGATCCGAACAATTGTGAATTTCGTTGGTCAGGCACGAAAAAATTGCAAATTTTGTTGATCAGTTACGAAAAAGTCGCGAATTTTGTCGATCGGGCTCCGAAAAAATCACAAATTTCATTGATCAGGCACGAAAAAATCGTGAATTTTGTCGATCATGCGTGGAAAAATCAAAAATTTCATTAACCGGCTGCGGAACTATCGTTAATTTTGTCAGTTTAGCGCGAGAAAAAGTCACCAATATCGTTCATTTGCCGCGGGAAAAAATGCAAATTTCGTCAGAGTCAGTTAAGAATCACGAATTTCGTTGATGGGGCGCGGAAAAATTGCAAATTTCGTCGATCGGGAACGGAAAATTGCGAATTTTGTTGATCGTGCTCCGAAAACTCGCGAATTTCGTTGGTCGGACACGAAATTATCGCGAATTTCGTCGATGACGCGTGAAAAAATATCAAATTTTGTCGATTGGGCGAGGAAAAATAGCGAATTTCATCGATCGGGAGCGAAAAAAATCACGAATTTTGTCAATCAGGCACGGAAAAATTGCGAATATTGTTGATCAGGCGCGGAAAAATCTCAAATTTCGTTGATCGGCTCCTTCTCCCTCCTACGTTTGTAAAGTTCACATTTCTTTTCGGCACTAGCCACGTTCGTGCCTATGTTTGTTTTTTAGCATTTTTAATAAAACAAAATTTACTCTCCCGAATAAAATAAAGGAATACTGTCACTTCTTGAAAATAATCCTTGCACCTGTTATATATGCAAACGTAAACACTGTTGACATATCCTTACCGATTGAATTGGATATGTTAACTGGGTAGGGGGACGTAAAGGGGTAAAACTCCCCCCCCCCTCTGAAACCATATTTTTTACCTGATTATACACCACATATAACCTCCTCGAAATGGAATTCTCTCCGTATTACTGATGTGGACCTCGACAACACAGACATTTTTGTAAGTGGCCCTTCTCTTAAAAAGGTTGTGCACCCCTACACTAGACTGTAGTTTTTATTTGTTGAAAACTGATTTGGTTGTATGTCATAGCTGCCATCGCTTCCGCTTCATCGTACCACAAAAACGTTATTACAAATTTTTGCCTTTTTTAATCGGCAAATGACAGCGATTTAAAAAGCTAAAAATTACTGTAACATTTTTGTGGTACAGAAAAGCTTAAGATGTTGGCAGCTATGGTATGTTGTACCTGGTTTATGGATTGAATACTTACCAGATATAATAAAAATAAATTAAGAGTATAACAGTTCAATAATATAAAAAAATAAATCAAAACTTCGAGGAATAGCAACTTCTTATGCACATTTAAAAACAAACCGCACTAAATATACCTACTATTACGCTAGTTATGACTAAAAATGTAAGAGATAATTTTTTTAACCTACTCGGGATATTTGGTGCATATGTGCACCTTGAAAATCTCCATAAAGAATTTGATTTACGCACCAGTAATAAAGAAATTTAAAGACTAAATATTTTCCATATTTAGTCACAGCAGGTACTTGATTACATAAATATCTTAATATTACATCAATATTAATGCAATATAGTATTATGTAATTAATTACATAAATATAAATAAAGGTAAATTTGTGAATAAAAGTGGAGCTAATCGATTAAAATGTGTGTAAGAGTCGTCGGTTCTGAGAGGTTTAAACAATGACTAGAAAGCCACTGCCACGTACCCTTATGGCTCGCAGAACGATATGACTTTTTCAGGACCTTATTCTGAACACTGTCGTTACCTTTCGATATCAAAGCGATTGGCCAGTTTCTAAGGCAACAATTCTTTATCATACCTTTTTAAAATCGACAAAAATGTGTTTTGTTCCACCTAAGTAATTATTAGGTCTACCGAACAATTCTGCCCGATAATGTTATTTCACATTCATTTTTTTAAAATTCAGATTTCTTCATTGGCACCAGTTCTTGTAAATGGTAAAGTTCCAATTGTTTTCACATTTCACATACTCTGTGATTAAGTTGAAGATAGTCGGAACTTTACCATTTCAAAAAAGTGGTGCCAGTGAAGAAATCTGATTTTTTTTTTAAAGTAGGCTTGGAATAACATTATCAGACAGAACTTTCCGGTAGACCTAATGTATTTCCAAAAGGCTTGTAAGCATTTCACAAAAAATATACATGTATTTATATTCCATATTTGACCATATTTTATTCCACTTGTAATAATTATTATATTAAGCCCCTGAGTATGGATATTTATAACAATTGTTAAACCCAGAACGTATCGAAGCTCACAATGTTCAAATAAGAGGGCGGGGCTTTTATTTTGTTCTGTACAAAATCGCCGATGTGGTGATACCCAGTCTGTTTAACACTCCGCCTACCAGAAGGATCCAATGGACCCGACAGGCACACTCAAAAAAGTTATTAAAACCAGAAATTTCTTTAAAATAAACTAAATATATTAACCAGACAATTCTAAGTTAAATATATATTTTTAATGAAATTAATATTTATAATTAAAATTGCGCTTTTGTAGAAAAAAAAAAAAAGAAAAGAAAAGAAGATGTTTGTATTCTCTCAAAGTATCACTGTGAAAACAAAAATATTTATATAAGTATATTTTACTATTTCAATAGTATTCATTATATTCTGATCTTTAATTCTCTTGCTGCATTTTTATAAGGTGTTACACGAAAAATGTTTACATATTTTTCTAAATATAGCCTGAAGTATTCTTGATAAAATATATGGCTTCAACACGTTTGCTTTATAGTAATAGTGTAATATAGAGTTTATACGGTAAGTAAATAAATGACGTCTGCAATGTTTTTTTAAACCCGGGGTTTTAAAAACCACATTTTTGTACCCTTTAAGCATATATTTCAACATCTCCTAATTATTTCCGGGTCTGATCCAAGATGGACACATTTTGAACCGGAATTTTTATTTAACCAAAAATTTCAAAATGAAATCGAAAATCAGTGTTGCCAGACAGTCGAAAGTCAATTTCCCCAAAATTTCTGAAATTTTCCCCAAATTAGTGCTTTTTTCTGGAAAAGTCCTCAACGCAATTTCTACTCAAAAAAGTAAATTTTCAATTTTCAATTTTGCACTATAAAAATATTTAACTATTTAAACTCAAAAATGTTCCCCAAACTAAGCATTTAAAAAAAAAAAAATTCCCCATTTACAAAAAATAAACATATAAATTCGGCAGAATTTTGCATTCATATCCGCAGTTAAAATACGTCAATGAGAGATACAAGCTATAAAACATTGCTTTCAATTTTTTGTCTCCCCTACTGAAGCACCTAATCGTAATGCTTTCGTCAATAATAAAAGATAAATAGCTGCTTTCCGCACCTTTAATAATCTTTTAAAAAGTACGGCAAATGATCGCTTCGTGTGAAAGTTTTCAGAAACAGAGTATTCATTCAAGTTTCTTATATGGAGAACTAGGGGGGGGGGGCTGCATTTATGAAACAATGTTCAGTTATAAACGTAGCAATATGATTATGCGTAGTATGTAATTGCATGTCTTGCAAAATCTCTACTGTCATTCCATGAGGCACAAATTAACCAGCCTTAAACAAAAAAAAGGTTATAAAGTTGTTTTTATTTTTGTTGTATAAATAAATCTATACCAATAAAAGAAATGTGTATATTGTTTGTGTGTCTGTCCGCGATGACTTGGAAAATCTGACTCACTTAGTAATCTGAAAATTCAGGTGGGGATAACTGTAATGTTGTAAATGTTGAGCACGACCGAGAGAATAATGAATTAAATCTCCGATTTCTGTATTTTATTTTCGTTTCCCAAATCAAAATGGAACTCCAGACAGATTCAGTGTTGTCAGATGACTGAAAGGAAACTTTACGTAAAATTAGTGAAAAAAATTCTCCAAGTTTTCCCCAAAAATGTTTATAGCTCCCAAACATTTCCCCAAGAACTACTTGTCCCCCAAAAATTCCCCTGGAGATTCAAAATCCCCGAAAATTGGGACAAAACCCAATCTAGCAACACTGCCAAAAATATACCTCATATAATGGAGACATATTTTCTTATATATATTTTCCGGTTTCTAAATGCAAATTTTGGATCAGACTCCGGAATAATTATGAGATGTTGGCATCGATGCGCTAGAAAGACGGACGAGCCGTTAATTCCCAAATTGGCTCAGCCGAGCTCAGCAATCTGATTCTTCGTTAATATTAAAATTTTGGATTACTTTACTGTGATTTTGATCAAATTTAACAAAATAAATCAATTTAAGTCATTATAATTGCATTCTATTTAGGTTACACTAATTCATAAGAAAATAAATATAATTTTCTACTATATAAATATCAGTTTTAGCCAATCAGATTGCTGGGCTCGGCTGAGCCAATTTGGGAATTAACGGCTCGTGAAAGACGGCGAGCGGTCATTTTGACTGCTACCAAATTAATATATTTCGGTTCGAACCAGAAATTTCTTTGTAAAACTATTTTAAAAGCTACAAAAGAAGAAAAAGAAAAACTAGTTAAATATATCTTAATAATTTTAAATAAAAATACTGGTGTGAAATATTTTTTATAAAATTTGTGTAAAATTTACCGTCTTTCTTGTCTTAAGTAACGATATCCAATTCATAAGCATGGTTGATAACTTCTAAGATTTGTTTACCACAAAATGTTATAGAAATCTTCAAGTGATTTTATTACAGATATCTGCCATTAAAAAGGCCAACATTTCAATTTAAAATTGGTTAGTGACCCCAAAATCATAGCAGTTGGCATCTATGCTGTGTCCCATATAAAATATGAAGAACATGTCAATATAGAAAAAAGCCATATCCGCCCACATCACACATTTTGAATACTACTATTTCCAAATAGAAATATTCGCCTTATTTAATCGTAGATTTTATGTTTAAATAATGTGAATATATTCAAAAATAACACATACATAAATAAATCTATAAAATGTGTTTGACTCTAACTTAGCTCATATGACTGTTAGTATGTATTAGTTTTAAATATCATGATATTTAGGAGCACTGCATACTCTAGTAGAACATTACTATAGCAGTAAGGCAGGCTTGAAAATATATCGCTCAGTCACGTTTATCGTTCTATAGTTTAAAAATAAACAAATTTTATTTGATTCAAGTATTACAAAAGCAATAAAAATTGTTTACGTTTTGTTTTACCGTAATGGTTTATCAATAAAAGAGAATGGTAGGAAGATAACTATTCTCGTGTATAATGTTTCGCCGATATCAAAAGTTATGCCCCGTTTAAATGATAGCCTGACTTATTGGTTGCTCTTCACATTATTGAAATACTTTACCTTATGAATCACATCCTGTTATTATAGAGATGGATTTCATTCAAATATATGGAAACGAAATAGAAACAGAAAATGGAAAACTCATATATCCCCGGATACCGGGGGATATATTTCTTCATTTTCCTCAATTTACGAATTTTGCTTTGATATTTGTGTTCCTTCGACAATTTTTTATTACGTTGTATTATTTGCGTAACAGCAAATATATCCTAAAACACACATATTATTTATTTATTCATTTAATTTTTCACATGACTTATAGGCTTGACAACTACTTATTTTTAACTCTTTGCGATCGATGCCGCCACAGTGGCGGTATTTAATTTTAATCTACAAATGACGCGTTTACACCAGTATTTTTAAACAAATTTTCGGTTTCGTATGTACACGAATAAGTGTATTTACTTATTAACAAATAAATTGTATCTCAAATTTAACTTCCATTGTTACATTTGAGGATTAAAATAACAAAACAAAACCTTTGTCTGAGAGGAGTACTTCGGCCGTTAACCCTTTCCGGCACAGAAAAATTCTGTTCATAAATTTAAGAAATTATTGACAGACATCATTATTTACAAACGAACTTCTTAGATAGTTATAGCTTGTATTTTTAACCTCTTCAGTTCCGAAGCTAAAATAATAATACAAATTCTTATCCATTTTCTTATTCATTGGTTTTTTCCAAACAAAATGACATCGCAAATGACAGAAAAAAATATTTTTTCTGAAAATGATCCTTTAGGCGCTTAGTATTTTAGGTTCAAAAATATGGATCTAAAACTACAAACCGCCTTAAAACATGGATTTAATAACCATTTACCTAAATTAATGCAATCACAAATGTAAGAGCTTTACACAAGTAAATAATCTACAAATCCTCAAAATTTTTTATTGAAAAAGAGTTAAGTTAAATACTTATGAAAATTTCTCATTTTCTTGGTCATACTGCTTTTTGGGCATTTCGCAAACTCAGATGAAAATAACATTTATTTAATGTGGGAATCAGCTTAGATGCTGCCATTTATTTGTTTCCTTTGAACGCAAAAAGCATTCAGCTATTAAGAAGCGATGTGAAAATGTAAAAAAAAATCGGACATTTGATTTTTTATAAGGAAAAGAACAGAGATCCTTGTTTGGGGACCCAGGGACCGAAGAGGTTAAGCTTTCATTATAAAGGCAAAATTTTATTATAATATCCTTGGTGTCATTTGCAAGTTTGCAATTATAATGAGGTGGTACCGCAGTGGGATCACTGTACTGGAAAGGTTTAAGGGTTGATATGCAGCGTCGTTTATAAATTTTAGACTTTTGCGGAAATTTTTCCAATTAAACCTTCTTTTATTCTAAAGCTTAAATGGATTCATTTAGGATTATTTCCTTATTTGGATGTTCAGTTGTGTGCGACTTGTTTTGTTCTTTCAGCATTATATTAATATTTTAAAAATATGGAAAAGAAAAGTCGATTTCTTGAAGATTTAAAGCTGTTGATTCAAGATAAATAGCAATTCATTCTTGCTTTCGCTGAATTAATTGAATAAAATTGGGAAGCAAATGAAGAGTTATGAAAAATAACTGATCGCGAATATCGGAAAATTTATGGCGCCATTTCTCAGGTCGGTCACAAGAAAATATATAAACTACGTACCAAACAATGGCAATGAAAAATGTGTTTAATGTATGCACAGCCCCAATTTTTGGTTCTAAATTTATGGAAGAATCTTATTTCATGTAACTTACGTACAGTTACGCGCCGACCTATTATACAATGGTTGAGGCGCACACAGACTCAAGAATAATAAAGGCTTTGTGGAGAATTATGTTTTAACACCAATTGTGCGATAAGTGGACGGCGGTGGCTCTACTGTTTACGAGGGTTTGCTCGCCTCCTTGTCTCATCTCTCTGTATGAGTAGGTGTTTTTTGATGGGATGATTTTAAAAACATGTTTCGCCTTTTTTTTTTTTTTTTTACTGTAAATAAATGTAGTATTGTGTAATATAGATGTAAATATGTCTTCCAATAAAAGGGAAGAGAAGAAATGATATCCCCCTTCGAATTAATTGAGTAAGTGCCAATTTATTTTAATTAAGATAGCGGCTGTTAATAAAGAAATCCACTGAACCAGAACCGGTAGTAACAGGCTTCAAGCATTTCAAGCGAGGAAAAAGAAATAATACATATTTTTAATTTTATTAAAGTTACTTTTAGAAAATTGGATTATATTTGGATTACATAGTTAGATAATTGGATTACATTTTATAGATAATCTAACATAAATTATTTATAATCTCTTATATGTTTATATTCTTAAAAATGAATGTGATAGATTATACAGTTTCAAATGGTCGACAAAGTTACGCAACTAACTTTGAAATCTTGCTATGATATTAGCAGAGCAAGATATAATAAGCATGATATTATTCGAAAATTTTCATTAATGAAAGTAAAAAAAGTTCAATTTACTAAGAAACTTCTTTAACATTCATTTACCCACTTCTTTCTCAATTAATGCTTATTATTTATTAAATGTTCTCATTTTATATGCTTTTAAGATTAGCTGTTTCTGATTTTCAAAGTACAGACGACAAAAATGATTTCATTGCAAAAATAAAAAAATAAAAAATAAATAAATAAAAATAAAAATAGTTGATTTATGTATCAAATATAGTTAATAATTTTGTTTTAATAAATCTATTAAATTACTTAAAACTACATAAGGTTCAATTTGTAAATTAATTTTTGGACTTATGACGTAAATTATTTTTGTAAGTAATTTTTGTACTCTTTTTTTTATATGCATTTTTTTCACATTCTTTTTGTAATTTTCGTTTTCTAAATACTTATAATTAACGTAGTCTACATTTCATATGCGCTTTCAGATAAGTTTTTATAAAACGACAGTTTTTCAGGGATTGCTATAGGGCGCAATCTGAAATTTTGGACAGAGGTGCTCGCGCCAAACACTACTGGCACGGCGCTGCTTAAGTACAGCATATTCCGGCACCTAACGTGCACCTAAACTTTTACAATTAATTATTGTATTTTAAAGTATGTATTACATATAGCGCGATCATTTTTATATATTTTTATTTTTACAAAGAAATTTTCAAGAGCGACATAGAAAAAAATATAATTGTCTGAGCGAAGCGAAGGCTAATACTCAGCGAAATATTACTGTCCGGACACTTTACTACTACGATGGATATTAACGCCATGTCCTACTAAAAAAAAAAGCCTAATAAAAACCTTTCGTCAAGCATAACTCAAAAAATATTTGTCGGATTTCGTTTCCGATTGCACCAGAAGGTACCTATGAGGGTCGCCTACTGAATGCACCTACTATGAAAAATAAGTTCCAAACCGTTTAAAAATTATATAGAAAAAACTCTTAAAAAAGCACAATTTATCTGCATACGTCACAGAAATTTGGTGTGCGTCACTTTCACCGGTTGATGTTTTCGTAGACAACTGGTTTGAACACATGGAGCAAATAAAAAAAAAATACGCACGCAGTAATATTGAATAGATCAGTTTCAACCACGTGATCACAAACCTTGCACCAACCTGTGGCAACCAGTTTTGGTGGGCAAACAAATAATAATACAGTATTCCGTACCACGGTGACCGTTTTTAGCCTGTTGTATAAAATCTGGCATGTTGTATGACATACAATTGTGGATGATTAAAACAAAAGACATGAGTGTTTATTGATCCGGAGATTATCTTTCTCTGGATGTCTGTCTGTCTATCATACAGCATGCAATTTTCTTGTAAAGGATGATATTATGCAGTAAAACCTCCATAACGGACACACCCGATTAGTGGACACTTCTATTTAGCGGGCATTTTTTCGATTACCAACCCTTAAATAAATGAACATTTTTTACTCTCAGTAGCGAACACCTCCAAATAGAGGACAAATTCTGCCCTCCCGAGGTGTTCGCTATTCAGAAGTTTTACTGGCAAAACCTCCATAGCGGACACACCCGATTAGCGGATACCTCTATTTAGCGGACATTTTTTCGATTACCAACTCTTAAATAACTGTACATGTTTTACTCTCAGTAGCGGTCACCTCTAAATAGAGGACAAATTCTGCATTCTCGGGGTGTCCGCTATTCAGAGGTTTTACTGTATATAATATTGATAATTATTTTACAGGGCCGCACAAAAGAATACGAATATATGAAACGAATATAAACTAAATTCGGGATTGGTAGATCGCTGATGGTAATGTAATTTTAGGATGTTGTTACAGTCATCCGCAGCATGTTTTTAGAGTTTCGTCCATCTAACGAAACCCTACCTGTCACACTCCTTTGTCTGTCTGTTTGTCCGTCTGTCACAGAGCCCGTTCTCAGAAACTATATATGTCGGAGATTTGAAAATTTGCATACTTATAGCTGAACACCACACATCAAACGGCAAATAATAAAATTTTGAAAAAGTCTAATGTTTAACCCTCTGGGCTCTAACTTCTGTATTTTAAGCAATTTTTCTGACTCAGCCCCTAATTTAATTAAGTTGGAGACATGAAATTTTGCATACTTATAGCTGAACCCTTGCGATAACACGATAAATCATAAAATTTTGAAAAAGTAATATTTAACCCTCCGGTCTCTAACTTCTGTATTTTAAGCAATTTTTCTAACTCAGCCCCTAATTAAGTTGGAGACATGACATTTTGCATACTTATAGCTGAACATCTCACATCAAACGACAAATAATAAAATTTTGAAAAAGGTCTAATATTTAACCCTCTGGGCTCTAACTTGTGTATTTTAAGCAATTTTTCTAACTCAGCCCCTAATTAAGTTGGAGACGTGAAAGTTTGCATACTTATAGCTGAACACTTGCGATAACACGATAAATCATAAAATTTTGAAAAAGTCATATTTAACCCTCCGGTCTCTAACTTCTGTATTTTAAGCAATTTTTCTAACTCAGCCCCTAATTAAGTTGGAGACATGACATTTTGCATACTTATAGCTGAACACCTCACATCTAACGACAAATAATAAAATTTTGAAAAAGTCTATTACTTAATCGTCTGGGCTCTAACTTGTGTATTTTAAGCAATTTTTCTAACTCAGCCCCTAATTAAGTTGGAGACATGACATTTTGCATACTTATAGCTGAACACCTCACATCAAACGACAAATAATAAAATTTTGAAAAAGTTTATTATTTAACCCTCTGGGCTCTAACTTGTGTATTTAAAGCAATTTTTCTAACTCAACCCCTAATTATGTTGAAACATAAAAATTTGCCTACTTATAGCTGAACACCTCACATCAAACGACAAATAATAAAATTTTGAAAAAATCTAATATTTAACCTCTAATATTTTGTCTCGCACAATTTTTAAATTTAAACTGTTTTGCAATACTATTTTTTGTTCATTTTGCATAATAAGTGTAATGTGACGTAATTTGTTGTATTTCAGATTTCTAACGCATGTTAATGAATTTATTTTACAATATCCTTTCTCTTTTAAAATTCACATGTAAATACAGTTTTTATGGCGTAATTTCCAATAAGTGCCTGCTTTTTATACCTAATTATTTAATTGTAATTTGGAGGTTTTTTTTCTGTTTATAATAGTAACGTGTAAATATTTTTTTTTATTTGAAGCAAACATTATTGTTTGCGCTGTTTATACAGTTGGCAACAGTTTAAATTAATACCATTTTCTAAAATATGTAAAAAATATCTGTCAAAATGCTGAATATTTGAATTTAAAATAGAAATAAAATCTCAAAAAATGAGTCAAATTAAAAAAAATTAATGAAATCTGCAGACCGGGATCTTCTATTGAATAAAATGATCTAAAAAGGATTAAATTCCCATTTATAGCTTTTGCTCTTATAATTTTTTTTTGGAACGATTTTGTCCAACTTTAGCATTAAATATCTCTTAAAATAATTCTTCGATTTGAAAACTGTATGCATTAGTGTGTTGATCAAACATTTCTCTATAATACCACCGATTTTCATATATTTGTATGCAATAGTTTTCTTAATATTAACGAAGAAAGACCTCCGGTCACAAAAAATTCAAAACCGGCGGCGGCGGCGGCGGCGGCGGTGGTGACAGCGTTAGTTACTTTTCATAGAATAGAGACATATATAAAAATGAAAACTTGTCTATCTGACTGTTTGTAATTCTATAAAAAATCCACAATTTAGAAGCCAAAATTGTGAAGAGATACGTACATGTGTATTAAAACACGGCCGAGACAACTAAAGTAATCCGGAATCGAAATAACTTATAGTTAATTTTTAATTAATAAAAAACCACCAATTTAACAGCAATTTCTTATCAAATTTAAACATTTTTCGTTATAGCAGTTGCCAACAATTAAAAAACACAATAAAATTATTACTACAATAATTAATTTTCTATTGCAAGATTTCCACGTGAAAAATGAAAATGAAATAAATAGTTTGCCGAATTTAAAAAAAAGGTGAATATTACGTCATAACTTTTCTATTGCAAGATATTCACGTGAAATATGAAAATGAAATAAATGGTTTGACGAATTTAAATGAAAGTGAATATAACTTCATAACTTTTCTATTTCAAGGTTTCCACGTGAAAGAGGAAAATATTACGTCATATTGGAAATATAAAGGGCATGGTGGATATAGTATAACGTCATATGAGCGTGAAAAATGTATTGAAGCATAATAAAAACCCAATTAGGGAAATATTGGCGTATTTTAACATTATTGCTCCAATTATAAATTGAAATAAGTTCATTTATAGCTGTATTCTTTTGCGTCTGTTATATACATTTATACATTTTTATATAGCGTTTTCTTATGATTCATTCAAAAACATTTCGACTGCTTTTTTAATGTTTGTTTTGTGCCGTATGTTAAATTTTGAAATTGATTTTTCAGAACAAACATCCTTCAAATTCTGGGCAACGCCGGCACTTTAGCTTGTAACAGATAAATGGCTTTTGTATCTGTACATCTAATGCTAATATTATAAAGCGTTACAATATTATAAAGTATATAATATTATTAATGCTTGTATGTGTGTGAGATGTTATCTCTGAAACTACATAGCCAACTTAAAAAAATGTTGGTGGCCATCTCTGCTCCGAAAAAATGACTATTTTATGTCAGTGCAAGAACCTACATCGCTGCAAGAGCAAAAAAGTTCTAAAATTGTGATTTCTGCGATATTGATTGGGTTAAAAACTTTAAATTTGGTGCGGTAGTTACTTTTAAGATGTAAATACTCGTAATGAACGCTCTCTAAAAGATTCAATTTGACGGATAAATGTAAAAATTTCTAGAAAGGTTCTCAACTATGATTTATTTTGAATACTGAAATTTTTGGATACTGTTGGGGTTAGAAACTAGAACTTTGGCATGGTAGTAATTAATAAGATGTAAATGCTCGTTGTAGAACGAATTCTAAAAAATAGAAAGACTAAACAAAGCGGAAAAAGATCTAAAGATGATCTAAGTAACGAAGAACATGGAACTGTTAGGAATATAAAAATGAAAATTGACATGGCTGTATTTATCATGACGTAAATTCTCGCAATAGAACAATTTCTAAAAATGTCGCTATAAAAAACAGTGCAGAAACAAAAAACTTTCAAAAAGTTTCTATTTCTCTGTTACTGCTGAGCCCAAAATCTTGAAATTTTGCTTCGGGTTACTTTTAAAATATACAATTGTCTCTATGAATGGCTTCTAAAAAATTTAAAATTTAAAAAGATGAAATTAACGGAAAGCGATCTTAATTTCTATTAATTTGGAATTATTAGGTACAGCAACTTTAAATATTTCATAATGCTGCATTTCCTCCGCAAAACATGCGATTTAAATGCAACAAAACTGAAAGATACCCACCTAGCATTAAATAAATTGTGTAAATATTGAATATAGACATATATGAAACAGTGAGTAGGTTGCCCGAAAGTACTTGTTAAAATGTTCCTTCTCTAGGCTTTTCTCTCTCTCGCCAAGGCCACTAATTGAGGGAAGTGCCGTTTTAAATGTGATATGGATTTTTTATCCGATTCATTTTTCTAGACATTTTATCATAAGGTCATATTCTCAATTATCATTAGTAGATTTTTTATATATTAACTTATTCTGGTGAAATTTTGTAATCGGGTTCATATTGGCGTATGTTAGCTTGCATGATTTGCTGAATAAATATGTATGGATTTGTAAATTACTTCAAATGACACTTTGACAGCTCAAACGTTATGCAGACGATATATTCAGATCTTGTGTCATACTCTATGTTGTAATCATTGCCGATTTCTTTTATTTAATACATGCTAAATACAGCTCAACTTGTGCAGAATATGTTTGAAAACAAAACAATACAGCGTATGTAGTGGCCAGCATACACTCATCATTTAAATCCGATCGAGCATATCTAAAACATACTCTAACGAAGCATTGCATGCCACTTTTGATGTATTCGGTACTTTGATACTATATTAGATTTTGAGAAGAGAATTCCTTAAATGTTATCGACAACCTCATTGCATCCGTGGAAAACAGATATTGTACAATATTAACTATTCCGGGGGAGCACACATCATATAAAGTATAGTCCATTCTTTTTAAACATCATATATTTGTCATTTAAAGTTACTCAAATTGGTGCGAGCGTCTGCTTATGCTCTTGACATCATTTTATGCACTTAAAATTCCGATATAAGTAAATTAGTGTTTCATTTTCTATTTTACTTTTAATATATTGCGTACTTTCTATTTTATATCCATGCATGGCTGTCTTGAATGGTTTGATTTCCCATTTTTTTTTAAACAGTGTATACGAATTTATATATAAGATTTTGTAATTCTACAATTCGTTTATTTTCATCATTTCAATTTTTCGCAGTATATGGACAATTAAAGATAACATCTCATTTTCTTTGCTTCCACATGTTATTATTAAATCTATGTTCTCAGTAATATCGCTCAGACTAATCCCTCTGAGGGAAGCCCTAGTGTAGAATATTATAAAATATAAGAGGCATTTTTTTCGTAAATAAACAGTGTGTTCATTAAATTGATCATTTTAACACTTATTATGGTCTTTTTTTTATTAATGTTTAATCTTTCATTTTAATAATCGTTATAAAACAAGCATATGTAAATTTCGATAGATTTTCTTGTATCAAATGTGCACGTTATAAGTCGAAATACATGGTACCACAATAGAAGAATTTTGAAGAATAAAACTATTTAAAATAAAGATAATTAAAAAAATAAAACTTCTTAATTACCTTGTAATTTCTAATTCATCGATAAATCAGTTATTTTTTAATAGTCTTTTTCTTTATTTTTGTATGTTATATTACAACATCTTTTTGAAGTAACGTAATTTTGTCTATAGATGTGCCTATTTGTGTTGATCCCAACTTTAAATCGCTTATAATCGTAGACGTTAAAGGAAAATTCGTCCCCAAACGCGAAATGTACACACTGAAAAAATAGACAAATGTTTGTTTGTCTATGAAAATATAATATAACCATAAACAAAATACAAGTTGGCCATAATTAAACCGGCAGTACTTAAAGTGTTCTGTAGCGCGATCTAATTGAGAGAATGACGTCAGATTTTGTACAAAGAATACACAAGACCGGGGACGAAGGATTCCGCGAAAAAAGAAGTTGTTCTAAAATTCACCGCTAGGGGAATATGTGGCTCTGTGTAACAGAAAAGAGAGTTTTAAGAAATGCAGAATCAATACTGAAGTAAAATTACCTTTTATTTAGCACATTGAACGATTTTAGTATTGATTCTGCATTTTTCCCGTTACACAGCGCCACATATTCCTCTAGTGATGACTTTTGGAACTTTTTTGCGGTATCCTTCGTCCCCGTCCTGTTTAATCTTCTGACAAAATTTGGCGCCATTCTCTCAATTAGTTCGCGCTACAGAGCACTCTGAGCACTCTCAGTATAATTATGGCCACACTGTATATACAATAACTTCGTCCGAACTATACGCGATTCCAGAAACCGTTCTTCATCTTTATCAACCACATAAAGCAGAATATTTACTTAGAAAGTTGGTGCAAACGTAAAAACAAAGTTACTTTTGCAGTCACTGATTTTTGGAAACATTTCCAAATTGTATTTATAGTTTCTTAATCAATTTGTTCAAGCAGGAATATAGGTGTTTTGGATGCTATTATCGCCTTAAGAGGTTCATTTTTCTGCCACAATAATGGTAACCATATACTACTTTAACAGCACTAAAATATTTGACTTATATAATCGAAATATGTCCGCCATTAAATAAAGCGAATATTGCAAATACAATCATAAGACGAAACGCAATTTTTCACCTTGATTCAAACATAAAATATATAATATGAACTTTAAAAAGTTCACTGTCTTACTTAAAAGGCGACTAAAATAATGAAAGAGATGTTACAAGTTAAAAATATACATTTTATTTAAATCTTCTTAGTTCTTTCAAGTTTTCCAAGTCCATTTTGAGAGAATATTTTAGTAACTAAATGCTGTTTATTTTTACAAATACGTCGCTTTGTTTGAAAAATGAGAGAGCCAATAATTATTAGAGTTGAAAGTAGAAATTAATTAAATTTAATCCAAGAAAGTGCTACTTTTACTTTCAGAATACTTTTTTGCTGAAATATGTTTGTCACCACAAATTTCGAAAAACAATCTTCGCCTTATCTTAGGTTAAAGTTACTGATATTTAAATAAGGTAATTTTTTTAATTAAAAAATAATGTTTTCACGATAGTTAATTTAAGAATGCGCATTTATTTTAACCGTTGTGTCAACGCAACATCAGCGGGTAATGGGTTAACAGCTTTTACATCAATAGTAAAATTAATATTATTTTATTAATCTTGCGCTATAAATTCAGTCATGCACCTGAAAATGTTTTACTTAACTTCTTTACGCCCTTGGCAACTTATGAGGACGTTTAGTTTTTTTTAATAATTTTAATTACTGTCAATAATAAAAAGAACAAAAAATTGATATTAATTTATTCTTTACAGAATATCTCAACAAGAGAAGTAACAATTTTATGGTTTGGCAGCACTGATAATATTATAGTACTTATAATTGTAAAAGCTAAACGTCCACATAAGTGGCCAAAAACGTGAAGTCGATAATTTATGTACACATACACAGGTTATAAGTATGTAGATTGTGAGGTGTCCATTATACAAACGAAAAAGCGTGGAAATATATAAGACGAATTGAAAAGTGTCCGATTTCCGGAAGTGTCCTTTATGAAGGTCTTATTGTATAATTTATTGTAGATTTTTAACGTTAAAAAATTGTTTGGACATTCCTTTGAAAAATCGGGTCAATCCGAGCCCGACCCGCAAGTGTCAAAACCCAACGTGAATCCGACCTGCAGGGAAAACATAGAAATCAAACCGACCCGAACTCGACCCGCAACGAAAAACGATAGCACCAACCCGACCCGTTCCAAAACGCACTTCGGGACGGGTACGGATAAACCCGACCTGATGCAAAACTCTAATCCATACAGAAAATGCCGAAAGAAGAATTTTTACTTCAAATGGTTACGAAATGTCTGCCATTAAATAAAGCAAAAATTACTATTCTGAATTTCCGATATGAATTTGCAATTACCGAATAAAAAAAGAAATAACTGAAATACATGCTTTGAATGCAAAGAGGTTAGTGACAAAAATTTTGCCGAAAAAAAAAAATAAATAAAAAACATTCTTTTTTAAATTAAGCAGTAAAACAAGTACTAATGTTAAATTAAAATACTAAATAAAACTTATAAACAAAACCATTTTTCAAAAATTAAACTTATTTAAAGATAAACCGTTTAAAACATTTTTTGTGTATCAGAGCAGCGTACTGTTCTACGACAGTTTCTGAATAGAATTTTCTCCTATTTTTAATCCAAATAAAATAATCCAAATTTTGCGATTAAACGAGACAGTTACAAGTTTTTCGATTTAAATACAAAGTACAAAATGTCTAACTGAAATGATGGTGCGCCTTGCTAATTCTAAAATTCTAATGTGTGCGAGCATCTTACTTACAAAATGATAAATTATAATCAACAGCAAATAATATGTTAACTCGTAAAGAAAAAAAAAACAACTAAACAACGACCAGCTCTTTAGTAAGTGCACTTCTACTTCTTTGTGAGTGCGTAATTAATCAAGATTATTTTAAAATCAAGTGTTTTATAAATATGACTTTAAACGATGCGATTAAAATTTTGCTATTGCAGTATTAAGTAGAAAATTTCTAACTCAAATAATGGAGCCATACTACTTGGGAATTTTAAGTAGTGTAAGCCCCTTGCTTAAAGAAATAAATTACGATCTATAAGAGATAATGATATGATAACTTGCAAAGAAAAAAGAGACTAAACAACGGCCATCTGTTTAACAAGTACGCTTCTACTTGTTTCTATGTAGGTAATTAATCAAGATTATTTAAAAGTCAAGCGTTTTTTACATAAAATGAATTTTTCAACTTTTAGATGATAAGGGTCTCTAATTATACGAAAATATTATTAAAATAGAAAGTTAAAGATTTTACTGAGATATTATACTTTTTCTTTATTAGGAATTTTGAAACTATTTTCATGCATGATTAAAATTATATGCATGGTTATAATCCTTCGATCTATTTTGCAGTGAGAATCTGTGGAATTTGCCTACATTTTTTTAAATTATACAATGATTAATTTTCTTGTTATAGTTTATAACGTTCTATAAAATAATACGAATCTTTAAAAAATAATGAGTGCGAAATATTAAAAGATATGTTTGAAAATTAAAACCTTTGGAAATCTATTTATTGTATTTACAGTGAAAACTATCAAATTACTTTGTCTTACATTGAATGACATATTAGCTTCGAGAAAAAATAAGACTGAACAAAGAGCAGTTGTTTGAAAATAATACTTCCACTTTTTTTATGAGTAAGCTAGTTTAGCAAGATTGTTTAACAGTCAAGTGTTAATATATTACCTATTTTCGACGATGTAATGTTAATGATAATGATTATTAAATATTCGAAAACGTTGCTAAAAGTGAAAATAAAGGGATGTACAGATACATTTTTTTCCTTTATCACAATATATTTTAAACTCATTTCAGACGTAAGTAACATATTATTCAGAGTTATGAGACAGTGGATCTATTTTGCAGAGTTAGTATGCGGAAATGTCTATATTTTTAGAACACTGCGTACGAAATTCTTGTTATAAATTTAATAATGTATTAAAAAAAATTCGAGTCTTTACAAATTAAAAATAGCGAGATGGTACCTATTGAAATTCGACCGAATAAGTAATAATAATAATAAAATATTACATAAACTTATATTAAATCGATGAAGTAATTTCAATTTAATAAAAATTTGTTTTTACAAATAAAGTGAAATCTATCTAAAACAGCAACAAGGGTATCTTATTAAATACAATATATGTTTCCGATTACACGGATTGTACGGATGCTCACTACTTTACTTACTTTTTTTCATTGATGCACCACTTTTCCTATAAAGAATATTTAGCTGGAGATTACATACAGTGAAACATTCTTTATAGCAATACTGGTATTTAAGGGGGGGGGGGGGGATAATCGGAAAACTAAATATGATTGTTTCATTCTGGCAATATACGTTGGAGTATATAGTAATTAAAAAATAATTTAGAAATGTTTGAATTATTAAAATAATATAACAGGTAGAATTCTATCTATGTCCAGTCTTTCAACATTGAAAATTTCCAAAGAATTACGCCCAGTCGTTTTAGTCTTATTAAAGTATTTTTTGTACCTGTATCATTAATTCGGTTTGCTTTTTACTTTTATGCGTTGATTCCTTTCCTATTAAAATTAAATAATTGTTTTTAGATAAAATACATTCAAAACTTGTTTGACAGGTGATATTGAAGATAATGGATAAAGGTAAAATCTCATTTTCTTCCAGGAACATTCATTTACGTAAGAAATTGGAAGCGGCATGCCGTTGTCATTTCTCTGTCGAATACGAACAATTTGATGGATGAGACAGACTGCATAGCATTCTTCCATTCATACTATAATGATGAACTTGATCGCAATTTCAAATTACTCAAAGAAAATTTTAAACAAGAACGAAAAATCATGCGTAGATTATAAAGCACTTTCCAACATATTTAGAAAACTATAACAAAATTTTACGGTTTACCAAGTTGAAAGATGATGTCTAACTGAACAATTTCGAAAACGTATAATGCATTTGAAAACTTAATTTCTGCTATTACCATAAATAGTCTGGGAAATATACGATTTTTTTGTTCAGCTCTGTATATGATCTATAGACATGTATGTACATTACATAGCTCAAAGTTATTTCAGTTAAATGCAGTTGAAAATTTCCATTTATCAATTTCCGCCAATAAACGGACGTTGTTGAAAACTTTTCTACTGCCCTGTATATGATTTATAGAATTTATGCACACCAAGTAATATTTAAAAAATAATTAAATTTAAAAACATATACCACAACTGAAAACGCAATTCTAGCAATTATTGTTCATACGCTTCAATAGTTCAATTTATTATTCATTTTCTTCTGCAGCCAAATTCTTTTGTTTGTTCCTACAGACGGTCAGACAGATTTATAGACAGACGGATAGAAAAACCGAATTCATAAACACTTTTCAAGTATGTTGGAAAGTGTTAAAATGTTTAATTATATGGAAAATAAATATCATTACCATTAAGTTTATGGCTATTAACCCATTTGCATATTTACCAAGGCACTTTCCACAAATTGTTATTTTTCAAATTTTATTTCCCTTTTTTATTGGTTTTCATCTTGGAAAATTAGATAAACGAGTCTATCCCAACAGGAAAATAATACTTAAAATCGAAGCATCCGTTCTAGAACTACATATTGACATACGTTAGAAACTGCTTTGTGATAGTCATTTCATAAAAATAACAATATGCGGAAAATTCATTACACCCGACACTTTTTTGAAAATAACTGAAATTTAGCTGAATCTATCACCGAAATCATTCTCAATTTTCACGATGTTCATCTAAATCCTTTTTATATAAGTTGCCTTATATAGCTGACTACGAAATTTTGCTATAAACGTTTTGTTATCTTTAACGTATGAACAGTCAAGTAGTATTTTCTGCAAGTTGCTTATGAAAATTGGTTAGTTATTTTTGTATGACATCTATGAATTAACGAATCGCCAACTATCTTCTCTTTATAATTTCCAATTTTTGCCTTAACTCTCACTTATTTTAATTATATACGAATTTTAGATAAATAGAAATTTTACTAATCTGAGCTAGAGCGTTTCGAAATATATAGTGAGAAATTCGCAAATACTGGTATTGTTTTAGAATGTATCGGAAAATTTACATTTTTTTACGCGGCGCTGCTACAGAATTTATCGAAACACTAAAAATTTCACACTTGGACAAAACTGATAATTTGTGATTGTTTTTTCAATTTTATTTTTATGTAGCGGACAAAGGATAATTGCATGTCACTATTATACATCGCGATTGTCACAAAGCTTTTCCTCTATGAACATTTTCACTTATTTTTTGAATATGATAAATTTATTACTCATATAAGAAAGTTATACTCTTCTCAGGTAATTCTTTTATATTTAAATTATTTTTTACTAAAAAAAATTAATTTATCTAATATTATGTTTTAAATTACTATCATAAGCCTTTTTTATCCTCCATTAAAAATACTATTCCCCGCAGTAATTTTAAAAAATGATACCATTAGTCACAATAAAACATTCAGAGGTAAGATACGCCCATTTTTAATTTCAGTTAATGGCAATGAATATGCTCATCGTAGATTACCATTAATTTTGACAATGACCCTAAAAAGTTCATATGATTTAACTGCCCCTCGTCCTCGATTTAAAAGGGTAAGAATTACTAATTTAATAAAAAAAGTTTTTAATTCATATGCATGAATTTATTTTAGATCTTTCATTTCTAATTTGCCATACTGTCTTTAACAGTCATGGCACTATGAAGTAAAACATTATGGATTTCCATCTTCCAGTACTATAAATATAATGGAATATACGCACTGAGTTAATAGAAAATACATATTTTAAAACGCACGATGGGAAAACTATACGGAAACTTTCGTAAATCTGGGAAGATGTCAAAGCTAAGATGCGTATTTAATAATAATGCATATACATATTTTACTGAACGGTAGGATGATTTATTTTGATATTAGAATGAATCATTTAGGTATGCCTAAAAGCATAACAGCCAACCTTCGTATTCTTTTTAATCAATAAACAGAAAATTCGTTAAGATGAGTAAATAAAATAAGCGTGGCTCGTTATATAAATCTTTACTTTGCAAAATTTGTGGTTGCAATTCAGTAAAAAGAATACGAAATTTGGTAGTTGTGGTTTTATGCATGGCCCAGTGATTCATTAAAATATCAAAATAACTCATTATGCCCATTCCCAACACTCATATATATATACATATACCGGGTGTTTCAAAAGTTCGGTGCGAAATTAAAACGCAACAATGGGTCGGAGGGACATGCAGTTTACACATAAATATTCAGCATGGTACGGGATTTTGTATGACACCAATAAAAAGTTATTCGAAAGTCTCGACAATAGAGGTCGCTACTGCAGATAATTCCATGGAATAATTTCATATTGCTCACAAAACACAAGATTTGGATACAAAAACTTTAGAGATATTGCATGTACATTTTTAGTATCCAAATCTTCTGTTGTGTGAAGAATTATTTCATGGAATTATATGCAGTAGCTCCCTCTATTTTCGAGATTTTGAACTAATTTTTTGTATGTATCACACAAAATCCCGTACCACGCTGAATATTTACCTACACACCACATGACTATCGACCCATAGATCTTTTTTTGTCGCGTTTTACTTTCACACCGCCTTTTTGAAACACTCGGTATATATATAGCATCTTTTAGAGAGAAATTTTCGGCAAAATGAACCTACTATTCTTAGAAGATTTAAATGAAGTTTTCGAAAGCAAAATAAATTGAAAGTTTGTTTGACAGGTAATATTTAAGATAATAAATCATTTATTTTCTTCGACAAATATTAATTTAATGAGAAAACGTGAGCACAACATTTTTATCATCCCTTTCCAATTCATAAAATTTGATGAATGGAGCATGACAGTTACAGAAATTCATCTTATTCAACTTATAATGTATGAACTTGATCGAAGTTTGAAATTCCTTAAAAGGCAATTTTAATGGCAGTTTAATAAGTAAGGAAAATGATTCATTAAGGTTTCAGCACGCAGACTTTTAAAACTTACAGGGTATCCCATTGTCCGTTCACATTTAAAAGATTCATAAAAAATATTAACAGATTGTCCTGTCGGAGTGCAGTTTACAAAAACTTTTCAGAAAGTGGGATTTTTTTGTAGCAAAAGAAAACAAGTCTGTAGTGACTCCACTCGACTTTATAAGCACTGGTATACGTGTAGAAAAAGTACTTGGTTTGTAGTAAGTAACGTTAATTTTTTGAAATATTTCAATAATTACAGAATGCTCAAATAATATTAACTTAAATCTAATCTCTTAAAGACACTTAATTTTACAATTCGCTATAACTAGCTTCTTCAAATACAGCAGGATTAACACTTTCAAGTTGAAAATTGCATGTCAAACGTGACAAATGAGGTGCGTTCGGACTATAACTAGTTTTATAAATATTTTTTGCATCGCATATTGTACTGAATGCATATTTTAGTGCATTTCATAAGTGCATATCAATTTCATTCTGTTCGAAAGGATGTAACATTATTAAAATACACTTGAAATATTTTTTCCCATTGGCCGTATTGTAACGGAAGAATTTGACTCTCCCTGTAATTAAACTATCCATAACTTTTCACAAAATTTGAAAAAACTCCACAAAATTTTGCAACAGTCATACATTTAAAATTTCGAACCATTCGGCTGGATAAATTTGCTCTGTTATATGCGGACGTACGGACAGACAGACGGACCGAATGACAACCATGGGTGCCAAGTATTTATAAAATTTCGAACGCCCATAAAACACAGTACTTTATACCAGGGTTGCCAGTTTGGCGTCCAATTTTAATACGATGTTTTAAATTCATACCGTGAAGTTCGGAAGACTAATTTTTTCTTTAAGTAATCGCTCAATGGCTCTTATTAAAGAAAGCATAAAATACTATTCTTTTTTGTTTTTGGTACGAACTTGAAACTTCTGAATAAAAATGGAGGCCAAACTGGCAATCCTGGTTTATGCAATTACCGGAGAACATTCTATTAGGCATACACTATTCGTACGGGTGCTTGAATTTCCAGATTAAGACATTCTTCGGTACCAGCATTTTCTGGTGTAAAATCTCTCTTTAAATAAGGTGAAATCTCGTCCGTTTAAACTAGATTTATTTTTCTAAAAAAAATTCTGATATTTGGCCTTGAAAATAACGCTACCCGTACGAACCCTGGCATAGTAGAGGAAATTGCTTTATTGAATACTTCCGGCCAATGCTTCGTGAAAGGTGAAAAAAAAAAGAAACTTCTTCTTTTGTGATTTTCAAAGTCCGAAGTCATTGTGTTCGGATCCTTTAATTTTGCTTTGGTATCCCATGAGTTCAAATTATAGACAATAATAAACTCCAGATAGTTAGTTAATTTGCTCATCACACATATCATATGTGAAGTAAACAATGCTATCTAAATATTCAAATTCTATATGTATACATATATGTACAAATAGATAGATATATATCTGACACAATTGAATCGACTGGATTCGAACGCTGAACATTCCAATTTTTGAAAATGGAAGCGTTACGTCCATGATACTAATGTTTAGCTATATCGATTTAACACTTGTTACTTATACTCTGCACATTTCTTTGATGAGATTTCCTATAGAATCTCTTTAAAAATGGTTTGAAATTGGTTTAAAAACCTAATCCGTCGGCCGATCTCTAAGAAGGTCTATACTGTTCTTGTGACAGTGGTTTATAAAGTACAATTTACGAGTTAACTAATCACCCCCTTCCACCCCTCCCCCCCCAAAAAAAAAGAAAACTCCACAAAAATAATGATAAGAATATTTTCTTTGCACTATGTAATCGTAAAGTAAAAATAGTTCACAGAATCCCATAATTCCATTCACATTTCAAATACTTTTACATTTCCCGTAGTGATGAATCGCAATGCGGTTATCACCATAAGACTTGATCTTATGGTGATCGGAATTTTTATGGTCGGAGAATTTAAATGGTTGGAATTTTTATGGTGGAATAATTCCAATGGACGGAATTTTTATAAAAAAAATGGGAAATCTGAACATTTTTTCAAATAAAATTTGAAGATTTATTTTCTTTTGCCCCAGATAAAAACTATTGATTAGCTAAGTCTTATAGTGCTAATCACATTCAGAAGTATTCCTTCGATTTTGAGGAATACCAGACAGGGGAAATTTGATAATATATTTGTAGTAATTATTTTCTACATAAAAGCCAACCGGTCAGGAGCCGTTGAATACCCGAGATTTAGCGTGTATGATACGTAGATGCAGGTTTGCTTCAGGCAAATATTCTTTACAATGCTGGCTACCACATTTTCCAAATAAATAATTTTGTGGTAAATATTTATTAGAAATTTACCACAAAGAGCCCATGGAAATAGCGGTAGACAAAATAGTCACCTTTAGCAACAGTGTAAGCAAACTTCTGAATTCCTCTAAGAACTAGTTCCAACACATTAATGCTTCCAATGAGGATTCCCAGTTTGGACTTCAATTTTATTCAGAAATTTCTAGTTTATACCAGACGTAAAGAATAGTGATTTATGGTATATGTAATGATAGACATTTAGCAGTCACAAAAAGTGAAAATCCTTCTATTGACATTTACGGTATGAATTCGAAATATTAATCCCTTCGGGACGGGAGCCTTTTACGAAATTTTTAATCTCTTGTCACCGCTTTTTAAAAACAGAAATTTGTGTCTTCTTGAATCGAGAAAATGCGCTGATTAAATAAGGCAAATTTTACAGTAAAATTTTACTGGTGAGGAAAAACAAGGATTCTGAGCGCTTCATGTGGCACGTATACGTGCCGCTCGTCCCCAAGGGGTTAAATTAATATTGAAGGCCAAACTGGCAAGATTGCTTCCAATATTACAGGCACTTTTCAATTATCACCTGTTTCAAACTTTTATAAGTAGAATGTAGAAGTGAAAACTTCTATATCAGACAATAATGACAAATTAGACGCATGTAGTGGAAAGACCTACCGTAATTCAGTGCGTGTCCCCCGCGCCTCAGATAACTCGCTTTCCTACCAGAATGAATTTTAAATAAAATGTGACTTGCTTCTGCTTAGCGCTTACTTGATTTCTTTTTTTCAATAAAATTTCCCGTTTGAAAAAGAAATAACTAAGCTGCGGCGGATACGTGGTAAATTACGGTATTTGGGTTGATAGATAAATTAAATAACCTTACTACAGAACAAAAGACCCACTTTTTAAACCATGACAGAAAATGTCAATAAAAATATAAAATAAAACAGTAAATCATGCTTTATTTAATGGGAAATTGATTAATCTAAAAATAAAAGATTATTAATCATTATTTATATCTTATGTGTAAAAAAATATTTTTGTATATATGTTTAGTATATTACTTAATTAATACGCATTAAAACTGGAAAAATAATTATTATTAAAAAGTTTTTTATGTCACAAGGATTTCTATAATAAATATAATACACAGCAACTTTGATGAAAAATTGTGAAGCAATATTCGACATCTTTTTAGGTCATATATTTCCTTACATCATTTATCAGAATGCCAGTTCACTCGAGACTTATATGAGCTATAATTAATCAAATAATATATATGTTTAAGAGCAAGTGACTGATTATGTATGTGCAGTAGGACATCTTTAGTAAGAAAGTGTGAGTGTCTTTCTCTGAGAGCATATATATATAATAAATGAAAATATATAAAATTGTTTCGTATTTTATTTCCTTTTAGATAGCGCCGAATAGTGAATTTTTTCCGTAATAATACATCCTGCATTTCTTTATGAATTACTTTACAAAAGTATTTTTAGAGAAAGTAACATTTAATTTAATGTTATTACTATAAGATTTAATTGTTAAGCTCTGTTTAAAACAGGGTAAAGGGCAAGGTAAGAGCTACGTAAAAAGAAGTGGCAAATAGTCATTTGAAATTTACTTGATTTCATTCGTTAAATAAATTCTTTTGCACAAGTGTGTTTATTTGAACCATGGAACTAGGAATAAACAGGTATTGACGTATCCCGAAAATAATGAAGCTTCAACTGTAACCGGGTTCGCAGAGGCTCACTACCGCCGGGTCAAACTTTCACCAGTAAATTTAAAAGAAATTTTCTGCTTATTTAAATACCTTATTAATGAAGAATTTCGGTCATAATTATAGCCAAAAGCAGATATTTAGTTTTACGGTGGAAGTTTACTTCGGCGGTAGGCAGATCCTGAGATTTTGCTGTATTGTGACAACCTAAACAAGCTCCTGTCAGTTGAAGAGAAGATAATATTCGGGATAAATTACACCAGTAAAAACAAATATAAATTTTTGCCATATTTGTGAGAGAATGTTTGCATGAATAACCCTCTAAAACAAGGCGAAATTTTCAATTTAAAATTTACTGGTTTTGCTTCGGCAGTAATCAGGGTCTTTTGATCCGACGTAAAAAATCAGCCGTCATCTTGTGACAACATTCTCAATTACTTCACTTGCAACTGGTAAACTCTACACTGTATAGCTCCTCGTCTATATTCATAACTCCATTATTTGAACAGGAGTCTCTTGCTAAAATCGAGCGATTTGGCAAGTATACTGAGGTCACGGCAATAACAATTCCATCCAGGGTCATTCACATTCTGTTTTTGTTTATATCGATGAATATCATGGCGAACCACTTATCTATGCACGAAATGCATTTTTTATCATAATCCATTCAGGCCTGTTTATGGTATGATTTTAGATACGATTTTCCAGAAATATTTATTAAAATAATATTCGTGCATTTTCTTAAGAGTCTATGTAGTGGTTCCTTTATCCCTTTCCGGCGCAGAACAATTCTGTTCGTAAAATGACGAATGATTGGCTGATACCGGAATTTACAAACGACATTAAAAAAAAAAAAAAAAAAAAAAAAAACTCGGTACTTTAAACTTTCATTGTAAAAGGAAAATTTTATTAAAATATTCTTGGTGCCGTTTGTATGTTTGGAATTAAAATTAAGTGGTTCCAGCGTAGGACCACTGCGTAGTAAAGTTTAACGTTTTTGAACCCTGCTCTGTGAAGCACTCAAAGCCCTTTCTGGGGCAAAGTGATTGTTGCTAAAATGCTAAACAGGTTGAATACACCAGAATTTATGAATAGATAAAAATAAAAATTATAATATGACTGATGGGTGGGCATATGTTAGAGTACGGAGGAGGGCGGCGTTGTCTGGATAATACGCAATGGTTAATTTTTAAAAAAGTGTGTGTGTGTGGGGGGGTGACATCTGAGAGATATTACATTGCAATACATTTTTTAATGTTTATGATGGATTTTGAATTGGCACGAATTGAGAATAATTCTATAGTTATATTTATTTATTTAGATCAAATCTATTTTTTCTCTTTCTTTGATAATTAACATTGTTAATGTTTAACTGTATTTAACTTTTAGCGAATGAGGACAGTGTCTCATATATAGTATATTATATTCTAAATGTATAAAGTGCATGTATTAATTATAATTTTATTCTTGGTTTTATTATCTCCTACTACATTATTTATAATAAATTTTAAGAACGTGTGTAGAAAATAAAAATTAAATATAATTAAATTAAATTAAATATAATTAAATATAATTAATTTCAAATTTTAAATCTGTTTTTTATTTTAAGTATCTAATAATTATAATTTTGGTTATTTATTTTATTATCATTACATTATATTGTATATTTATTTGAATGATTAGGATATGATGTAACAGTGATTTAAATATTGATATTTTATAGTGTGTTACATTTAATTATGTGAAACATTAATTGATGAATCATCCGTGTCACATTTAACATATTATTAATATTTAATAAATCATTTACATATTTGTTCTTATAATGTTATTACTTACTTACTTACTTACACAATGGTGCTACAATCCATGTAGGATTTTGACCTCCCTCAATATACTTCTCCAGACCTTCCGATCTCTGGCCTTTACTTTATAATTTATAATTTGATTTTCTGCAAGATCTTTCTCTATCTCTATTATCCAACTCTTCCTGGGCCTACCAATACTTCTTTTCCCAATTAAATTACCACTATAAATCTTCTTCGTGCTTCGCTCATCCCTCATTCTGATTAGATGGCCTAACCATTGCAATCTTCTTATTTTTATAGTATTTATTATATCTTTTCCATTATATAACAGTTCTAACTCCATATTTGTCCTTATACGCCTTATATTGTCTTCTTTAATAGGTCCAAAAATTTGCTTTAAGATCTTCCTTTCCCAAGTGATAAGTAGCTTTTCATCTTTTTGTGTAGTGGTCCAGGTCTCACTACCATAAATTACTATTGGTTTGATAACAGTTTTATAAATTTTAAGTTTGGATGTTCGAGATATTAGAGATGATTTTAGAATGTTTCGAAGAGAAAAATAGCATCTGTTTCCTGCTGCAAGTCGGGTTTTAATCTCTGCTTCTACCATATTATCACAGGTGATCGTAGATCCTAAATATTTAAATTCTGTTACTTCATCAAATTGTAATTCATTATTTATTGTTAAAGTTGCTGTTGCCTGTGATTTCATTCGGTCCATTTTCATGTATTTTGTTTTTTCTTTATTAACCACGAGGCCTAGTTTTCTTCCTTCAGTGTCTAATTTATTGTAGGTTTCAATCAAGACTTTCTTATTCCTAGCAATTATATCAACATCATCTGCAAATGCAAGGATTTGGAGGGAGCGATTCATAATAGTACCACCTCTGTTGTTGTAAATGTTTCTAATTATTTTCTCCAGGCATAAATTAAAAAGAATTGTCGAGAGAACATCACCTTGCTTTAGACCTGAATTCACTGCAAATTCTCTTGAAAGTCTTCCCTGTACCTTAACTTTAGCTTTTGTATTTTCCAGTGTTAATTTTATAAGCTATTAATTTATTAAAATATTTTCAATTATCTCTTATATGTCTGTAGAAAGTATAATATATGCTTTAAAGTAGGGATGCACAACCTGTGGCCCGCGGACCACCATGTGTACTACTATTTTTATGCAGAATAATTTTCCTAATTAATTGACAGAAAAATTTGCTATTAAATAATTCAAATGTTACATTAAAATTTTTGTGGTGGCAAACAATTTTCTGGCAAAAATGTTGTGCAGCACTACTTTAAAGCATCCTCTAATAATAGTTATAAATATTTAATTAATTACATATTTTACTTTTTATTCCAAAATAATTTATTTTAATAATAAACTCAACAGATAGCAGCACCATCATTAATTCTTTGGACAAAGTGAAATTAATTTTTAGTACTATAAATAGAGCTGGTCCAATATTTTGCAGTTTCTATCTGACTATACTATCTATTATTACTCCATGGTCTACTATTCTTTAAGGGGACCGAGTAAGCTCTATCTCGGCCATGTTAAAATACACCAATTTTATGTACCTTTTTCTCAGAAATGGTGAAAGATAGAGGTCTAGGATTTTCAGAGTAGTTTGAATAAAATGCTTTACGTATTTTAACGAACCATTTTCCTTCTAAGTGAAACTGAAAATTAATTTATTAATTATTTATTGATAGACATTTTTAAATTAGCATTTTTAGTAAGATTTCACTGCCTAAAATAAATCATTCTCAACAAATTATTAAATACCTGTGTTAAAGAATGCATTATAACATAATATAAGTATTTAGAAAAATCTGAGTTCTTAATAGATATTGAAAAAAAAAAGAACACAAACCTGAAAAATATAAGTTTTGAGAAAAAGTCAATTAAAGCTGTGAAGCAGTGTTGCCAGAGCACTACTCCTTTTAAATTCTGATTTCTTCATTGGCACCACTTTTAAATAGTGAAATTTGCCTATAAATAACATTAATTTAGGCGAAAACAATGGGAATTTTATCACTTCGGAAAAGTGGTGCCAATCAAGAAATCTGAATTTTAAAAAAGTAGTCCACTGCTGTGAAGTGCTAGAAAGAATGAAAAAAATCCAACAATTTATATATATATATATATATATATATATATATATATAAACATGTGTAATAACATCATAGAAAAAATAAAAGTTTAAACTATTTAATTATATAAAAAAGTAAAAATCGATTTTACGGTTGAATTTCGCTTAACCGGTCCCCTCAAAAGACTTTTTTTTGGCAACAGTTGCATATAATCTTACCCTTGTTTTTATTATACCTCGTTGCTTGTTACAAAGAATCTCAATGTGGTAATATTTTGTTGTTGTTTTTCAATCCATTTGCATCGTATATATATATGTCTTTCCAATTTTTTCTGGTTTTTTTGTGTTGGTAGCCCTAAACTCGTATTATTTAGCTTTTTTGTGGCTAATTAGAAGATGAAACCACACACTTAATTTCTAGTACCTAGGTATTTGGGGCCTGAGGATTCTACCCTGGTTCTACAAATTTCATTTTATTCCTTTAATTCTTTTTTTACTATCTTTCTTTGTATTAACTTGTAAATGTTTTTAATAGTTTTATATATATATATATATATATATATATATATATATATATATATATATATATATATATATACATACATATATATATATATATATATATTCTATGGATATCAAGCGTTTATTGAAACATTTTTGGTGTCATGTAGCCGTTTTGATCAAAAAATAAGTGGTAGTATATATAATATCGTCTTTCAAAGTTTAATTGTGTCAAGGATTGCTGAATTCTTTAAATACATTCTTTTAGAGCTTACGTGAAACATTTCCTCTCACTATGTACGCAGATCATGAATTTCCTTGACAAAAAATAAAAAAAAAATATGTTTACTAGAAAGTACCTCTAATAACAGTATGAAACATTCCATATCCTAATAGAAGAAAATTCCATAGTATGGATAAATGATTATGAAATGCATTACCATTTGACTATAAATAAAATAAGGTAATTCGTTTTTTAATTAGAACAAATGGCTTTGTTTACAATCTTATAAGTGTGTGTTGACATTTTTGGCATGATTTTCTACCTATTTCAAACAAATCACTAATTTCAAAATTTCTTTTTAACCCTTTGCAACTTAGTTGAAAAGTGTTTATGATTTCAGTTTGTCTATCTCTCTGTCCGTGCTCTAACGTGTAAATACAGCCTTGCCATGCAATTCATATGTGTTATTTTAAATCACTATTACATCATTGGTGTAGGCAAAGATGGGGACCAAATGCTCAGGTTACCAGTAATTTTGTAAAGTTATCTTCGCCTTCATTAATAGCTGAAATTTTTCCGATTAGATAAGGTGAATAGAACTTTACAAAACTTGTGGTATCCTGAGCTTTTGAACACCCAGCCTGGCTGCGCCACTGTATGGCATGTTCGTTATTGAAAATGAAATGTGTAACATTTACGGTTTATTCACAGGGAGACTCAAAAGAATTCCCCTACATTACGGTCCACAGGGAAAAATCGTTTCGGTATATTTAAATGATATTAAGCTATTTTAAACATATCGAAACTTACATAAATCTCTGAGGTATACGTATAGGGAATTTATCGTTCATTTACAGGGACACACAAAAAATTTGGCAAGAGAAGAAAATGAACAATAATTGAACGATTGAAGTCTACGAACAATAATTGTTGGAAGGGAGTTTTCAGTTGCGGTACGCATTTTTAAATTGAACTGTTTTTTAAAATATTACTTGGTGTGTATAAATTCTACAGATCATTAACAAGGCTACACAAATGTTCTCAAGTAAATTTCCGTTTATTCACAGAAATTTCTGAATGTAATTTTTCCACTGTGCTAATCGTTTAACTTAATTAACTTTTAGCATGCTATTTAGTATACATACAAATATATAGATCATGTACAGGGCTGTCCAAAAAAATTGAATTTTCCGACTATTCATGGTGATAGCACAAATTGGGACTTCAATCGCGTTATGCGTTTTCCAAATTATTTATATAGACATTACCTTTCGCCTGAATAAACTGTGAAGATTTGTTACAAATTCTGGTTGTGTTTGAAAGTGTTTCATAATCTATTCTGGGCTCATGATTTTTCATTTGTGTTTATTCTAAACAAAATACAAAGCATAACAAAAATGTAAAAAACACATTAATGTAGCAAGAAATCATTATAAAAGCTTTCAAAACGTTTTAATTATTCGAAAATTCTAGATTTTTTAAATGTCCACTTGGAATTCGAGTCATCGTATATGAACGAGTTAATTTTCCTCTGAAAATGGGATTAGATATAAATAAAAGTATTAACAACGAACACGCTCTATCTTATGGAAATTGTTTCTAAAGACTTTGGATTTCTTTCCGGAACGCGTCGAGGTATGATAATTGCCGAAACGTCAGTGAAGGCTTACTGTGGAGACACGAAAAGTTTTGATTTCCGTTTGTCTGTCTGTCTGTCTGTCCGTCTGTTCCGCGATAACTGCCGCAAAAAGCATCCGATCGGCTTGAAATTAATGTGGCATGTTGATGAGGTACTCGGACTTAGCTGTATGGTTTTTGGTTAAATTTGGTTCATTCGTTCGGGAAATATAGAACATTTTACTTTGCTCTGTAATGCTTTTCAATGGCAAGTCAGACGATTTTCAAATTTTCATTTGTTGAAAGAAATGGCTAATATAAAAAATGGATTTAAATGGTAAATTTTTGATGCTGAAATTTTTAAATAAGAGTAGTAAATTATTCCTATTAGTTTGCAATTTTGTCAAAACATTTGTCAGAGCTTTTAAATTAGGTGTATAACTTATGATGGAATTTTATACATGTGTTCGAATAATATAAAACATTTTATTTTATGAATTTACTTATATTTCATTTTTTTTCTTTTACCGTTGCGTAGCAACTATATCTCATCTAAAAATATCATAAATGTGAAATTATGTATGGTTTTTAAAGTCAAATCAAAGTTAAAAGGAATGAATTAATGAATGCCTTTGTATAGATATTTGCATATAGATTGATTTAAACGCAGAAATGAAAATAGTATTTATATACTATATAGAATAATATCTTTATTTATGTATTCAACTATTTTGATTATAAAGGAAAAAGTTCGTTATTTTCATACATAATAAACTGAAATTATTCTATTAAACTTTATAAACTTTATTGTTGCCAAAAAAAAAAAAAAAAAAAAAAAAGGGGGGGGAATAACAATTTCTCCCACAGAGTTCATTTTAATTTGTAAGATTTTCACGTGCAAAGGGAAAATGCAGCAAATTACAAATAATAAAAAAGATAAATAGGACAGGAATGAATACATATAAACATTTCACACCAAATACCACCTAAATTAATTTTTGTAGTGGTATTTTCCCACACTACGAAGAAAGATTCCTCGATTTACACGATTTTACTTGGCCTTCCTTTTCTCATTGGTTGCGATTTCATTTTCGCAATTGCGTATATTAATTGGCACAAAATTTTACATTTTTATGACTGAGGTATATGTAAGGCCATACAAATAAGAAATTCCGTATTATTTCCTATAAAATGTGATAAAGTGTTGGTTAACTATATATGTTTCTATTAAGAAGAGCAGGGCTGCCAAGCCTCCGGCGTTCTGGATACCAGTATTTTAATACAAAAAATGTTACTTTATTTAATTGAAACATTTGCGCGATTTAAAAGAACAACATTTTCTGTAAGGTAATAGTGTTGTGCAAAAAGCCTGAGACTTGCCGTGTCTGGTGGTGAGTGAAATGTTTTATTTAATGCATTTATCTCTATTTTAATGCTACGTGAACAACGTCCCGTGTAACAGCTTGTAGAGTGTAAAATAAATTATTAAAATAATCCCTATTACGAAAAATGAAACAAAATGCCTGGCTAAGGGAAATAAAAGGTTAGTTAACCTTTCGTAATTTGACCTGAACACAGGTGTGCATCAAATTTCAACGGTGTTTGTAATTCACACGATTTTAAATTAAATGTGGATACTATTAAAAGGCTATCACAAAAAATACTATAACGGCTTTACTTAAATTTCAACGGTGCTTGTAATTCATCACGATTTTAAATTAAATGTGGATACTATTAAAAGGCTATCACAAAAAATACTTAACGGCGCCATATCACGTTTATCTATTTAGTCAATTAGAAGTGGACACGATGATGAATTATTAACCGTTAGGTTTAGAACTCCCCCTACTTTAGGGTGATTTTAGTAAGTTAATGCTATCGAGTACATTTTTGGATATTTAGATTAGATCTTAGATATAAATATTGCAGAATGGTAATCAAAATTATTATTAGATTTCTAAATTAGATGTCTCAGTTTACATTTCCAAAAGTTCTTTATCCATTAGATACAGATGTTTGTGGTTAGCAGGCAAGTAAATACTGCTGTATGGATATTAGGATAACGTAAAATGCTTGAACAAATTGTTGCTCATCCTTATAAATCGCAGTGTAAAAATGAATCTAAGATATAGGATAATCATTAACTCAATCAATAGAAAATTACAAATGCAAAATAAATTACACAACGGGGGGTTCAAGGGGGGCACCCCCCTGAAGAAATTTGCTTTATTATATAAAAATTACTAGAATAAGTAGCTCGTGAGAATTTCAGAATATCATTACATAACAACGTGTTTAATTTAACGCTTCTAATGTCTGAAACCATCGAAATATTTTTTTCTCCTTCTATAAATGTGTTTGTGTAATTTAAAAGTTTAAATTTTGTTTTTGTAGAAAGATTAATATTAAGCAAAATTTGCTAAAAACAATAAGTTGCAGAGATGACGTTGAGACTCTTGATCTGCAGATTTACTAGTTAAATAGTGTTAAGTTAACAAGTTCAAGAAAAATGTTTCTGGGATTTATCTTATTATTTATTCAGTTTCACCATAAATGAAAACAAAATAATAAAAATTCGAAATAACTATCACCTGTCACATAAATTGTAAATGTATTCACAAAATGCAACGCAGAATGACAAACGCATTCTAAATTTAGTCGAATCTTTAATACAATGTTGCTTTAAAGCATATTGTTTTCATTTTGAAAAAAAAAAAAAAAAAAAAACCTTGTTGTTTAAACCTTGTTTAAACCTTGTTTAAACCTTTTCGTTAAAAAAACCTTGTGTTTGTAAGGTTATGATTCATTTTTTTTTTTTTTTTTTTTTTGTAGTTTAACCTGCGATTTTAAACAAAGGTACGCGTAGTTGTATAAAAATTTCCATAAAGATTTTTCCCCTTTTTTAATCACAGAAAAAGTTACAAATTGGGGAAATTAAAAAAGATGAAGTTTTAATGAGGTCTTACTCCGTTAAAATTCAAATGTGTTTATGCACCTTGGCTAACTATCAAAAATATATTTCTTAAAAATAACTAGGAAGGGCACAATGAATTATTTTGATACTTTGTTTAATCATTCGGGCATGCGCAAAAGACTAGCTGCTAACCTTCGTATTCTTTTTAACAAAGTTAACACAGAAATTCTTTAAAGAAAAAAATATATTAACGCATTCACGACGGGAAACGAGAAAATTCGTTTTCCTTCAAAAAACATCGACTAAGGGCTATGACTAAGGGCGTGGCTTCTACCTTACATAAAATGCATTTATATCATGTCCACGTTGCTTTAGATTGTAAGACATTTTATATTAAAACCTTAATCCTTGCTCCCGTGATATTCACGGGCTGTGACTTTTATTCAGATTTGTTTGATTCCCACCATTTTGAGAGAATACTGAAATTGGCTTTATTACGGTATCATTTTACCTGTCATTAAATAAGGTGAACATTTCTTTTTCAAAAAAAGTGGTGGCAATAAGAAATTTGAATTTTTAAACAGTAATTTAATGCTACCGTTAAGGGGTTAAATTCGTACACTGAAAGGTATTTACGATGCATAAATTTGAGAAACCTATCTAGAACACCAATTTACAAAAGACTTTCAGAATAGGGAGGAGCTTCTACCGTTTTAAAATTCAGATTTGATAAACATTGCCCGTCGGCAATGTGTTAAGGGCAAAACTGCATACATATTAAGCGTACAAACATAATTCTGGATTCGGGCGTAAATTAAGACAGCTGCGACATCTTGTGAAAGGGGTTGAGAATCCCTATACGCGGGCTTTTACTGTGGCGTCATATATGACAGAATATCTACCATCTGCGCATATTTTCTAGATCTTTAGTCACTCATGGAATATGAATGTTGTTTACCAGACTTATTGCAAAATAATGGCGTAGCGTTATTAGGGTCCAGATGCACTTAACAGCACGAAATTGTCTTCGTCTTATCTAATCTGGTACTTTACAAAGGAGTTATGAATAAAGAGGAGGAGACATATAATGTATTGTCTACCAGTTGCGAGTGAAGTAAGTGAGGAGGTTGTCACGTGATGGCGGCTGATTTTTTAAAATCAGATCTGCAGTTTCAAAATATCGCCGGTGTAAATTTCCCACCAGTATAATTCAATAGAAAATTCTGTCTTATTTAAGCGTCTTCGTGAAAACACTTTTTCACAAATATCTTCTGGTGTCAGTTTAACAGGTAAAACAGTCAGATTAAATCACCGATTGTCACAATATGGCAGAAATGTACGACTTGTCTACCGTAAAAGTAAACTTACACCAGTTAAAAAATTTTAAAAATTCTGCTGTTATTTATGACTGAAATTTCGCTTTAGTAACTCTTTAATGCGGAGAAAAGATCCATATAAATTTACGGGTGGAAGCTTCGAACGGAGGTAATCAGCGCTTGTGAAAGCGGTTACAGTAGAAGAATTACTATTTTAGGGATGCGCGTCCTTTCAATTAATAGCTTCATGAATTAATCAGCTATTAATCAAGGTGAAAAAATTTTACAATTTTAGTGGTGTGAAGTAAGAAAACAGTTAGGCATCTTCCTGTAGTTCAACCCCATCCGCTACGTGGCGCGTGACCTTGATTTGTGTGACCTCCTCTATAATCCTGCGGTTATCTCTCCCATTTAAGATAGGACGCTTAATATGTATGCAGTTTTGGTTAAGGGTCGTCGCTCTTAATTTAGAAAATTTTCTTTTTTTATACAAAATTTTTGGTTTTAACGATTAAAAAGAATACGAAGGTTAGAATCTATGCTTTCGTGCATGCTCAAATGATGCATTAAAATATTAAACTCATGAATTATGCAGATCCAGGGGATCCACTTTGTTAGTCATCACTAATTTTATAAAATTATTTTTATGGCAGATTGCTATAAGAATTATAACAGGATTCGCATTCTATTAAGCCATGCCCCATTTTGAAAGAACTCTACCATCAGTATACCATAAAGATCGTTTTCTTCCTAAAGAATTCACGATTCATTAGCTAGAAGATAGTTTTTTGCGGTTACTAGTGGAAGAATCCTTACAAAATGCGTGCGAACCCTGTATATTAAATAGTTCATCAAAAATTGGGCTCCTACAACATTTACAAGGTAAATGTAAAACAAAAATTTTCGTAAGGAAATAGTGGTGGTAAAAGATTTGATTTAGTCTCTATAAAAAGAAACCGCTCTGAGGCCTGATTTTGCCAATCCTGCACCTCAAAAATGTAGTACATTTTTTCAATTCACTCTAAACTGAACAGAGAGCTTTACAATTTAAAAATAACCTTCCACTGTCACGTAAATTTTAAATGTATTCTCACAAGACTGGCAGAATAAGAATTATATCGAATATATTGCACAAGCTTTTATACTATGTAGCAACAAAATCGCTTTATAAACTTCTTAACTGATTAGTAATATGTTTCTGGAAAAATATATTTACAAATTCTTTTATCATTTTTTGTTCAATTAAAAAATTTTCTTTGTACTAAACAGCAATCAGAAAAAAACAGCCTCTGAAGTCTATTACGTCAAAGAATAAAACATGAGATTCATAATACTAGCAGTTACAGTTTCTCGTGCGCATTTATTACAAATAAGCACCGCACATGCTATAATTTGTTGTTGTTGTTATTGGGATAAAAAGAAATATTTATATTTGATTAATCTTAAGTAACAAATTCCATTCTGAAATTTCTTAACACTTTGATAATACAATTTTTGTTTAAAGAAAGTTGTCAATGTTAGTTATAGACTGCGGGAGCCCCATCTATTATATCCGTCTGAACAACAATATCTCTATAAATAAAATTTATTTGTAAACGCATAAACAGTAAAGCATAAACACATAAGATTTCAGGGACTTCACAGTTACGAAGACACTCCACGTCCTGTATATGAGTATTTGGGTAACACATCTTAAGGGAGCCGTGATCAAAAAAATTTTTACCGTCTATTAATCTTTTAGGTTTTTATACTTTTAGATCTGGTAAGAAATAAAATTTGTCTTTGGTTTCTGTAAAATGTATTTTGTCCTTCGTGTATATTACTCACCTTGTCAATAATTTCTGTGTTCGTACGGGGGATTAATTTTCTACTTACTTTTCCTTTTCTTTTTAACACTAGAACCACCATTAGGGGTCATTTTGACCCCTGCTAAATTGGTAATAGTGGATTCGAACCAGAGTTTTTTTTTTTTTTATAAGATATGTTAAATATTTGCAGCAATAAAAATAGGCTAATTAAATAAGGTAAATAGTTTTAACTAAAATTTCTGGTGTAAAATACTTTCTTATAAAACTTGAGTAAAATTGCCGGCTGTTCTGGTATTAATACTAGTATCTATATTATAAAGGACAAACATATCTGTGCGTAACGCATACGTCATTTTGCGAATGGCAACACTTTGAAATTTGAAATGAAATTTTGGTTTTGCAATTTTCTCTACTGCAAATTTTTAAACTTCTAAACATCGCACATTTTAAATTTTTACACCGTCGTATAAGGAAAAAAAATCTGTTTTAAATGCAATTTGTTTGAAAGCTGTATCTCAATTAATTTTTGAGATATTAATTTTTTGCAGTTTGTAATACCATTTTTCTTATCGTGGCAACAAAAGTACCTCATTTCTATTGAAAGTCATTGAAAGTAAACGGAAAATAGTTGAAAATATGAGATACAGTATGTTTTTGTTCCCATTATCTCATAAAACCTGAAAAAATAGTTGAAAATAAAATATGGGCTTTATCAAGAATATTGTCCGTTATTCCGTGATAATGACGTCATATGCACCTTTTCTATAGACGAAGTTTAAGACTGGGTTGTAAAAGTAGATTACTTTAGCGGATGCAAGTGACGTCATTTTATAAAAAAGCGTGTATTTTAATTCTTAAACCTGAAATATGTTTTGTAGAAGTGCGTCATTTTCACAGCCCAGCTGCTTTGAAATTCTTCACAGGTGAAAATGCTTCACTTTTGAAAATAATGTAATCGAAACCACACACTGATAAACGCAATATTTTACAAAAATGTAGAGTGTCTTTATAAAAGAGAGGTGACATGCAAATAATAGCGATTTATATTACAGAAATTGATTATTCTCACCTGGATGGATTTGCTTCGCCGAGTTAGAAAAGCAAACAAAGAAGTCGTGTTTTAAAATAATATCGTATTCCTGAAGTGTTTGTCGAAAATTCTGTCGAATAATAAAATTTTAATGCTATTCTTTAGGACATTCTCCTATAATTTTATCAAAATAACATAATTTGCTTAATTTAATTTTTCCTAATTTTATATAATCTATATATTTAAAACACAAGTGTGTTTTTTAGTCATCTGCCCTGATCTTTCTGCTGAACCAATTTTACTAATATATATATTTTTAAAGCTCTTCCTTTGTAGATGTGGTCGCATTATCTGTTTTTTTTTTTTAATATCCCCACTTTTATATATTTTGATTTTAAAAGAATTTTATGAAATTTCTTCAAAATGATGAAAATTAGATAGCTTTTATTGCTGCAGACAAGAGAGAAATAATGAGGTATTTTAAAATTTATTCATGCTATTTTCTGATAAAAATTCAAAATTGTTGATAAAAATTGTTGTATAGGGTTTAGTGGCGCAAAATTCCATTAGGATCCGAATATTATATTAGGGGCATAATAAAGGAAAATGACATACTGCTTTTGAAAACACGCATTTTTTCTCATAAATTTTCTATAGTGATTTTACTTCTGCATGTGTACCGATACTAAGTTTCAGACACTAGGTGAAATGCTTATTTAAGTTAATATGAAGTCATATTTAAAAGAAAACGATCATTTTCTTAGATAAAACTAAGCCTTTTAACACAAATGCGTCTAAAAACCATAAATTACGGAAATTTGTACTCTCCAAAATTGAGATTAGAATCTCAAATAAAGAGTGCGTCTGTTCACATAAAAGATGTTGCTGGCAATCTTCACTTCAAGTTTTGAGTTAAAATGATTTTTAAATGATCAAACAAAATGCAATTTTTTTTAAATGATGAATATGGATATGAGAAGTGCGTATGCAAATTTTGAGAAGGTGAAAATTGCTGTTTTCATTCCGGAAATCCAAGCATAAGAGCCTCAATTGATAACCACATCCTAATAATTGATCTTTATTATATTTTACTGATTATGTATCTATATTATAAAGAAAAAACGTATCTGTGCGTAACGCTGACGACATTTTGCGAATGGCAATACTTCACGATCAAATTTCGGTCTTGAAATTTTCGCTACTGCATTTTTTCAATCTTCTGACCATCATATATTTTCAATTTTTGTCGCATAGGGAAATAAATATACTTTCAAATGCAATTTGTTTAAAAACTGTATTCATTGACTGATGTATTATATTTTCTAAAATAATTTTTAAGAATGATTTTTTTTAAGTTTATCTTATCACGTGCCGGTTTCAATACATAAAATAATAAACATTTTGCACATAAAGCAACAAACATTTTTCAGCATTTGTTTCTGATTATTTTTGCATAATGAAATTAATACTTCCTTTATAAGCAAATCAAATAATAATATTAAAAAACCACCAAACTAACATATTTGTGAAAGACAAATTAACGAAATTAACACTTCTTTTATAAACAAATAAAAGAATAATATTGAAAAAACACAAATCTAACATATTTGTAATCGTACAATTTAAATTTTTAGATCACCAAATGGGATTTTTTTTTTTTTTTTTTTTTTTTGTCAAATGGAATTCGTTTGCAAAGTTCATCTCAGTTTACTGATTGTCTATGGTTTTAAAAACAACTTTAAAGCATGAAATATTTTTTAATTTATCTATATCGCGCGGAGCTCGATTACGAAAGATTAATCCGTTTGCCCTTAAAACAAAATAAAGAGTTCATCCTTTTCTTACGGCTAATTTCCATTAAAAAAAACTTCCGTATGAATAAATAAATAAAATAACATAAATAAAACACAAATTTATCAGACATGTATAAGCTCTGAAATTATCAGAATATAAAAGGATGCCATAAGTAGTAAAATCTTGGCAAATAACTCTTAGCATGCGGCTTATAAGAAAATATCGCATTTGGTAAATTTCAAAAATTTATTTGACTGTATAATTCATATTTTCCATACGAAAAATGCTCTTTTAATGTAAATGGGCAATCTAAAAAAATTATTGCATATAAAAAATTATTAGTTTTCAATTTAAAAAAAAAATTATTTTCACTTATATTCTTTAACCCGGGAAGCCCGGGTACGATCCCCTAGTTTCTATAAAGAAAATTTCTCTGTAAACATGTAAGCAATATATACTTTCGGGGCTCCCCGGTTGCAGAGTAACTCCACACCCTGTATAACTCCCTCCACACACACTTTAGATGTGCCGTGAAAAAAAAAATGTAAACCACAGTACATTACATATGTATTACAGTGAAAGAATTTAAAGATAGAGATGAAAAGATAAGGAAAGGTCTTAAGCTCACAGAGACAGAAGACGAAATGAATATGAGAATATGAATGTTCAATTTATGTGGACTGGCTATCTCAAAATAGGAAGGTGGAGCTTCACTGACAATTGCTAGAGAGTCCGAAAAAGTGGTAACCGAAAAAATTTAACTATAAAAGCTTTACCATTTAAGATAATTATATAAGATAATAGAATAGTAAAAAAGGAATAAAAGTTGAATATATTTAAGAAAATATATCGCTATAGCCGAAATCAGCAACGTAAAAAACAAGATGTTGAAGGATATCTACCAACTTAAATAAAAAGACAATTCCATTGATATATCTATACTATTAAAATCTGTGCTTGTATGTTTGTAACCACAAAAACTCGGAAACCAAAGGGTGCAGGGCTACGAAAATTTTGCACACGGGCTACTGGTAGGAGGCCCATGAACGATTGGGGCAAAAAATTCGAAAATTTTGAATAGATTTTTTTCTATTTTATTTTGTATTTTTGACGAATTTCTGCCTTTTTTTATGTTCAATCCGTAATCGCGCGAGTTCAAACCAGTTCTGAATGTTTACTGGAATGTGAGATATACAGATTACATAGGCCACGCTGCAATAGTAAGAAGATGTAGCGGGTATTACGATAATTCTTTTACATCGCATGCAAATAATTAGAGATTATTTAATTGCGCTTAATTATTACCTTATTTTAAAAATAAAGAAAAACTTTTATCACGAACATCAACAAAACTTTTTATTCTGTTTATTCCCTTATTCCAAAGATATCATTTTATAACGTCTGCTGCCATAGCAACATAATAAATTAAATTTCATTAAAAAAAATGCACAGTAGTAGAAAAATATTTTTCGAGATATACTTATTACAGCTTAAACGAACAGCTTAAACACCTTCAGCTTAAATGAACGATATGTTTCGGCACCAGAGGCAATGTGGTCACTTCTTGAAAATCCCATGCAGGACAAGTCCCATGTTATTAATAGATTGCCGGTGCATCTACAAGACCTGAAATCTGTACATTTTAGGTAAGCGGACAAACGTGAATTTTTTGAAAGAGCAAGAAATAAAGACACCATGCTCACTGCTTGCTTTCTACTTAACAGGGCTGATCCTTCAGCAAACATATATCTCTATACTCTATACAGAAATTCCAAAGCACTTTGTATGGAAAGGCAATGTGTGGCAAAGGTGTGTTACATTAGGTCACTTCATAGTATCAGGATGTATTCTGTAAGCCCAAATGATATTGAGCGATTCCATCTTCGTCTGCTGCTTTGTCATGTTCCCAGTCTTTCGAGGAATTAAGGACGTATGAGAACACCGTCCATGAAACATTCAAGGGTGCATGCCGTGCTAGAAACTTATTAGAAGATGATGATGAATGGAAACATTCTTTAACCGAAGAATGCGGTTTTGAAATGCCACCCAAACTGAGACAACTGTTTTCGTTCATATGTGTCTTTGGCAATCCAAATTCACCGATTCAATTATGGGAACAGATTAAGTCAGAACTCTCAGAAGATTTTGCTCGGCATCTGCCTGTACAGGAGAGTAGAGATAGAGCCTTCAAGACATAGTCAATCATCTACGCTTACACAACATGACACTTCAGAGCCTTGAATTAATTAAACCCTCAAACTGGGAGAACTCTGTGGAATGCGATGCCTATGATTTACAAGAAGAAAGAGCAGAGGGAAAACGATTGTTAAACATGCTAAATCCGGAACAACGTGTAATTTTTTATGCTGTCATTGAAAGTATTCAAAATGATTATGCTACTGTCGCTAAGGTTTTCATTGTCAATGCTTTTTCGGGATGAGGAAAAACGTTCCTGTTCAATACATTGCTGCATTACGTCAGAGGAATGGGACACACTGATATTCCCGATGCATGGACGGACAGGCATCGCATCTATACTCTTGCAAGCTGGAAGAACTGCAAATTCTTAGTTTAAATTACCAGTCTCCATATTGGATAATTCAGCTTCAAAAATTCGGCAAAATACATCTGAAGGAAGAATATTGAAAATGACTAAGCTCATTATATGGGATGAATGTACCATGGCACCTATTCATACTTTGAATGCTGTTGATAGACTTCTGCGTGATTTGGTTGGCAGTGATGTCCCATTTTTGGGCAAAATATTTATTCTTGGAGGTGACTGGGGGCAGATTTTACTTGTGCTTATACATGCATACAAAAAACTCATTTTTGAAAGTTATATCAAGAATTCTTCTCTCTGGCCAACATTTCTACAGTTCAATCTGGTTACAAATATGCGAACGGAGCCGGAGGAACTTGATTTCGTGGAATGGCTCATTCGCCTGGGGGATGGTCGGTTGACTAATGATTATGAGCTCAAAGAAGATATTATTGAAATACCTCCAGAATGTTTAGTACAGTATTCTATAGTGGATGATATTTTTGGTTCGTCTGAAATTGATCTTGATCATCTTTCTGAAAGAGCCATTTTGTATCTCAAGAATGAGGATTCTTTGAGATTGACAGAGGAGGTTTTACTAAAAGTACCTGGCGAAGTCAAAACTTATTTTAGTGCTGATACAATACTTTGTGAAGATGGAGAAGAACAAAACAATTTGCAGATGGATTTCAACAATAGTTTAACACCTTCTGGAATGCCAACACATCAGTTAACCCTTAAATGCCTGGTGTTGCTTTTCGGACACATACCCAATTTAGGTGCTAAAATACTATTAGAATAATATTGAAGCTATAATGCCTAATGTTGCCAATAAAATGCATTCTGAAAATATTATTAAATCGATTTTCAACATATAGATGGCAACACTTGTGCTGTTTAAGAATAAAGGTAGGTTTTTTTTTTCAATTGTTGCTACTTGTTCTTTTTGTTTTGTTTGGAAGCTTGAGAAATACCCTATTTTGACCTGCAGTGAGCAAGTAAAATTTATTTCTTATTATAGTTCCGAAAATTCCTGCGTGTTTAATATTATAGAATTTTATAAAGGGAAATTATTTTTTCAATTAAACACCAGTATTGCCGATTAGTAACAAACTGTTTTTTAGCCGTAATCTATACTTACAACAAAATATGATTTTTTAAAGTATTTTTCCCATGATTTATTTAAAAAATGAAAGCCGAAAAATATTATTACAATGATTTTTGAAAAATCAGGCATTTAATGCTTAAATCTTAAAGTTGGCGTTATTGTTATGTTGCTTAGGAACATGAACCCGTCCAGTGGTCTCTATAATGGAACACGTTTAATAGCCAGAAGGTTGTCGCAAAATATTATCTTTTGACAGGTCATAGGAGTGGCACCCGGGTATTCATACCGATGATCCTGCTTACACCGTCGGATACCAGTTTACCTTTCCAGTTTGGCCGCCGTCAGTTTCCACTTAGGATCACCTTTGCTATTACTATCAATAAATCTTAGGGTCAAAGTTTGAAAAAAGTTGGAATATATTTGCTCCATTCAGTTTTTCCACATGGGATGTTGTATATAGCCTTATCAATAGTAACTTCTAGAGGATGTGCCATATAATTTTTTTCCATTTATTTGCAACCACGATGGAAATTTAATTTTTCCTTACAAATGATTGTTTGGTTGTGTAAATATTGAATTTATAACTGATTTTATATTCCCAACTTTAATTTGGTTGTGCAAACACTTAATTTTATTTATTTTTTAATACATACCTGATTTTTGTGTACATACATATTTCATATTGGTTGTGTAATTACTGATTTTTAATGGACATAACATAGTTTTATATTCATAAACTTTAATTTGGTTGTACAGATTTTTATTTTTAATTTTGGTTTTAGAATTAAATTCATGAACACCCGTCCGTATAACGGGTTAAACAGCTAGTATTTAAATTAAAAAAAATAAAATTTATAAGAATAGCATTAATTTAAAATAAAGTATTGGGTCGATCGGAAAGTCGAGTCGTGTTGGGAAAATCATTCGTTCCGGAAAATTCTGCCCGATAATTATTAGGCATTAGATATCGGAATCAATGTCTAGTAATTAAATGATACAATTTTCCGCTGCAAATTGATTTTTCCAACACGGGACGACTTTCTGATCGACCCAATAAATTGAAAGATAAAATTATATTATATTTTTTAATGTTAAATAATGAATGTATAGGTAAAAGCGAGTTTGAGTATTAGCAAACAGGTGACTACTCTTGTAAATTATTACTATGATACGTTTTGTGTAAAAAACTAATGTCGATATATTAATAGTAGTTTTCATTCTAAAAAATGCATTGAATTGGCTTAGGCCTGTTCAATGTATCTGATTGTAAAAAGGTATATATATAATCGCAGATTACATGTAATAAAATTTTCTTCGCCGAAACGCTGGTATTCGAAAGGAAAAAGGTAAGTAGCAGCAACCATCCGTCTGTTATGTACAGTGAAATTTTTTTTACAGAAATACTGTTATAGTAATGGAAAAAAAAGTAAGCTGTAGAGGTTAAATGATGGCCTAATCTTATAAAATATTGCGTCCGTATTACAATGTTTTCGTTTAAGAAAAAAAACTGCATACAAAATATCTTTACTACGAGTCAAACTAAAATATTTATACTTTTATTAAAAATATTTTATCTGCATAATAAATTTAACTGATATCTTCAACCGGTTAAACTTTATAAACAAAGACGTTTTACTAAAGGAAAAGACTTGATTAAGAATGAAGGTATTACAATGACAAACACTATCGATCTAATGAAAAATGCTTTCAAACAATTTTCTTGCAACAACTTTCTTTCAAACAACTTTCCCGAATTATATCGGGAATGAATTGTTGCTATCATCCCGATATTGGGATACGACTGTTTGTGTATAGACGCCTTACACAAAAAGAATGAAATATAGAATTAACCCCTTGAGGGTCGGTGGGATATATGATATCCCACCTACGATAAATAAAGTTTTGAACCTGGAAAATTTTATTAAATTTTACTTTTTTAACTTTGGTGGAGAAATATCGTAAAATTGTCTTTCCTTATTTTGCAATAATTTTTTTTGAAGATTCCGGTGCGAATTCGATATTACAGAAATACAATTACTTGCCCCTCTAAGGGTTAAATTATTAGTAAGTAACAATAAAATTACTTTAACCCTTTGAGGGACAAGTAATTGTTTCTGTAATGTCGAATTCACACCGGAATCCTCAGAAAATTTTATTGCAAAATAAGGAAAGGCAATTTTACTACTTTTTTCCAACAAAGTTAAAAAAGTAAAATTTTTCTGGTGCAAATCTTCATTAATCGTAGGTGGGATAAAGTATATCCCACCGCCCCTCAAGGGGTTAAATTTAAAAAACTGAAAAGTCTGTGGTCTGAACGAAATGTGACTCATTTGTAATTTTATTTATTTAAATATAGTGCATGTATGTGGATATGTTAAAAATCTAAAAAAAAACTTTCTTAGATATGATATTTTTTGCCTTTCCAGAAGTTCCCGAGGTATGATGCTTAAATAATCTCACTGGGGAAATATATTTTCTGCAATTTCGTTACCATATTATTGATTCAGTTTCACCATAAATGTAGCAAAGAAATTGGATAGTTGAAAATATCCTTTCCCAGTCACGTGCCTTTCAAATATATACTCAAAAACCTCACAGAATAAGAATTGATTTTCAAAATATAGTATGAACGTATGTACTATGTATCAACAATAGGCCTTTCTTTATTCTTATTAAATGTTTATTTATTTCTTTTTAAGATTTAAAGATATAAAACAGCCTTATTTTTCTACTAGAGGTTTATTTTTCTACTGGTTAGTTTTTACAAAGGGTTTACATTTAGAAGTAAATCTTTTCAAATAAACACAGGGTCAGGGGACCCACGGTCTTCAACAGCGTACACCCGGGCATAACATTCCTACTCCTTTTAGTTTTTCCATTTGAACCTCGAATTTATATAATTTGAAAATAAAAGGAATTATGATGTGGGTCTCTATAATGGATTTTTATAATTTATGGCTGAGAAAAACAAAAGATCACAGTAATAGTGTTTGCTGTATTAATGGTTTCTGCCATGTATATATACTATATTTTAATTTTTAACGAATAGTTGCTTAGATAAACATAAATAATCCCTTTATTGTAAGCCTTTTGAAACCTGTGTCCCTTTTTACTCTCTTTATATAAAAAAAAACATTGCAAAAGAACATCAGAAGAACATCGAAATTAGTTCTCGAATTATTAAATTCTGATATTTTTTACAAACAATTTAAAATCATTAATATTTTTTATCTTTAAAGACAAGCATGCATAAACTTTATTGCAAAGAGGACAAATTTGCTATGTTAGTAAAAAAGATTGAAATTTTATTCTTAATACTAATGTGGAAAAATCGCCAGGATAAGCGATATATTGATAAAAAATCACATAAAAAGTTAAATAAAAGCATCTAATTAAAAATCGAAAAGCTGTCTTCGCCGTGCTTAATTTCAAGCACATTTCTGCCATGTCCTGTTACCAGTGGTGGAAAATTGGTGCAGAGGAGGAGCCTACTGACACCACTAAATTTTAGTAGTATTTTTCGCCTTATCTAATGACAGAATTTCTGCGTTTTTATTAACGTGAAGAATACTATAAAATTTTAGTGGTGTCAATAGGCTCCTCCTCTGCGCCAATTTCCCACCACTGTGTTACTCTACACACAACAGACACTTCAGAAAACAGCACTCAGACACACAAACATCTGTCTGTAGTGATATAGATTTTATCACTCTTTCTAGGTGTTAATAGCTCACAGATTACAGAAATTTTTTGGGCGGTTTATTACATTAAAAAGTAGAACATAACATTCAAAAATCTAATTTTTATCCTTTACTACAGCCCTCTGTGTAATTACTGCGTATATAAGAATGTTATTTTAGAATCAATTATCCATTTATTAACTCTTTGAACTCCGGCGTCTCTTACATAAATTTTATTCGGTTTGCACCACTCTTTTAAAAGAAGTTTCATTCAAGTACACAATTTAAAAAAAAAGACTCTGATTAAAAAAGGTAAATTTTATTTTCCATTATTACTGGTGCCATAAACAATTTTTTCAAAGAAAGAAGATGTCGCCGCAGCGGAGTGCAGAGGGTTAATATAGTGTTATCGGTACATGTTTAATTTTATTTAGTAACCTGGCTATAGTATTTTTATTTTTTCCAATTTCGAAATTGGATAAAGAATAAAATTTGCTGCTCGTTCTCACAGAAGATTGATACAGATCATTTTCATACAATATCTTTCTTGATAATAATAGTAATAAATCGATATTAACCCCTTAATTTTCGTTTTGTGATATTCACGGAATGTGTCTTTTAATCACATTGTTTCATTTCCACCAGTTTTATAAATTAGTGTAATTGGCTTTATTATGGTGTCATTTTTCCCGTCAATAAATAAGGAGAATAGTTCTTTTTCAAAAAAAGTGATGTCAATGAGCAATTTGAATTTTTAAACCGTAATTCAATGCGATCGTTAAGGGGTTAAATCAATAATGACTAAATCTTATATAATATTATATCAATACAAGGGTCTCGGCATCCTCCTTTTTTCTGCAACTTTCTTTCCACAAAAAAATATTCTTGGTAGTTTCTTTTAAATATAAAAATAGAAATCTGTCACGAAGATTTTTTTTCTCGGAATAATGGTACGGAACAAGCGCAACACTGCTCATTAACAATTTCAAGTGCAAAGCACTTACATTTCTAAAATGTTTAAATGAATAAATGACACCAGAATTTGCTTACGAATTTATTTGGAAATAAAGAAATGCTATTTTTCGCAAACATCATAAACGGGGAAAAATGAATCAAAATTCTGGTGCCTTTGTGGGATTTGGGAATTAAAATCAAGTGGTTTTATGAAAATACCACCGCCCTTGAAAGTGTTAAAACGAAAGACATGATACGGATTTTACAAAAAGCACACGATTTATTTATAACTATACACAGGTAATTAGCAGTGGTGAGGGTGAATGTAAAGCAGAGGATCAGAAATAACCTCACTTTAAGAAAGACTGGATGGGGCGGGGCGGGGGGGATTTTGTTATTAAATATAACTCACTCAACTCGGCTCCAAATGATCTCGCAGTTCGTTCAGCAGAAATTTCAAATATTCACTTTAGTAGATAATATAACTGTAAATGGATTCCCGTAGATTCCGATGCTGTTCTTTAATAGAATTACAAAGATCAACATCTTACTAAATTGCATAAAACTTACAGCCGACGATTGTATCAAAATGCTATTTAAACACTCCACTGAATGTTAACACTCGAATGACACGAAAGAACTAATTAATCTGGGGCGAGATGCTTTCCAAATCCAATGAATCCAACTATTAGTGCATTATATATAGCTACTACACAACCACAAGTGCCTAATTAACATATCATTGCAAAAATAACCGTGATAAGTACATTTCCGGCGATACATATGTACTTTGAGAAACTTAAAGAAATGACAGAATAGATCTCATCCATGCACAAATGTTAGAATTCAGGACACCATGATTGCACGCGAAATTTCAAAACTCACTCGCCCACTAAAGTACCTGTATAAATGAGTATCTAGTACTCTAACACAAAATGTTGACGCTTCAACTTTTATCAATGTTACTGTGTTTACATTTTGTATATGCATAAAAAATACTTTTCAATAAATAAAAAGACAAGTATTTCGAATTAAAATAAAATCTTGTCAACTAACAGTTTGTAAATGAATTTTACTACTTTAGATTCAGGAACTTTAATTGAAAATTTCAATCGATTATTCACTCTCAAAAATGAAATGAAATGATTGAAAAATATCTTAATAAAAATAAAAGAAATAGAAGAACCCACACAATCTGCTTCGTGAAAATTGCTTCTGAACAATTTAACACAAATTGCCGAAGACATAAATAGTCCAAGTTTAAAATTAATTTTCATGTTACATTGCATTTAAATGCAGTCTGAAAACACTCCCAGAATAAGAACTGAATTCATGCTTATTGTAAAATTTTATGCTATGTAGCAACAAATGTATATTTTAGCTTTAAAATTAAGCATTTTGTGTTCTAAAAAATATACTTCATGCCTTCTGTTTACTTTATTTATTTAACTTATTTTATTGGATTTATTTTAAATGTGTGATAAAAATGGAAAGATTATGTATTCTATAAAAATAATGCTTCGTGCTATTCCCCAAATGCCTTAGGCAGCATGTTTTAAAAAAAGCCCCAAATTATTAAAAAACTTTTGTGAAATTTCTTTGTCAGATTTTTTTTTATTCAATTTCGCCATAAATAAATAAATAAAGAACTTTAGAAGTTGACCATAACCTGTCCTGTCACGGAAATTTTAGACTTATACTCAAAAGCCTTAAAGCGTAAAGGTTGTATTAAAAATATAATACGAACATTTATGCTATGCGTTTTATATCCTAGTAAATGAAATAGCCGTGTTTTTTAAGGAACAGAAACACGAAATACACTTAATTTATAGCACTTCTCTTGGTGTTAACGATTCTCGTAAATTATAAATTCTTTTCATGATTTTTATTACACCAAACAATTGTCCATGAGATTGAATAAAATACTTTCTATTTACAGTTTTTTTTGTGTAAATGTTAGAAATAAACAAGTTATACAGTGTACGGTTTTTTTTAATTACAAAGTCTAAATTTTTTTCCCATTAGCTAACAAAATCCTTAATTTTATTTTGATTTTTCATAAAATTTTCAATATATACTTTTTCTCTGAAAAGGTTACTATTTTTATTTAGAGACTTTGAGAGAAATTTATATTATGTAGCAACAAAATTATTTCTTAGCTTTAAAACTAAAGCATTGTCTGATTTCTATTTACTATATTTACTTATTTTATTGGATTTATTTTAAGGGTGTCATAAAAACCGAAGATTACATATCCTTTAAAAATAATGTTTTGTGACATTCTCGAAATGCCCTAAGCATCACGTTTCGAAAATAGCCACGAGTTATTAAATAAAATTCTGAAATTTCATTGTCAGATTTTTTATTACATTTTACCATAAAAAATAAAAATATAAAAAGGACTTTAGAAGTGTAAAATAACCTGTCACAGTCACGTAAATTTTAGACTCATACTCAAAAGCCTTAAAGCATAAAGGTCGTAATCAGAGTTGCCAGTTTAGCTTACATTTTCCTTTAAAAATTTCAAGTTCATACCAGAAATAAAGAATAGTATTTTTTGTGTTATTTAATAAGATACATTTAACCACCGTTTAACTCCTTAAACAACGCCACCTATATAAAGAAGAAAGCCTTGACACGCGTCCCGAAAACTTCACACAAAGCAGGGAAAACAACGAAAACAATTCGAACAACTTGCATGTTTCGTTCTCTTTAGCTCGTGGAATTATTAAATATTATAAGAAAATAAGAATTAATGATTCCACGAACCAAAGAGATCGAAACATGTTCAGATTTTTTATTTTTATTTTGTCTGCTTTGTGTGACGTTTTCGGGACGCGAGTCCAAGCTTTCTTCCTTATCTAGGGGTTGTTGGTTCAGAACCATGAGTGCATACAAGCGCCTTCAAAAATTGCATCCAGAATTCCGTTTTGGTACCAGTAATAAAGAAAGGTAATATTTGCCGTATTTAAAAAGAAGTGGTATTAACTTAATAAAATTTCTGCCACAGACGCCGGTCCCGAAGGTCTTAATTCCTTGAAGGGCACTGATATATTATGTATACCAATTAATTTTTTAATTAGATATACCACATTGGCACCGGAATTTTAGAATTAAGTTTTGCTTTATATAATATACGCGAGGAACAGCTTTTTCAAACTTTCACATAAATTTGTTTGTAAATCCTGGTGTCAATCAGTCATTTTAACATTTTAAGAACAGAAGTGCTTTGCGCCTGAAGGTTAACCCCTTGAGGGGCGGTGGGATATCCCACTTAATTTTAACCAAAATTCGCACTAGAAACATTTTAATAAATTTTATTTTTATAATTTTGGTAGAAAAAAAGGGTAAAATTGATTTTCCATATTTGCAAATCATTTTTTCCAAAAATTCCAGTTCTTATTCAATATTAAAGAAACGCAATTACTTGTCCCTCAATGGGTAAAAGTAAAAAGTGTTCTTTCGAAAATTCCGGCGTCAGTTTGAATTTTCAGTTTGAATTTTCAGATTAGAATTGGAGGCCAAACTGGCAACCCTGGTTGTAATAAAAATATAATACGAACTTTCATACTATGCATTTTATATCTTAGTAAACCAAACAGCTATGTTTTTAGGAAACAGAAACACAAAGTATGCTTAATTTATAGCCTTGTTTCTTTATTTTATAGTTTTCTCTTGACATTAAGAGCTCTTGTAAATTATAAATTCATTTCAGTATTTTTATTACACCAAATAATAGACCATGAGATTAAATAAAACACTTTTTCATTTACAGTTCTTGTGTAGAAGTGTTAGAAAGACAACCTTTTTCCATTAGCTATAAAAAAAAAACGAATTTTATTTTTATTTACATTTTCAAAACACATATATTTCTGAAAAGGTTATCATTCTTATTTATAGACATAGACATGCAAATATATTGGGATTTTGTTATTTATCATTTCTAATTCTAGTAAGACATAAAAAAAAATATTGGTTTCCATTAAATATTTATTTTAAGTACTAGTATATAGAGTATTCAGTTTTAACATTTTTAGTAATCCAATACTGCATCAAAAATAACAGTAAAGTGCGTACATTTATTTAAATTTACAATGATTCTGACACCACTGTTTCTGAATACAGTGATGGAACAGTGTAGCAGCAGAGAATGAATTGACATCGCAAAATTTTATTAGTATTCTTCATCTAACTTCAGAATTTCTGAGATCTTTGAAGGCGAAGAATACTATACAAATTTAGTCGTGACAATCGCTCAACTGCTGCGCCACTGTTTCACCACTGTGAATAGAAAATGTCTATTTAATATTTAAATCGCAGACTTAGCAATCGCCTTATTTAATTAGACATTTTTGAATATTTTTCTGTCATTAAATAAAGCGCAACATTTTATTATTTAAAATATGTGATAAAACTGTGTGCACCATGTAACTGAATCACGGTTACCAGTTTGGCCTCCTTTTTTATTCGCAAAATCCTAATCCATACCGGAAATTTCGAAAAAAAAATTATTTAATGACGAAATCTCTGTTTTTAAATGGAACAAAAGTTACTACAGTAAACATTCGATACTTCCGATTATCCATCAGTCACTGGACGGACCGAAATAGACGAATAATCGAAAGATAGTACAAGACCATTACAAAAATTACATTTCTATTTGCCAGTTTATAAGAAAAAAATATTTTAAGGCCTTTTTTTTATCTGTTGTGTACTTTCATTAATAAAAAGCATAACTGATAAAAAGAAAACAATTAAGGATACAAATTTAGAATTTTACACAATAAATAACAGTAACCTGTTTTCATCCAAAGTAATCCATTATACAATTTTGTAAACGTTTTGCTTGCGCTTTTACTGCAACAAGATTAAGAATTCTGTGTAATAAAAGTATTTTGCGTCGGATTTCTGCTGCATCATAAACGAATTAGTAATGCACTTAGAGGGCTTAGGCTTCACATCTGCATGTCTGATTCCCAGAACGTCAATCCCCGATTCATCATATTCTTCTGCTTCAAGTTTCTCTGGATTTAAAACATTTTGAATAATTTCGTCATTCGTTAATTTTTGATAAGCAATATCATTCTTTTCATGCGGAAGTCAGCCTGTGATTTCATTGGCAGAAATATTTTGTAAAGAAGGTATGACACCAAGGTCAGTATCTCCAAATCATCACTAGGTGCTCCAGCATTTTGTGTGCTATCAACAATATTAGCCAATGTTCGTTTCTATTTTTCTTTAAATAGGGGAGGTGTGTGTGTGTGACGGTTAATCGAGGGCGGCAGTTGATAGAGTAACGGAAGATAGAAAGTCTACTGTATTTTAAATTTCTGATACAATTTCGGATTTTCTAAATGAAAATGGAGGGCAAACGGGCAGATACACAGAATCTTATTAAATATGACATAGATATAAGTACAAATAAATGAAATCAAATTAATATCTATGTATATAAAATTACGATTTAGACATCTGGAAGAAAAAGTGTTAAGATTTTTGGAAATATGTAAAAAAGAACTTTTGAAAAATAAAGAAAAACTCAGTGTTTCCAACCAAAATAAAATTTGAAAAATTGATACAAAGATAGTTAAAATATTTTATAAATTTGAGGGCTTTAAATTGTAAATTACAATCAATTGTTTTATCGTAAAATACAGAAAAAAAATTTCGAAAAAGAAGGTAGTAGAATAACTTACAATTTCTATTTTATGAAAAATCGTTTCACAGCAATTTAAACACGTTTCCCAAACTCCACGAGTGATGAAATATAAGTGCACCAAGTTACAAACTCTTTCCGGGATTCATATCATTATTCGTTGAGTTTTACCATAAAAGGAAAAAGAATTGTAAATCTTGATAATAAAGTTTTTTTGTCATATAAATTTTAAATATATACTAAAAATCATATTAGATGTAAATTTCCAACTGGGCGAAAAATGTCCGGACCAGGATTCGAACCCGAGACCTCCTGGCTGAAGCCGCCAGTGCTCTTCCATCTGAGCTATCCCGGACGATTCTGGTCGAACTTTTTCACCCAGCTAACCTTGATGATTACAGCATAAGGTCTGAAACCTGGTTCAGCTCAACAGCATAAATCTCAGGTAATGGAACTCCATAAATCGCTGGATACGAAATTACACTAGATTACACGAAAATCTAGTGTACACGAAATTACACTAGATTAATTACACCCTCCTGGTGGCTTCAGCCAGGAGGTCCCGGGTTCGAATCCTGGTCCGAACATTTTTCGCCCAGTTGGAAATTTACATCTAATATGATTTGTTTACCAATTAGAATAATTGTGTTAATATTAATCTAATATACTAAAAAGCCTAACAAAATTTAAAATGTATTTAAAGTAACTTTTTTTACTTATACAATTTGGCATTATACAAATATGGCATTATATCAAACAGAAAAATCTTCAGAAACTAAAAATTTTTGCATGCTGAAAGAAAAAAAAAAATCATATTCCAAGTTTATTCCTTGCTGTATTTTCGTAATTCATTTTTAGTAACCCTTACGTAAAGTGTATTAATTCAGTGTATTTATGAGTTGATAAAATATAAATTATGGTTCTGTTGCGAACCCAATGGCGTGATTTATTTACTGATAGCGTTGATCAGATCTATTAGAATCTCGAAGAACAGGAATGTTTGTACGTTCATATAAAAAGATGTTCCTGAAACAATCATGTTGGAATTAATCAGTATACTTGCAACGTATTTCAAAAACTGTACATGATTTAAAATTTCTTTCCATCAATCAACATTTTTTTTTACTATTTAATAAAAGGTAATAAGGTGTCGTAGAAGTCGATTTCTAGTTTAGCATGCAATGATCAATTTCTTAAATCCACATGTAATTAAAAAAATGCTATACTTTTCAGTTTTTGACAACCACTTGTTTATTTTCTAATTTCATTATATAGTTAACACAAAGAGGTTAGTTTTTTTGACACAATAAACTAAAAATATGGACAATACAACACTTTAATTATTCTAAAGCATTCGCCTTACGTAATCCATATGTCTGCCATCGCCCCCTGAATACTAGGCCTGAGCGCTGACACAAAAATGGCGGCTGCCGAAGGCGAATTTTTTTCAGCGTGTGTACGGTCCCTTAAATATTCGAATCAATAATTTTTTTAAGATTTTACCGTTTTATCTTTCTGAGATTAAAGAAGTCCGAGAAATCTTTTCTAAAATACTGGTGTCTACATTTAAGGGACCGTACCTACGTAAAAAATAATCCGCCTTCGGCAGCCGCCATTTTTGAGTCAGCGCTCAGTCCTGGTATCCAGGGGCGGTGTGTCTTCCTTTAAATATTTCAGTCTGGAATTAGTGGTGCCGGAAATATTTTTATATTGAAGCAAGCAAACCCTTATTGCACGTACAGCGTACGGACAAACACTGTTAAGGCATATTTCCCAACGTTCCCTTAAACTTCCGTAAAATCTGACTCAAACTGACCCAGGTTAAACACGTTTCGAACCAGAAATTTACTAAAGATATTACACTAGATTAATATTAACACAATTATTTTAATTGGTAAATAAATCATATTAGATGTAAATTTCCAACTGGGCGAAAAATGTCCGGACCAGGATTCGAACCCGGGACCTTCCTGGCTGAAGCCGCCAGTGCTCTGCCATCTGAGCTATCCCGGACGATTCTGGTCGAACTTTTTCACTGGGTTAGCTGGGTGAAAAAGATCGTCCGGGATAGCTCAGATGGCAGAGCACTGGCGGCTTCAGCCAGGAAGGTACCGGGTTCGAATCCTGGTCCGGACATTTTTCGCCCAGTTGGAAATTTACATCTAATATAAAGATATTAGTTCAAATAAATTTAAAATACTCAAAAACATTCACTCCTAAATATAGCTCAAATGCATTTCATAGAGAAACATGATTTTAGATGTATAATGATACAACAAATAAATTTTCTGGTTAGTAACGCGTATAACCTGGGTTAATTTAACTCACATTTTACGGAAGTTTCGTTGAATGTTGGCAAGTATGGTTAAGGTTTGTCTCGGTTTATTTGTTTGTAACGGTTGGATAACAGAAATACATGTTGTTTTACTGTTATCCAACATGTCTTAACCTCTTGAGGGAAAACATTTACGTATGTGAAATGCTAAATTCCCACCGGAATCTTCGAAACATTCTATTTCAAAATAAGTAAAAGCAATTTTACGGCTTTTTTCCACCAAATTTAGAAAAGTAAAATTTAATAAAATTTTTCTGATGTAAAACTTCATTAATTGTAGGTGGTATATAATATACCGGTGCCCCTCAAGGGGTTAAACTCTTTCCGTCCGCGGTCCTTTAACCCCTTGAGGGGCGGTGGGATAAAAATATCTAATCTATCTAATATGTATATCTAATCTAATTTTAACAAGATTCTCACCAGAAAATTTTATCTAAATTTTATATTTTTAACTTCGGAGGAGTATCGTTGAAAAATTGCTTTTTTCTTATTTAAAAATAAAAATTTTCAACTATTCCTGTGAGAATTCAAAAGTTAGAGACATTTTTGCTTGCCCTTCAAGGGGTTAAGCTTTTCTTCTCTTATTCCGAACTCTTTTGCGGAATCACTTAACAGTTAGAAAATCATTAAATCCATTTAATCACTTAACAGTTTTGCCGAATACATTTCGGGCAAGGAAAGTTTGTTTGCTTCCTTACTAAAATCTTTCGTATTCCACTAATTAGGAAAATACAGCAAGGAATAAACTTGGAAAATCAACTTTTTGCATTCCACTGACATCTATACGTTCACGGTGGCATACTAAGAAGTTTAACCACAAATCTACAGTCACCGTATAGGTGTCAGTGGCATGCAAAAGGTTAAACGTTGTGCAGTTTTTTGAAGATTTAAAATAATTCTTTCGTTGTCGATATCATTATGTAAAAAAGAGGTCTTCAAAATTTTTGAGATAAAAATCACTTTAACGTTTCCAAAATACTGGCTTACAAAGACGTACCATATATGATATAACACACAATGCTATCTCTAAAATAAACACATTATATATATATATATATATATATATATATATATATATATATATATATATATATATATATATTTGGGTGGCGGAGATATTAGCCACTGATGTTTTTAAAACATGTGCATTGGTTTACCTGTGTTTTGGAAAAGTGATCTACGTCGTATTAGATTGAAAAGTTCACCAATTAAATAAGGCGAAGATTACTATTCTGAAATACTGTTTACAAAATGTACACGTTTAACATATCCTAAATACGGCCTTGCCCTTGGCACAATATACAATTTAACTGTGATGGTTTAGATATATTTCTGCATCGGCGTAAAAAATCACTCCAGAAACATCACAGATAAAAATTCACGTTTAAACAACCTGAGTCACAACTGATAATCGGCGTTAGTAAAAGTGATCAACAATTGCAAAACATTGTCTGCTGTAAAAGCACTAGTTACACAAATGTTATTAAATACTGTTATCCTATTTTTTTAAAGCACAGACATGATTCGGGGAAGTTAAAAACATTTAATTGAATTAAGTCTTTCCAGAAAGGGATTAGTCTGAGCGATTTTTGCTAAAATCATAAATTTAATGATAATTTTTGAGAGAAGAAAATGAGATGTTATGCTTAATTAAATAATTCAAAGAAGAAAAAAAATAGGCAAAATATAATTAGATATAATTACAAAATCTAATATAAGGATTCTTATTTCTCTGTTATTATAAAAGCGTTTTTATTATTATTTTTAAATCAGTGTGTAAAGTTGACAAATATAGACTTTTTGTTAGACTTCAAATGCAAAAATCCATTTGCAACATCTTGGTGCATCTTGATTATCATAAATTGGTTCGTTTCTTCATACAGCCATATAAATTTCATCAGAGATTTTTTTTTTGTCAGCTTTCTACTGTTTAAAAAGAAAGTTGTGTCCAAGTTGCGAAAAATCTTGAAAGTAATTTATGAATAACCAATGTTGCTAGGAGATATCACACTACGCATGGTGAGTCTTCAGATATGAAACTGTTGTACTTACGTCTCCATGGCAGATGTAATATAACCAGGATCATGAAAAACATTTCATGCTCTGCTGTTTGATGAGTCTTCCGATATTTTTGAAAGATACGTACAACTGCATCGTTCTCTGCATACATATGCTCCTTTTACATTGTGATAACTCTTTGGAAATTCGAAAAGGCTGATATCGCCAAGATCTGACAGACATTTTTTTATAACTCATAATAAATTGGCAGAAAATTTCGCTCGCCTATTTTTAGTAAGTAGAAATTTTAATTGCTGAATTTTTTATTTAACTTGGTTAAGAGGCGTAAAGCCAAAAATGTCAAAAAGTGTCTAATCCTAGATTCGAACCAAGGTTTTGGACATAAAGCGCCACTGTTCTACCAATGAGCTGCCCGGATGATATCCAACTGAGCACTTCTAACTTTTATTTGTTGGGGTTTTCCCCAGAGTAGGTGGCTCACGATAAATATTCCATCGTGTGCGGCGGATGTAACCTTACCAACAGATAAGACTGAGATGTGCTAAGCTGGATATCGTCCCAGTAGCTCAGTGTTAGAGCATTGACGCTTATTGCCAATGACCCTGGCTCGTATCCAGCCTTGGACACATTTCACTCTGTTGGTTTTACGCCAGTGTTGCCATTTTTGTCTTTAACTTAATTCCGAAATTTCGCAGTTATACAAAGGTTTTCCTATAATATTCTTTTCTTTATTTAATGACAGACATTCATTAATTGTTTAAAATTAAAAATTCCGCTCTGAAATTTTACGGTACGAATTTGAAATTTTTTATTTTTAAAAAAGGCAAGCCTGCTTTACGCTTATGAATCAAATTGAATGAAAAAAAGCAATTCAAATTTCAAAAATAATTCAGTTAACAAAGTATTCTTTGACGAAAAATGTGAATTACACGAACGCAAAATTTAATCACTTTACAATTTTGTCGAATGCCTTTCGGGCAAGAAAAGTTTGCTTGCTTCGTTACTAAAACCTGCCGTATACAACTACTTTTTAAATGCAATCTTCACTTTATTAATAAACAGACAGTTTTCGATTATGTAAAGCAAATATTTTAGAACAGAAAAAGTAAGTTTTGCTCATACTTTAATTTATCGTGTCGAATGAAAAATGAAACTGTTAAGGGGACCGGGAAAGCGAAATTCAACCAAAAAATCGATTTTTACTCTTTTATATCATTAAATAGTTTAAACTATTATCTTATCAACGATGTATTACACATGTTTATATATATATATATAAAGTATTCGATTTTTTCATTCTTTCTAAGAGCACTTCAGAGCAGCGGGCTACTTTTTAAAATTCCCATTGTTTTCGCCTTAATTAATATCTTGTTAAATAAGGCGCATTTTACTATTTCAAAAAAGTGGTGCTAATCAAGAAATCAGAATTACAAAAAAGCAGTCAATGGCAACAGTGCTTCACAGCTTTAATTGTCTTTCTCTCAAAACTTTGATTTTTCAGGTTTGTGTTCCTTTTTTCAATATCTATTAAACTTAAGAACTCAGATTTTTCTAAAAACTTATATTATGTTATAGTGCATACTTTAACACAGGGATTTAATGATATCTTGAGAATTATCTATTCTAAGCAGTGAAATCTTACCAAAAATGCTAATTTAAAAATGTCTTTCAATAAATAATTAATAATTTATGTTCAGTTTCACTTAGAAAGAAAATGGTCTGTTAAAATACAGTATGCTATTCAAACTACTCTGAAAAATCTAGACCTCTATCTTTCACCATTTCTGAGAAAAGGGTACATAAAGTTGGTGAATTTTAATATGGCGGTCGCCAAGGGATTGATGCAGATTTGAAGTATTGAAATTTATCGATTCAGTTTTTGTCTATTTTTTAAACAAATGTCAATTGACATGTGAAATCTAAATAAACCTGTGATCTTTTCAGAATTAAGTTCATTTCATAAATGTAAGATTTTTTTTTTTTTTTTTTTTTTTTTTTTTTTTACATCTCTTTTCAGTATCTATATTTTGGAATATTTTCTCTCCCACTTAAAAAAAATTTCATTGGCTATCACTTAATATCTTATTCTAAGCTATAATTTAGTGCAAATTAAATGAAAATAAATGTTATTTCATTGAAGAAATAAATAAAAATAAATTATGCAGTAAATAGTTCCTATCCTTTTTAATAATAAAAATAAAAAAAGCCTCGGGGTGTTTGCTCACTGCACCCCGTCCATTTATTCCTTTTCCCCCTCTTTTCGGTTCTTTTGACCGGCGGAACTCAGGCAACCCGGTCATGAAAATCATGACCCAGTTTATAGTTAATATTGAAGTTACTTGTCTTTTTTAGCTTTTAATTTTAATCTTAACTTGTCCCCATTTTCGATCTCTGTCAATGCCAAAATGCAATTTGCAATGGCGGTGTTCTCTCGATGTCTAGTACCACAAAGCCTTTTTCAAGGATTAACGGTTTGTACGAAAGCCGGGAGACCTGCGACCTGTAATGCGCCCTAGGCTTGACATCAAAATTAGTGAGCTATGTGGCACTCTTTTTTTTTTAAGGTTTAGAGATAGATAGGCTTGGCTACCTTATGCTATAGCTTTCCTGTGCTCGTTGGTACCCTACTACCTTTACATTCTCCGCTTTTTGCCTACGCCAGTCGGTGAAGTGACATCGAAGTATAGGGCAACCAAAAATTTCTTGGATGCCTTATGCTCCCCTTTTTCTAGAGGTTATATTTAACCTCGTGCTTCCAACTCTGGAATGGCCCTAGGGTCTCCACCAGAGCTTCCAAATTATACTTTTAGGCCGTGCATTGTTTCGAAATTCATCCTTAGTTCTTCTTCATTTTTAGTTGGAGGTTACGCGCGGCGGAGTTGCACGCCGCGTCGGCACTCCTTAAGCACCGCGATGTCATGTCATAATAATCAAAAAAGGTTAAGCTGCAGTCTGTGCCCCTATACTTCACTTTAAGCATCTGGAGCTTTAATTTTTTTTATTAATCAATAAATACGAAACGAAAAAATTCCTTATCTTTCTTTATTTAAATGGCTTTTACTTAGTATCTAATATTAAGTTATAATGTATAGTAAATTGAATTATATTAAATGTTTGCCCATCCATCGTCGTAAAAATACAACACAAAATATGCAGAAAATCTCTGAATGAGAAAAATGGGGAATTGAATAAATAATAATAGGAGAATAAGATGAGGATATATATGTCTCAGTATTATGTAACTTTCTCAGAAATGTTTCTTTTATTATCCTGAAGAAACTGAAGCTAATATAACGGTACATTGTTTAAAGACATTAACATTAAAGATAATGTATGTCATGCATTGCGTTGCCGGATGTCTCACGTAAATCGGGGCACCAAACGCCCTAGACACGACTAATTTCTTACATTTTCCTTCGAGAACTTTAAACACAGATAATTCTGTCATTAGATAAGGCGTAAAAAATACTGGTATCAAGAGCATTTGGAGCAAAGATTTAAGCCGGACACCTGGAAGAAATAGTCATGCGTAATATAATAAAAAAAGAAAAGTTATCTTTTCCATGCAGGTTATTTTATAGTTAATTAGATCATTTAATTAAAAAATATAATTTATCCATGTGGCTTAAATTTTGTTACCATACTTGTAAACTTACGCATTTTTAAAAATAAAAATAGCATACTTTGAACCAAAAAACGCATATAATGGAGTCTCTCTTGTTTAAAAATCTATCATTAATATGCAAGTCTTTAGGCAGACACAAACTTGCTCTTTCGCCTCTAAAGATAAAGTGTTTAATTTAATCCTTTGTGAAGGCATTTAGGATTGGCAGAATCGCAAATACACTTCCTTTTCTCTATTCAAATAACATAACTTGAACGACAAAAGAAAACGGACATATGCCAAATAAAGCTTGATTTTGAGAAACAGTGCATTCATATGAAAGCATATCAAACCAAAGTACAAATTTAGTTTCAGAAAACAGTAAACATTCATTTTTATTTTCTCATAAATATGACACAATTAAGTCAGTTATTTTATAATTTGGCTGCTTCACAAATGATGCCAAAAAGTCTTCATTTGAATATGAATCAAACAAAATTGGCTGCTAGTCACGAGAAAGTATCATGAATTCAATTTAAAATAAAAGTAAAAGTTTCAACACTTATTAAATAATTTAATAGCTTAAAAAATAATGGGAATCATATAGTTGTATTATAAGTACAGGTTCCCAAGTTAAAAATTTGTTAGTTTTCATTTCAAATGTACAAGAGGAGAAAATTTTATTTGACAGAATGAAGTCTATGTTATTTAAAAATCGGTCTGTAATACAGTCGGACCTCTATTTAACGAACCTCTATTTTGCGAATTTCTCTATTTTGCGAATTTTTCCTTGAAACCAAGAACATTTTGCGAATTTCTTCGTAAAATAACCTCCAAATAACGAAGTGCATTCTCTATTTAACGAATTTTTTCTTTTTATCTAATTTTTTTTCTCCCCATTTCTCAAAATATTTCTGGACATTTAAAACTTCTCCTTTCTTTAAGCACGTTTTATGATGTTCAATGGCCTTGAACTGGTTTTACAAGGCGGTTTTTTTTTTTTTGTAAGCAGTGAGAATTCAGTAAGTACGGAGGACGAAGACGATAATCCCTTAGAGTAACTTAAAAAATGTGGATACAGATGAGAAAAAAAAAGAAGAAATTAACCATGATGTGCTGATTGATGATTGTATTTCACTTAATTCTGAAATTGAGACCTCGGAAACACTATCCGAATTGGATATTTTCGACAGCGTGAAAAATAAAAAAATACAGCAATGAATTGCGATGAAGACGAATATGATGATGATGGAAATGATCATTATGCAGGAATTTACAAAACTTCGTATGATGAAATGCTAAAATCATTTGAAACAATCCGACGGGGATTATAGTTGGAATAAAATATGCATGAAAGGGTTTTTGGTGCATTGCAAAGATGCGAGACGTATTACGAGAGAAAGCACTTTTTTAAATAAAAAACTCAGGCAAAATTAACAAAGTTTTTCAGAAATTAAATTTAAGGACGCATATGTTAATGTATGGTAAAAATTATTTATTATAATAATAATAAATACGATAATGTCATTAAAATTCGGTAATTTTAATGTAAAACTATTTACTTTAAACAGAAAATACAGTGTATTCCCGGACAATGTTTTGCTTTCTTTGCAGATTTCAAAGATTTAAACACATGGAAAAAATGAATTGAGGATGGATATTGGGTGGGTAAAATAAATAAAACAAATCGCTATATTTTATTTAAAAAAATGTGATTAGTTACTTTTAGTAAAAATATTTAGTGTTTATGAATTTAAAATCTGTCTTAAAAGTATTTTAAAAGGTGAATCTCTGTTTAACGAATTTTCCATATAACGAACTTCTTTCCGGGATTTAGCGACTTCGTTAAATAGAGGTTCGACTGTATTCAGTCCTTATGCAGATTCAAACCTGATCTTTCGTTTCTTCCGGCAAAGAGGTTAACCCTTTCCGGCACAGACAAATTTTGTTGTAAAATGATGAAATATTCGAATGACACTGGAATTTACATACGACTTTTTTAGAAATTAAAAATTTGTTCGTTTACACTTTCATTGTAAAAGCAAAATTTTAATTAAATAGTCTTGGTGCCGTTTGTAAGTTTGTAATTAAAATTAGATATCCCGACCCGGGACCACTGCGTCGGAAAGGGTTGATTGAATCCTTTGTGGGGACATTTAGTATTGACAGAATTAAAAATACACTTCCCTTTCTCTATTCAACAAATCTAGGAAGAAACGGCTAAGTGTCAGAGGTTATATTTTAGCATAACTATGCAGAACAAAAGTGACAGTAAACGAAATAAAGCTTGATACTGAGAAACAGTGAATTAATATCTAAAACACTTGAACTGAAAAAAAAACAAATAAAAGATTAAGGACCAGCATATTTTAGAGGAATTTTATTCTGTTTACACAACTTTTTGTTAAACACTTGCTTTTACCTTGTGAATCACTGAAATGTGTTAATTAAATAAGGCAAATTTTACTTTTCTCTTTTACTGGTACTTATTTTAAAAATCACAAATATAATTATAATGTTGCGAAAACGCAACGTCAGCCTTTTAATGGGTTATGTGACGAAAGCTGTAATCATTGATTTTCCTTTTTTGATAAATATAACACATATAATTATATAATAATTATGTATTTTATTATATAATTTGGTAACGTTACAAATTATGCCAAAGAGTCTTCATTTGCAAAAAAGGACCAAACAAAATTGGCTAATATTCATGATTGTGTATTCTGACAACTTAAGAAATAATGCGATCTACATAGCCATATTAATGTTACCAAATTATATAATAAAATATATAATTACATTATAGTTATATTATGAATAAAATTTCTCAAATTACAAATTTGTTATTTCGCATTATAAATAACCGAGAGAAACTCAGTTCACTTTGCAAAATGGTAGTCGGTGTTATTTAAATATATGTCATTTATATAGTACAATCCTTTAGCAGATTAAAGCTTCTTGCCTCTTTTGCCTTTTAAGATAAAGTGCTTAACCCATTAACCGCCAAATTTTCTCTGAAAAATGGTCCGTTCTGGCGTAATTTAGATAACATATTTAGAATTAGAAATATTAGATCTGTGCACTTTACAAAATTATGTTACAGGGTGGAAAATTTTTATTTTTTTTTTTTTGCGACCAGCGTAATTAATCTATAAAAACAGCTTCTTATTTTTTAATTCTTTTAAACTTTTAACGAAAGTGTTTTCCATACCAGGCTAAAAAATAAGATTAAGTGAATAAAGTTCCAAATAGATATTGGGTGATAAAAATACAAACTTTTCATTTTCGGCGAAATAGAGATTTTTTAAATTGAAAAAAATCCAAAAACAAGTATGCGGCTTCCAAATCAAGTTTGTTTAAAAGGGACAAAATTTAGTATATTGGTCAAAAAGCTTGAATTCCGATTGCTTTTATGACTGAGAGACAATCGCTGACGAGTTTGGAAAACCGGGGCAATACGCGAACTGCTCCATAGATTATCTGCTGAATGTAAAATAACAGAAAAACCTAACAAAAAATCGAAAATCTCCGTCTCATGTGCCCTCGGATTTCTCTGTATCTAACCAAATTTTTAGACGTCTACGTGCGATAAATTTCCCTATCTATGGCCAACAAACATACCCCCTGAATGCATATAAACACAATATTTTTATTAATATAGATTTCTGAATTCTTTACATTATAATGTTTTTGGACCTTATATATATTAATAGCCGTTTGGTAGACTGATATCAAATAAATATTTTTCGATTAGAACCATACATTTCTTCATAAAATAAATAAAAAATAAATCGCACAAAAATATGTTAAATAGAAAAATTTAATAGTTTTAAATAAAACTTCTGATGAGAAATATTTTTATAAAACTTTCATAACATTACCGATATGTTTAGTGTCGATCTTTCTATAAATATTTTTTTTTTAATTTCAGTTTTTAACTTTTTAAAAATATCTATTCTAGGGAAGTAAAGCTTACCTAATCCGAAATAAAAGAATAAAAATAAAGATTAATGCTTTAACGACGAACCTCCTTTAAACTTCTTTTAATTCTTCGACACCAGTTTTTGCCATTTTGTAATTTGGATTTTTTTTAATAGCTCAAAATCTGAGTTTAAATAATATGAAAATTTCCAAACTAAAATACTGGTATTCAAATTTAAAAGTTTTGTTTGCTTTACCTGTCAAGTTTTCTTGCCAAACGCTTTAATGAGTTAAAATAGTTACATTATATTCTTTATTTCCTATATAATTTTATTTTAATAAAATTTTCCATATATTCATTTTCTGCAAACCTTTACTCAAAAAATATGAATTTTCAACGCTACACTTAAAAAACAGATATTTGAAGACAATTTTGTAGGCCTTTTTTGTTCTATTTATAAAAGAATGTAATGTAATTTTTTGTGACCTTTTACATAGGAAATATGAATTTATTTTATTTTATTTTAATGAGCAAAGAAATCAAAGTAAAGCAAAAGCAAATTAATTTCAGACACTAAAAACTAGTCATTCTTAGATCAAGTATTTTCTTCTTTTCAAAATAATGTGAGATTTTGTAATTGCTTTCAAGTTTTCCATTTGTGTTTTCTTTATCCTCCTTAATAAAATGCATTTCCTGTCTTTTCAATTTTCTTATTAATTGCCGTTCTTTATTTGCATAGCAAAAGAAAAAGAGAATTTAGACTGATCTGTTTAAAAAAAATTAAATGAATTCTTTTTCGTCAAGAAATGAATTTTTTTTTTATAATCGCTTAAGCATTTGACTATTTGTAAATCCGAAATGATTTCTAGCAATGTTTATTTAAAATAATGATTGAGTTCGTTAGTTGTATGAAATAATTGGCTTAATGTTTTAACAATTGACACAAATTGATACAAATATATACTAGTTTTGTAAAGACGTTTTGTATTTAACAATAGAAAAAAGGTCATTGTGATTATTTTGACCAGAAAAAAATCAATTGCATTTCATTTCCCAGAATTTTTTAAAAATAAGAAGCTATATTTACATCGTACAAATGCAGTTCATTTTTTGTTGCATGTATATGACTCGGCTAAAGTTTTCGACCGCTCTAAAATAATTAAATGGTCATCGAAATTACGGTAGCTTACTTGATTCTCGCTCCCGTCATATTAACGGGCTGTGTCTTTCATTCAGATTGTTTGATTCGCACCAGTTTTATGAAATGTTTTTTAATAATTTATTCTGGTATCATTTTACCTGTCATGATATAACGTGAGTATTTCTTTTACAAAAAAGTGGTGCCAATGAGCAATTTGAATTTTTGAACCGTAATTTAATGCAACCGTTAAGGGGTTAAAGGTTCAGTAAATTAACCCTTTATCTACTGAATTATGATCTACTGCAATTTTTTTCATGTAATATTTATTTTTTCGGTTACTACAATGAAAATTGAGGATAAACATAAAAAAATACCATCCGTGAGAAATTTAATTATTTAGCAGTAATTAATTAAGGTGGTACTTTAAAGTACCGTCAGTACACTATCACTAAAATATCGTAACAGAAAACCCACAAGTATTTCAAATTGCACCATAAAATATTTTCGATTTAATAAGTATGTGAAATATAGACTTTTTCTTATTTACAAAAAAATCCTCCGGGAAATTCCGATGCCAATCATTTATTTCAACACATAAGAATTGAATATGCTTTGCCCCTGAAAGTGTTAAAAAACTATTTTTATTTAGGTTTCGATCATGTTAGCAGTCCTTTAGTTGTGCGACGTGCATATTCCAGGGACAACATGTTTTCTCGCATCTCCACATATGCAATATATGAATTTACATATGCCATTTCTAGCATAGCAAAAACGAGCCGGTACCACAACTTTCTCAATTTCCTATAAAAATAACAATGAAACAGAAACGAAATACCAGGGAAATCATTACTATACTACATTATAGTAATTACATTTTAAAGCACATGAAAACATGGATAACTACACAGACGGAAAGTAAACAAGAAGTTTTTATATAACACCAGTGTACTGACGGTACTTATAAGTATCACCGAGTAATTCAACAGTTGAATCAAATACATATACCGTTCACCTAAAATAGCTAGTCAAACTGTATTCTAGGATCATAATGAACACATAAAAAAATCCAACATTCAACTTATACCCTTTACTGTGTTTGCAGTAATAAAAAGACGAACGCGACAATCTGTTCAAAATGTGGGCACAAAACCCATCGTCAGTGTCAAAGATAGCCTCATTCTTCGCTAAAATAACAAACCTAGAACTACTGCTGCCATGTATTCGGATAAAGTGGGGTTAAAATAGTGTTTTTGCAAAGTACCATTAGAATATTAGTAATATTCACCATGGGATGAAAGTTTAAAGTGTGTGGTACTTATAAGTACCGTCAGTAGATAAAGGGTTAAACCGGCGGTTTGAGATACTGTAACACGAACTTCGTAAAACTTGTTGGTAATATAGCGATAATGAAATATATCACATGATTATATGCTGCATTGACTGGTTCGAGAGCAATGAGATCCTGCGTTCACCACCCTAGACAGGAAATGGCAGGTCAAAGTAATATTTCAAGATATATGTGTTCGATAAAAAATTATATTTTTCCCAACAACATATATTTAGCGATGATAGGCCCCATTAAAATCGACTATCCAAATGCATAACACTGAGACATGCTTATCATTTTAACATCATAAGCATTAATTAACATACTCTAATATAAGTTAAAGCAAATCCGCCGATTTATTATAGACATTCGTAGCTGTAACAGAGATTAATCGAAGATAAGAACGTGGTTAATTAAAGCTATGTTATATAAGAGTCTTTGTTTATGTAAATAGACTGTGTGCTTCACGGAATTCAAATGCGTGCTTCAATAAATGAACTGAGGCGTCATTTTAACTTAAAAACAAAACAAAATTCTTAATTTATTACCGTGTAAATTTGGTAAATTAATCTATTATTTGGTGTTTACTAATTAGTAATGTTAACCACTTAACTAATTCATTTCTTAATCAATTTGGCGCAAATAAATTCATAATTTTTAACTATCGTAAATTATTTAAAAATACAAATATTTTCATAGGAACGTTACATATTATAGATATGTATTCGAACTGTATCAGAGATTAACACTAGAACCGCCGTTAAGGGTAATTTTGACCCCTACCAAATTGATATTATTCAATTCAAACCAGAATTTTTTTCATAAAGATATATTAAATGTATGCAGTACAAAATAGGCTAATTAATAAATTGTTTTAAATAAAAATTCTGGTGACACGTTTTATAAAACTTAAGTGAAATAGCCGGCTGTTCTAGTGTTAATATAGGATAGGAAAATGGTTAGTTAAGGCTATGTGCCTTAGTAACTTTCCAGGTTTTTACTTTGTAAAAAAAATTCTTAAGAAATAAGTTTCTCGCATTTAAAATTTATTTAAATTTATCGAAAGTTTCTACCCCTGTTATTATTGTTAATTCTTGTAGAATTATATCATATCATATTCTACATGTGCGTCTTATGGAACAGTTATGAAACTTCTTTTCTATGGGAAATTAAAAATTAATGAACTTTTACCACCTTCAGGACGAGTTGGACGTATGCTCACTGTATAGAGTGCGTATTGTTTTATTTTTTTTATTAGAAGACTATTTCAGTCGCAAGCTTTCCTTTGTCTAATTGTAGAATTCTTAGAAAATAGTTTTGGAAAATAAGACAAATACATTATAAATAAAAGTATGTTTTAAAGACAACATTTTATTATTATCTATATAATAAAAGCCTAAGTCACGTGACTTTCTTCAACAGTTCCGGGTTGTTTATTTCACTTTTTGCATACCAGGCGGACAATTTGGTAATTTAATGTTAGCCGGACGCAGGCGATAAATAGTCAAATATTGTTCTATCGCCATCATGTAATTAGTACATATTATAATAGTCCATTTCATGCGATTGTCATGAAAATACGACGGGAACAATGTTTGGCGATTTATCACCGGCTAACATAAAAATGCTGAGTTCATGATTTGTATCAGAATCTTCGGATTTGGCGAAGGATTGAGCAAGTAAATTAAATTATGTATAAAAGTAGAGTGATAAAATGCTTAGCATACATTTAAGGGAGACCAATCTGGTCGCCAAAGGCGGCTAGTGTACTATAACGAACCTGAAGTGTTGAAGGAAAATTGATTGAAATAAATACCATTTCAAAGAGAAATAAATAAATTGTGATTGATTTATTTATCCCTTTGTTTAAAAAACAAACAAAATTAATATAACATTTAAAATTCAGCTTCCTGGTAAAAAAAAAAAAAAAAAAAAAAAAAAAAAAAAAAAAAAAACTATGTATTTTGTCAGTAGAATTGAAGCCACGTCCATTCACCACCTGCGCGGTATTGATAGTTGCTGCATTTACCAACCATGCCACTGCTCAATCGAAAAACATCAGCTTATTTCTGAAGCAATCAGTGACATTTACTTGATCACACACGTCATGACATTTGCGTATCCTTATTGGACGGATGGATTTTTAAATAAAGAGGACGAGACATATAGTGTAGAGTCTCCCAGTTGTAAAAGAAGTAAGTGAGGAGGTTATCGCAATATGGCTGCTAATTTTTTACATCGGATCAAAAGAGCCTGATTACAACGCCGAAACAAAATTTCACCCGTAAACTTTGAATAGAAAATTCGCCTTAATATAGTGCATGTAAGAAAATTATTAGTTTTCAATTAAAAAAAAGTTTTCACCTATATTTTGTAACACGGGAAGCCCGGGTACGATCCCCTAGTTATCCCGTTGTGCTCGGTGTCTCTTACACAAATTTTATTCGATCGACACCACTTTTTTAAAAGAAGTTTCGTTCAAGTACACAATTTTAAGAATGCGCTGATTAAATAAGGTACATTTTATTTTCCTTTACTACTGGTGCCTGAAACAAATTTTGCAAAGAAATATTATGTCTCCGCAGCAGAGCCCTCGAGTGCAAAGGGTTAAAATAATAATCCTTCACTATTTGCTACCATTATAAAACTTTCTCTGAGAAATGGTACATGCTGGAATAATTTAGATAGCATATTTAGAATTAAAAACATTAGATCTGTACACTTTACATGTTGATTTTGCAGGGAGGAAAAAATTTAATTTTTTGCTGACCAGTATAATTAATCTATAAAAACAATTTCTTATTTTTAAATTTAAACCTTTAACGATAGTTTCATGAGAGAACTCAAACTTTTCCTTTTCGGCGACATGGGGATATTTTAAATTGTATAAATCAAAAAACAAGTATGCGACTTCCGAATCAACTTTATTTAAAAGGGACAAAATTTTGTATATTGGACAAAAAGATTTAATTTCGATTGCTTTTATGAGTGAGTCAAAATCACTGGCGAGTTTGGAAAACCGAGGAAATACGCGAACTGCTCCACTGATTATCCGTTCAATATGACAGAAAAATCTAATAGTATAGCGGCTTATGCATGCAAACTTTCTCTTAGAAATATGGTGAAATTTTCTATCCTTTTTTACTAGTGTAACTTGTCTCGGATATTATATTCCAGTGGTGGAAAATTGGCGCAGAGGAGGAGCCTATTGAAACCACTGAATTTTTGTAGTATTTTTCGTCTTATCTAATGACAGAATTTCTGCGTGTGATGAATGTGCGTTCTTAATGTGATGAATACTATAAAATTTTAGTGGTGTCAATAGGCTCCTCCTCTGCGCCAATTTTCCATCACTGTTATATTCTCTTTAGCTGACAGTGACAGGAGCTAGTTTAGGTTGTCACAATATGGTAAAAATCCTTGCCGGCCCGGCCTACAGGCAGAGGTAGATTTCGAAGTTAAGTATACTAATTTCACCAGCAAAAACTAAATCATTATTAGATATAAATCCACTTTAACAGTTTTATCTCTCTGCTTTTGACGAGTTTTTATTTCCTTTTCATAAAATAGTTGGTTTTATCGGAATCCTGTTAAGGCGATATTAAAAAAAAAATATTTTTCCATACTCAAGAACTCGAAATTTTCTGGCACAGTTTCAGATTCATTTTTAATAAAAAAATAAATATGAAACATGCTGACGTGATTTTTGAAAAGATTTATAAGAGACCTGTGTTTTTATTTTTCTTTCCATTAATTAAAACTTTTATTAATCCATTAACCGCCAAAACTATTACGATAGAAATATTCAAATTTCTTGTTGAATGTAGTTTCCCATCACAAATTCAGTAAGGTAAATTTCGCTTTACTAAAATAGCAAAATTCCTGCCAATAAATAAGACATTTTTTTAAATTCTAAAATAGTGGTGCCAATGTAATTAATTCATTGCATGAGCAATTATTTTGACTGTTGCGTGAACGCAACGTCAGCGGTTAATGGGTTAATAAACAATTATTTTCTAAGTAGGGCAATATTTTTCGTTTCTAACACAATCGCTTCGGGAAATTCTGTTCAAAATGCCCACTTTGACATCATTTTTTGAAATATATTCTGCCTCTATCAAAAAATCGATCATTACGGTACATTATATAGTTTCTGGAAAAGAGAATATATCAATTGGATGCGTTTGAGAGCAAAAATGAATTTAAAAATGAGTAAGAAAATAGAAAGTTTGGATTTGAATGCACCCTTAATAAGATGATTTTTTTCTTCAACCGCTATGTATTTTTAATTTGTTTTTGCTGTAAGAATTGGCCCTATCAAAAACTTGTCTATATAAATGTTGAAGACAATATTAAGAAGATATATGATAAATTCATGGAGATTTTATATCTTGTGAATTGACGGAGTTATGAAAATTTTTCTTCTTCAACCCCCCCTTTTTTGTTTTCGTGTTTAATTTTTTTTGCGGTACGAATTGGTCCTATCAAAAACTTGTGAATATAACAGTTGTAGATAATATTAAGGAGATGTATAATAAAATTATTGGATTTGATATCTTGAGAATTGACGAAGTAAGGATTTTTTTTCTCCCCAAAACCCTATTTTTTGCGCCCCTTGAGCCTATTTTAAATTTTATCAAAAATCTGTGATGCATGAATTTTTGGCGCTATTTTTAGAAGTAATAAAAACTTTAAACTGATTTGATATGTACAAAAATTAAGAACTTATGGGGTTTTTTCGGTTTTCACAAAACCCCTCCCTATTTCCATCCCCTTTGTCCGCTTTTGCCCATTAACGAACTTGACCGAGATTTTATGTCCCTTGATTTTATGTATCAGTTTGGAAGAGATTTGTGCAGAATTGCGGAAGTCATCGTGTCCAGAAGAAAGTGATAACAAAATTGCTTCGGGAAATTCCGTTCAAAATGCCCACTTTGACATCATTTTTTGAAATATATTCTGCCTCTATCAAAAATTCGATCATTGCGATACATTATATAGTTTCTGAATAAGCGAATCTACTAATTAAATGCGTTTGAGAGCAAAAATGAATTTAAAAATGAGTCAAAAAATAAGCAGTTTTGATTTGAGTGCATCCTTGATGCAATGATTTTTCCAACACAATTCGCTTCGGGAAATTCGGTTCGAAATGCCCACTTTAACAGCATTTTTAAAAATGTATTCTGCCTCTATCAAAAAATCGACCATTACGGTACAGTTTCTGAGTAAGAAATCGTACCAATTGGAAGCCTTTGAGAGCAAAAATGAATTGTAAAATGAGTCAGAAAATACGCAGTTTGGATTTGAATACACCGTTACTTAGATGATTTTTTTCTTCAACCGCTATGTATTTTTAATTTGTTTTTGCTGTAAGAATTGGTCCTATACAAAACTTGTCTATATAGATGTTGTAGACAATATTAAGAAGATATATGATAAATTCATGGGGATTTTATATCTTTTGAATTGACGGAGTTATGGATTTTTTACTTCTTCAACCCCACTTTTTGTTTTCGTTTTTAATTTTTTTGCGGTACGAATTGGTCCTATCAAAAACTTGTGACTATAAAAGTTGTAGATAATATTAAGGAGATTTATAATAAAATTAATTGGAATTGATATCTTGAGAATTGACGAAGTTATGAATTTTTTTCTCCCAAAAACCCTATTTTTTGCGCCCCTTGAGCCCATTTTTAACTTTATCAAAAATCTGTGATACATAAATTTTTGGCCCTATTTTTAGAAGTAATAAAAACTTTAAACTGATTTGATATGTACAAATATTAAGAAGTTATGGGGGGTTTTCGGGTTTCAAAAAACCATTCCCTATTTCCATGCCCTTGGTCCGATTTTGCCCATTAACGAACTTGACCGAGATTTTATGCCCTTTGATTTTATGTATCAGTTTGGAAGAGATTGGTGTAGAATTACGAAAGTTATCGTGTCCAGAAGAAAGTGATATATATAGATAGATAGATAGATACATATATATATATATATATATATATATCATCATCATCATCATCAACCGTTTTCAATCCACTGCTGGATGTAGGTCTCCCCCAGATTTTTCCAATGTTTCCTGTCTAGTGCTTTAGTCATCCAATTTACACCGGCTACTTTTCTGATTTCATCACTCCATCTTACTTGAGGTCGTCTTCTTGGCCGTTTTACATCTCTGGGATACCACTGTAGAGTGTTTGTGCTCCATCTATTGTCTTGTCTTCTTGCGATGTGCCCAGCCCATTTCCATTTTAGCCGTTTAATTCTTTCAATGATGTCAAAAACTTTCGTCTGACTTCTTATCCAGGTTATTCTTTTTCTGTCTCTTCTAGTTATACCTAGCATACATCTTTCCATACTTCTCTGTGTTGTTTGTAATCTTTGTACCATCCGTTTTGTTAGCGTCCATGTTTCTGCTCCATAAGTTAGGACAGGCAAAACGCATTGGTTAAATACCTTTCTTTTCAAACACAGGGGGATGCTACTCTTCAGAATAATATTGTTCTTCCCAAAAGCACTCCATCCATTTCTTATTCTTCTATTGATTTCATTCATGATACTATTATCAGATGATATTTCTTGCCCATGGTACACATAACTTTGCACTTCTTTAATTTCAGTGTTGTTGTAGACGATTTTCTTTTTTGATGCAAATGAATTGAACATCACCTTAGTCTTTTCCAAGTTTATTTTTAATCCCACATTAATGCTAGCTTCTGCCAAATCTTTTAGCATATTTTCCAATTCTTCAGGACTGTTACTGAAAATTAAAATGTCGTCAGCGAATCGGAGATGACTTAAATATTCCCCATTTATTCTAATCCCTTTGTTTTCCCAATCCAGCTTCTTGAAAATATTTTCTAAGACAGCAGTAAAAAGCTTAGGCGAAATGGTGTCTCCTTGTCTTACCCCTATTCCAAGCTTGATCTTTGCTTTTCCTCTGTCCAAGCGGATGGTTGCTGTTGCTTTCTTGTAAATCTTCTTTATAATATTGATGTAAGGTTTGTCTATACCAATGTCCTCCAGAGATTCTACTACTGCTGATGTGTAGACCGAATCAAATGCTTTTTCATAATCAATAAAGGCAAGGCAAAGAGGTAAATTATATTCCTTATGTTTTTCTATGATTTCCCTTACCGTTTGGATATGATCCATTGTGCTGAATCCACTTCGGAATCCTGCTTTTTCTCTAGGTTGAGCTGAGTCCAGAGCTGATTCAAGTCTTGTCGTTAAAACTTTGGTGAAAATTTTATAAATCACTGACAGTAAGCTGATTGGACGGTAGTTTTTAATGTTTTCCTTCTCTCCTTTCTTGTAAAGTAGCACCATCACAGCATTATTTCAATCTTCTGGTACATCTGACTTCTGGAGACATTTGGAAAACAGTAAGGATAGCATTTTTGCAAATTCTTCTCCTGCTTCTTTGATAAGGTCGATTGTAATTCCATCTTCTCCGGGGCATTTACCTTTTTTCATAAATTTAATGGCTTGTAAAACTTCGTCTGTCGTCACTGGGATTATGGCATCGGTTTCTGTTAAGTTTTCTCGTGGATCACATAAGTTGATTTCCCTCTGATCTTCACATTTATATAAATCGTTATAGAATTTTTCGACAATGTGTACTATTTCTTTATTGATTTTGGTGATTGTTCCATCTGCCCTCTTTAGTGCAAAAATACCTTTTCTTCCAACACAAAGTTTTCGCCTAGCTGATTTTAAACTTTTGTTATCTTCTAGAATGTTTTTGACAAGATCAGAGTTAAATTTTCTGATATCTTCGGTAACGCATTTTCTTACCGTTTTACATAATTCAGCATATTCAACTCTTGATTTAGGATCGTTTTTCTTCATTTTAAATTCTCTGCGTTTCTTCATCAATTTTCTTGTTTCTTCTGTTATTTTCTTTGTCTGCTTTACTTGTGCATCGCCGGCTATCTTCTTTGCAATATCTTGTAGAGTACTCGTTAGTTTCTTGTTCACTACTGTAACATCTTGCTCTTCTTCTAAAGCTGATTGAAGTACTTGGAAACGGTTTTTAAGTTCCAAATGGAATTCTTCTTTATGTTTCTGGAGATTTATTATATCGATTGATTTCTCTGAGTGTTGCAAAAGCTTCCTTCTTTCCACTTTAGTATTTAACAGCAGTTTGCATCTAACCAACCTGTGATTACTTCCTGTATTGAAGTTATTGAGAACGCTGCAATCCTGAATAAGATGCTTTTTGTTTGCTTAGATGTAGTCGATTTCACTTGTTGAGCCATTTGCACAACGCCATGTCCATTTTCTTTGTGGCTTTTTCTTGAAAAATGAATTCATGATACACAACTGTTCACATTCTGCAAACTGAATCAATCTGTTTCCTCTTTCATTTCGCACCCCATATCCATGATTTCCCACTGATAACTCACCTTTCTCTTTTTCCCCAATTCTAGCATTCCAGTCTCCCATTATTAATTTTATGTAGCATTTTCCCTTTTGATGCATTGAAGCTACTTCTTCATAGAAATCCTCAACTTCTTCATCAGTATAGCTTACTGTTGGTGCATAAACTTGGGTAATTTGCAGCTTGTATCTTCTGGACACTTGTATTACTAACCTTGCAACTCTCTCTCTCTCTCTCTCTCTCTCTCTATATATATATATATATATATATATATATATATATATAAAGATTTTTACTGAGGGTGGTTTTGGGTTCTAGGGGTCATGATCGGTGTAGATCTGCAAAAATTTTTCAGAAATTCCAACATACGAACGATCCCAATAGGTAGTATTTCAAACGAAATCTACCTAAAAATGCATGGTCTGGCTGCAGCAGAAGTAAATTTCCACAGTAAAAATAAATGTCTGTTTTTGGCTATAATTATAATCGACATTTTTCATTAATAAGGTGTTTAAATAAGGAGAAATTTTCTATTCAAATTTACTGGTGGAAGTTTTACCCGATGGTAGTGAGCCGCTGCAAAGCCGGTTACAGAGAAAGCTTCACCATTTTCGAGATATGTCCATTCTTCTTTATTCATAGTTCCATGATTGGACGTATTCGTAATTTCTGGTATGAATTATAAATTTCTGAGTAAAAGAGGAAGGTAAAACTGTTGATTTAGTGTACATTTATTTTTATTTACCAATTAAAAACTCTTGTTCGAAACATGCTTGTTTGACTTCGGCTAAATTTAGTAGTTTAACGTGAGGTTAGAAAACCTGCACAATTATTAGAAGACAACTCATTGCGGCAGCCGTAGTATTCTATTATGTTTCGGAAATTATAACTCGCCATGATTGCTTTTCTTTTAATATTTTACACAGAAAATATTAATTAAGATCCAAGGCAAAATTATTAGACTACAGCCCAGAAATTTTCTTCTGTTCTTGCGACAATCTTAGTGATCTTTTACTTTTACATAATAATAATTCCTTGTGAAAGTTACATATTATATAAACTATACCGGATTGTACTGAGATGTTGTAAGATTTCATATAAAGAAATATGCAGATGCTTTCCGAAGAAAATTCTTTTACTATAGCAGTATAGAAAATCGTAAATATTGAGCTTTGGTAAAATAATTTTATTTTGTGACTTTTAAGGGCTAGCAACAAGTGCGAAATAACATGAAAAACCGATCATATTGAAATTATTTTTTCTCCCGAAATACGAAGCAATTTCAGTACATATTTTTAAATATTTGTGGCAGTAGACTAACAAAAAAGGTATATCATTCGGCAAGAAATAAAAATAAAAATGCATTAACCCATTAACCGCTGACGTTGCGTTCACGCAACAGTCAAAATAATTGCTCATGCAATGAATTAATTACATTGGCACCACTATTTTAGAATTTAAAAAAATGTCTTATTTATTGGCAGGAATTTTGCTATTTTAGTAAAGCGAAATTTACCTTACTGAATTTGTGATGGGAAACTACATTCAACAAGAAATTTGAATATTTCTATCGTAATAGTTTTGGCGGTTAATGGGTTAATAATGCGATTTTTCAAACATAATATTGAAGCATTTTTTTAAAGTATAAATCCCATTTAAATTGCATCACAATTTAAAAAAAATTCATTTTATAGAAAATGCAATCCAATTACTGTTGCCAGATGCACCGCGTAAATCTGGGCTTCAAATTATCTGGTTATTACTAAATTATCTTACAGTTTATTTCGCCTCATTTACACCCTGACAATTCTGCAGTCAGATAAAGCGAAGAAAATTACTTTAAAATTTTGCTGTCCAGAGAATTTGGAATCCAATCCAAATGTAGTTAATTATAATACTAAAAAATATATGGAAGTCGCTTTACTTATTATAAGCTATATTACACGCTATTTGGCAACTGTTTATTCTTTAATACAGGACTTGTGACTTGCATTTGAATTTTATTCTCGTGATTACGTTATTACGTCACACAATTTAGTTTACCATTAAAACACTCTTTTTTTCAACTTTCAACCTTTTTACTTTATAGAAAATGTGTTCGTAAGAAAAATTCTAATCTTCTAAATCTTTTGTGCAGACGATATAAATTATTTTAATCCTGCATCGAAAGTCTACAAAAAAATAAAATAAAATAAATCTAAAAAAAAAAGTCAAAATGCTTTCAGTCATTAATAAAAACATTCATTACTAGCACACGTGTCTCCTTCTGATCAAAAGAATAGGGGATTTCCCACTTGCTTTGAAGTTTTATGTTTCCATTTATTTCTTGATTTTTCATAATTAAAAGCATTTCCTGTCTTTTAAGCAGAATTCTCTGATTAATTCTCATTTCTTGTTGAGCCTTTTTAGAGACAAATAATGCTGCTGCTGTAATGTCAAATACGCATGGGAATTTTCGAGAAATTTCATTTGAAAATTATTTAACGCAATTTAATTATTTTTCAAGTAAATTATAAAACGGAAATTTTATTCCGAAAAATATGATACAGTGGTATTGATTATAATTAAGTATTTTGAATGCATAGCTCTTAAAAAAATTCTGATCTTCTAAACCTTTTGCGCACACGATATAAATAAAACATTTTTAATCCTATATCAAAAGTTTACAACAAAATAAAACTAGTCAGATGTGGCAATTCCAAAACTTTCTTCTATCTCATACCTATTAATACTTCCTGAAAAATGCAGCATATCAGCACCACCTGTTACATGATTTACATCAAAATCTAAATATCAACAACTTTGACAACTTCTAACTAAATCTGAAGTTTGATGAAAATCCGTGTATTAGTTTTCTAGATAGAGCTATTGTGGAAATTGTAAAACATTCTGCATACCACTGCCACCTATTGGACGTTTTACACCAAAAACTAATTAGAACCAATTTATACCAGGAAGTAACTGAATCTGAAGTTTGATGAAAATTCATGCATTAGTTCTTGAGATATAGCTATTGCGGAAATCGTGAAAAATGCAGCACAGAAGCGCCACCTGTTTGGAGAATTACACCAAAAATTAAACAGCACTAATTTATATCAGGGACTAACTGAATCTGAAGTTTGATGAAAATTCTTGCATTTTCTCTTGAGTAGAGCTATTGCGATGATCATAAATAATGTAGCATATCAGCGCCACCTGTCGGGCGATTTTCACCAAAACGTAATCGCCACCAAACTATATCTTGGAATAACTGAATCGGAAGTTTTATGAAAATCCGTGCAGTACTTCCTGAGATATAGCTATTGCAGAAATCGTGGAAAATGCCGGATAGCAGCACCACCTGTTGGACGATTTTTACCAAAAACTAATCAGAACCAGTTTATATTAAGGTCTAACTGTATCTAAAGTTTTGTGAAATTCCATGCATTAGTTCTGGAGTTAGAGCGCCCACAAAAGTTTTGTCACATACAGACTCACAGAGTGACAGACAGTGTGACAGTGCGACAGAGTGACAGACAGACTCACAGACAGACGTTTTCTAAAAACCATCAAATCGCTTTCAGGGCATTCTAAAACGTATAAATCCGTCGAAAACCGGAAGTCTTATATTTTCACGAATTCAATACTTTATTCTTGTAAAGATAGAAGGAAATAAAAAGTAATCTAAAAGAAAGCCAAGATACTTTCAGACATTAATAAAAACAGCCATTACTGTCTGTTACAGCCATTACAACCTGTCTCTTGATCAAAAGAATATGGGATTTTCTACTTGCTTTGAAGTTTTCTGTTTTATTTCTTGATTTTTAATAATTAAAAGTATTTCCTGTCTTTTTAACTGAGTTTTCTGATTAATCCAAATTTCTTGTTTAGATTTTTAGAGACAATTAATGCTGTTGCTGAAATGTTAACCACACATCAGAATTTTCGAACAATTTCATTTGAAAATTAATTAACGCAATTCAATAATTTTTTTCACGTAAATTATAAAACAGAAATTTTATTCCAAACCTCTTGTAGTATAGTTTTGATTATATTTAAGTGTTATAAATGCATAGTTGCCACATCTTCCTATCTTTAAATATCAATTTTTCCGCAAAAAACATATATATTGGCTGTGTGTAATCGCAGAATTCTGAGGTAAATAAGCCGAATGTTTTTATTAGAAAATAGTTGTACTTTGAATTCGGAGAAAATGACCAAGAAAACGCAGCAGATTAAAACTGATAAATATTGCGGTCATGCAAACAAGCATTTGTGGATCAGAGGTAAATTGTCGAGTTTCAAAAGTGGGGGTCCAGATTTTGTATCTCGCTAATTTTATTGTGACAGAAATTTATTTCAATCGAAATATTTTATAAAATGTTCGAAAGGTCGAGTATTTTACCTTTCTGTTTTATCGAATGGTCAAGTATTGCACCATCTGTTTCTTCTACAATGATAGTTAGTTATCCATGTTGCCGATTTACCGATTTTTTTATTTTTTTTTTCGAGAAATCTGCCACTGTTACAGAATACTAATATTCGCCATACTAAATGACAGATTAAATAATAAGAATATTAAATGAACTTGGAAAATATGGAACATATTTGATGATAAATGGACTAAAATTGCCATACTAATCGTTAATATTAAAAAAATGTTTTAAAAAGGAAATGAACTCTTTTCTTTCAAAATCGAAGCCTTTTACAATCATTCAAGCAGTATAAGAAAAGTGCATATATTTGTACCAGGAATGTTTAATAGAAATTTTCGCAAATTTTAATAGCAGGAAAACACCAGTGAACAAGGGGATTATGAATAAACAGGAGGAGACATATAGTGTGCAGTCTACCGGTTGCCAGTTAAGTAATTGAGGTGGTTTTCCCAATATGGCGTTGGATATCTTACATCCAATCAACAGTTTCTGGTTACCGCTGGAGCAAATTTCACCAGTAAATTTCAAATAGGAAATTTCGCCTTATTTTATCGAATTATTCATGCAAAATAACTCTCACAAATCTGGTAAAATTTTCTGTTCCTTTTTACTGTTGCAAGTTTTCCCAGGTATTATAATCTCTTTCCTTAACATTTGACAGGAGATTGTTTATGTTGTCACGATATGGCGAAAACGTATATAGCCTGACTACTGCCGAAGTAAACTTCCACCAGTAAAAATGAATATCTGTTTTGGCCAAAATTATGACTGAAATTCCGCATTAATAAAACCTTTCAATGAGGAGAAGAATTCTATTCAAATTTTGAATCGAAGTTTTCCCGGTGACAATGAGACGCTGCAAAACCAGTTACAGTTGGAGATTCAATATTTTGAGGATATGTCAGTTCCTCTTCATTCACAGTTCCGTCTGAATACTGCGATTTAATTATTAAGTGGAATATTTGTAATCCGAAAAAAAGTGGAGCCAACAAAATGCACTTTAATTATTTTTGTCATTGTTCGTAATGAAACAGAGTCCTTTTTATTATCCCTGTAAAAGATTTGTAAATGCTTCGCTTTTTCAACAGCAATCTTTCAATAGTACTCGTAAACGTATATAACATATAAAAATTGCAGAACAATCGCAGTATGCTTAAGGCAGAGCACGGACAGACGAACAGTTAAGCCAAAATAATAAACGCTTTTCAACTATGTCGGAAAGTGTAAAAAAGAACCAATCAGTGTTAAAGATAAATGATGCATTCGATATTTAAACAAAACACGAAAATTAATTTATGTCTCTCATTACCTTATTTCATTATTTTTTGTTCTATATGATATTTTTAAAAAACCAAACATAAAGCGCATGCATACTTCGGATTCAACGATTTTTTAAATATAAATTGTTAATTAATAATGTGATTATTAAATATTATAAACAGAAACATCTATATCTATAGCTCCTTCATTATAAGAATCCGTATGAACAAATACTACTCCCACAATAAAAAAATGAAATATAAATAAAATTTAAAATAATCGTTAACTTTCAACGATTATTTTTAAAGTTATCAGCAAATATGTAAAATTGACGACTTACACTACACTTTAGATTCAATTTAAACATCTCTTTTCTGCCTTTTCAGGTATGCAAAATATATGCTATTCAACGGTATATTTATTATGATTACTCTTCTTCATATCTCTTATCTGCATATTACTAAACAAAACAAAACAAAACAAAAATAAATGTAAAGCAAATACAAAATAATTTCAAGTATAAAACAAACAGCCATTATCAATACAAGCGTTTTCTATTTTACGAAAGGGTTTTCAATTTATTTTAAAGTACTGTGTTTCGATTTATTTCTTTACTTTTATTACTCAAGTGTATAAAATTTCTTATATTTTATGCGTTGTTCTCTCATATTAATGCTCATTTCTTGTTTGTACAGTAGAAGAAAAATCAGAAATATTAGTTTCAAAACCTATTTTAAAACCTGAAATGAACTCTATCCTTTGAAGTCAACAAATACTTCTCAAGAAGTGAAATATTTGCAATTTAGCTAAGCTTTTTATCAATGTTTATGTATTCTTTTTCCTAATTGAAAAGATTTACTTACAAAAACATTATTTTTGAACAAACAATTTTTGTGCTATGTCACAGATTTATTGTTTTCCTTATTGAAGTGTAAGTTAGCTTAATCCTTAAGGGACGGCAACTTTAAATACATGATTCTATTTTTATATTACATTTGCACCACTATCCAAAATACTCTAAAGAAATTTCGCTGTTTAACCTGGTGAAAGATCTTAGATTTGACAGCCTAAGAGTGACTGCTCAGATGAGAAAACCAAGTCTGTAGAGCATAATGTCCCTCCAAGTTTCTTTTATTAAAAATTTTATAAAATTATACTTCTAACAATCATCTATAGCCAACAATGTGTACAATTCTTTTTATAGGCTTGCATATGAATTAGTTTATAATATAAAAACATCTCTTTATTTCCGAAATATACTTCAGCTATAAGATGCATAAATTAATTAAAAACTACCTTTAGACTTGACAGTAATGCTTAGAAAGTGTTTTGTGCAATTCTGTATATGTCTTATAAAAATGATACAAACTACATAATATGCCGAAATTAAGTAAATTAAAAATACATACTACAACTAAACTCTCGCTTCTAGTAATTATCGCTTATAGAAAGACTGTAACCGAACTGTTATCTGTTTCCCTGAAAATCAACAATAAATGCTATGCTCAACATTTGCTATACAATGTTTGAAATAGTGAAAAGTCATTAGACTACACTGCAAATGATTTTTCTCCGTTTCCGTACATACAATTATTTTGTGTAATCCTGTAAATGAATAATGAATACTATTATACGTTATTTTCTACAGAAAGCTCCTTGTAGTGTATTTCAGGGACGTATATGAATTTTCTTACGTCCTTTATATGAATTCTCCCTTTCCGGGGCGGCGTAATTCTTTTTATAAACTGCTGAAATGATGGACTGACACCAGAATTTATAAACGAATTTATTAGAAAATATGAACTTGCTTATTTTCAACTACATTATAAAAGGAAAATATTATTTAAATATTCTGTGTTCCACTAAAATAAAAATTAGGTGTACTTTTTTAAAGACACCGCCCGCGAAATTGTTAAAACTGTATAAGTTTATTAAAAAATCCTTCAAGCAAGATTTTCTCATAGAATATTATGTGAAATATTTTGTTGACCCTGTTACTGAATGATAAATGCTTTGCACTCCATATTCTTCAAAAAACGTGATCTAGTGCACTTTAGTAATGCATATCATTTTCATTATATTTGAAATAGCGTAATGTCATTACAATATACTGCAAAGATTTTTCGCCGTAGACCGGTTATTTCAAATGTGGGAAAACAAGAGAGCAAGCACTTTGATTCTTAAGGGAGCCACTTCGAGAATAGTAATTAACCTATTTTTAGCCAACTTTTTTGTATATTTTTTAAACAAACGCTTCATGTTTTACTCTAAAGGACAAATTTTTAAGAATTGCAAAGTCTTTCTTTGCACAGTCTTCAGAAACCAAGGGCGGATCTGGAGAGTCCTCAAGGGGGGGGGGGCGATTTTAGAAATTTGGAAACTCCAATGTGATGCGTGGTTCGGGGCTAATTTTATCACTGCGGGTCGTGTTACTTCTACTTTTTGCTGCGGGTCGGGTTTGGGTCGTGTTACTTCTACTTTTTGCTGCGGGTCGGGTTTGGGTCCGGTTGACTTCTATTTTTTGCTGCTGGTCGGGTTGACTTATACCTTTATGTTGCGAGTCGGGTTTGGGTCCGGTTGACTTCTATTTTTTGCTGGTCGGGTTAACTTATACTTTTATGCTGTGGGTCGCGTTTGGGTCCGGTTGAATTCTACTTTTTGCTGCGGGTCGGGTTAATATCTATTTTTTTGCTGCGATTCGGGTTTGAGTCCGGTTGACTTCTACTTTTCTGCTGCGGGTCGGGTTGACTTCTACTTTTCAGCTGCGCTCTAGCACGTTGGGTGTAGAGCAGATTGGCATACATTATTTCGGGTTTGGGTCAGTTTCGGATTGAGTTTACACTCTTGCGTGCGAGAAAGGTTCGGGCCGACCCGAATTTTGAAAAGAAAGTCTAAATATTTTTAAAGATAAAAACTATATACAGTAAAACTCCGTAACGGGCACGCCCAAACAATTATTTAATAATACTTTTTAATCTTCAGGATCATGCAAAAAATACTAATTTGGTATAAGACTGCTTGTTTCTTTATATCTAAGATGAGTTGTAATTCAGTAAAGAATGCCATGAAACTTATTAAAAAACATACCGGGTGCCCTGAAATGGACTGACTGATTTTAAAATTCAGTAACTTGCAAATGGTGACAGCAATAAAAAAAACTTGCAGGAGGGTTATGTAATATGTCAGGAGATTTTTTACTGCGATTCTTGATTTTACTTTACAATAGCACTGATAGAGGGTGCTGCAAACAATAGTCGTTAAATCGGGCACATATTGCTTGCAACGCCATCTGTTGTTGCAATTTTAAACTAAAATTTAAAAACGCAGTAAGAAATAAAAACTCCTGATCAGACGTGATTCTTAGTAAAAAAAAAAAAGAAATTCTGAAATTCAAAGCAAATTTTCTGAAATGTTACAGCAGAGGGGGAAGCAGGGATTCCCTCCTGGCAATAACTATTTTTGTTGCAGGTCGGGTTAGCTGTTTTCGATTCGGGTCGATTTCAGGCTGAGTGTAGATTTCTGCAAGCTGAGTTTGGGTTAACTCGTTTTCTTCAAAAGTTAGTTCGGTATATTATTTTAGATTAAAAATTATACCTATAATAATAAATATAGGTGTATGTATGTGTGCTGTTTTCTAAAGTTTCTTTCTTTTTTATCTGTTTCTTTCTTTTTTCCACAACTCTAACGAAATTCGCATGTTTTCGCAGCCCTTTGATAAAATTCGCGTTTTCCGTAGCCGTTTGATGAAATTCGCCTTTCTTCCATTACCCTTTGACGAAATTTATGTTTCTTTCGCAACCCTTTGACGAAATTAGTATAATTTTGCAGCCCTTTGATGAAATTCGCTTTTTTTCAGCGACCCTTTGACAAACGAAATTCGCTTTTTTCCGCGATCCTTTAACGAAATTTGAATTTCTTTCGCGACCCTTTGATGTAATTCGCGGTTCTCTCGCGATTCTTTGATAAAATTTGCATTTATTAGCGATCCTTTGACGAAATTCGCGTTTTTTGCGGTTATTTGACAAAATTCGCGTTTTCTCTGCGATCCTTTGACGAAATGTGCATTTGCCGTGATCATTTGAAGAATTTCACGTTTTTTCCCTGACCCTTTAACGAAAGTTGAGTTTCTTTCGCGACCCTTTAATGTAATTCGCGGTTCTTTCGCGATTCTTTGATAAAATTTGCATTTATTCGCGATCCTTCGATGAAATTCGCATTTTTTCGCGGTTATTTGGCCAAATTCGCGTTTTTTATGGGGCCCTTTCACTAAATTCGCGTTTTTCCGCGATTCTTTGGCGAAATTAAAATTCTTTTCTGCGAACGATTGGCGAAATAGGTTTTTTATGGGACCATTTGTCAAAATTTGCGATTATTTTTATGATCGAATTTTCGGATTGATGTACTTTTTAAATTTTTGGAACTAAATCCCTTAACCCCTTCACTGCGTATGTATATACATTTTTTTTTTCTTTATGAAAATAGATTAAAAATTGCGCCTTTATTTTATTACATATTTCAAATCTGCATATATTTTACAGTTCAAATATGTCCAAAATCTTTGTGAAAGAGTTTCTTCTTAAATAAAATTAGATCATAAAAAAAGATTTGCTGGGAAACTGCGGGTTGCGCAAATTTTGCTACTTTTACGTTGGCCGTGGAAATCACGGGATGCGCAGCATGAGGGTTAAATTTTCGGAAAATTCGGAACAGAATCACTCCTGCTCCTGAGATCTTACGTAACCCTACTTCAAGTATTTTTTTTAATAGCTGTCGCCACTTTCAAGTTATTAGATTGCATTTAAAATCAGTCAGTCTATTTTTGGACACCTGGTATATTCAGTAGTTATGGGATGATGGCTGAAAGAAGCATTAAAAAAAATTAAAGCTGGTTTCGATATGTCAGTTACAGGTTTACACGGTCTGAAATTTCCAGGTCCGACCCACAAATAGAAAATTATTGGCCCAGCCCGATATAAGAGCTAAAAAATCGACTCCAGCCCAGCCTGCATTTTGCAATTAAAATTATTCATAAAGCACACTTATTTATGATCATATTTTATTTTTCGTTATGTTCGAAATTCATGAATATTAATGATTTACAGAAAAACATTAATATAAATGACTATTTAGGCAATTGTACAATAATAACAATACGTACATAAACACTACGTAAAAATCATTACTTCGACAAATACATTCAAATGAAAATCCAATAAGAAAATCAGTTTATAATGAAAGAAATGGATGATAAATGAAAATTACAATTTTAAAGCTCTACAAAGAAAACTAGTATGTTGTGGCCATCACAAAACTTTCTTCTATATAAATCACGTCAATTAAATCATTTAAATAGTAAAAGAAATTATATCAATTTATTCATATAAAAGTATACCTGAATTTGAAGTTTGATGAAAATTCGTGCATTAGTTATTGAGATAGAGCTGTAGGGGAAATTTTAAAAAATGCAGCATAGCAGCGCCATCTGTTGAGCGATTTGTACCAGAACACAAACAGCACTAATTCATATTATGGTATACCGGAATCTGAAGTTTGATGAAAATCCGTGTATTAGTTCTGGAGCTAGAGCTACTGTGGAAATCACAAAAAATGCAGCACAGCAGCGCCACCTGTTGAGCGATTTATACCAAAAGGAACAAAACATCAATTCATGTCAAGGACTAACTGAATCTGAAGTTTGATAAAAATCCGTGCATTAGTTCTGGACATTGAGCTATTGTGGAAATCGAGAAAAATGCTGCATAGCAGCGCCACCTGTTGAGCGATTTACAGCAAAACATAAACAGCAGTAATTCATATCCAGGTATACCTGAATCTGAAGTTTGTTGAAAACCCAAGCATTAGTTCTTGAGATAGAGCTACTGCGGAAATCACAAAAATGCAGCATAGCAGCGCCACCTGTTGAGCGATTTACACCAAAAGGTGCAAAACGTCAACTCATGTCAAGCACTAACAGAATCTGAAGTTTGATGAAAATCCGTGCATTATTTCTTGAGATAGAGCTATTACGAAAATCGTGTAAATGCTGCAAAATGCAGCATAGCAGCGCCATCTGTTGGGCGATTTGCACCAAAACATTACCAGCACTAATTCATATCAAGGATTAATTGAATCTGAAGTTTTATGAAAATCCGTGCAATAGTTCTTGAGATAGAGCTAGTGCAGAAATCGCGAAAAATGCAGCATAGCAGCGCCACCTGTTGGGCGATTTACACCAAAAACTAATCAGCACCAATTTATATTAGGGACTATTTGAATATAAATTTTTATTAAATTTCGTGCATTAGTTCTTGAGGTAGATCGCCCACAAAATTTGTGTCACATACACACAGACAGACAGACAGACTCACAGAGTCACAGACAGACATTTTGTAAAAACATGTTTTTTGGAATCTCTGACCTCTAAAACGTGTAAATCCGTCGAAAACCGGAAGTCGAAAATTTTTACGAATCCAGTACTTTCTTCTTGTAAAGATAGAAGAAAGTAAAAAGGAGATTTTTAAAAATGCATCTATGTAACTTATCAAATCAAATTAAATTTTTAAAGATTTCGCTAAACAAATGTACATCCTAAATATGTATAATTTTTACGAATAACAAATAAGTAAGATACCAGAGCAACTTGGGCTTGGGGAGAAGAATTTAGAGAAGTGCACGGGTCGTGGTCGGGCCAGTACTACTTATCATACGGCTGACACGGACCGAAAGTTTAGCTTTTATTCCGGGACGAGCCCCAACCTGGAAATTTTGGCCAGTGCAGACCTCTAGGAAGAATGAAGTACAGGCAAGTCTCGACCTGGAAGAAAAAAAAGTCTGGCCCGACCCGGATTTGCAGAAAAATTTAAGATCAGGGCACGGCCCGGCTCTAATTGAGAGACGACCTTACCTAGGCCGAGTTTCATGGATTTAAACTGGCGCGACCCGGGCCGGGTCGCGCCAGGCTTGAGCTTCGCCCCAAGTTATTTCCCGTGAGGATGCATAATGCCGTTTTGCAAACCTTTATTTGCCCAAGGGGGGGGGGAGATCGCCCCCTCGCCCCCCCCTTAGATCCGCCATTGTCAGAAACTCCCCATTAAAAAGTTCTACATACAACTACAACCAAAAGGATTATAAACTATGTAGACATTTTCATTATATTGAAATATTTCATATAAGTTTACTGGTTAATAAATATTTCAAAATATAACATAACTTTTTCTTTGTTTAACCCATTAACCACAAAAACTATGAGGTTGAGTTTTTCAACATTTTTAGCTGAACGGCATTTGCCACCATAAATCCTGAAAATTATTATTAGTTTTATTTGATCTTAAACTATTGTGCCCTTAAGTAAGGCTAATTTTTAAATTGAAGAATAGTGGCTGGTAGGTAAATAAATAAAAATTGCGCATTTATTTTGACGTTGCGTGAACGCAACACCAACGGGTAATGTGTTAAATAAGCTTTATGTTTGGATTTAGTTTACAATTTGCGCATGACGAAAATTTTATCAAATAAACCAAATAAAAGTATAGCTATAGGTGCCAACCTCACACTAATCTTCCGTAATGCGTGCGTTAATTTGACCCTGGTTTAATACAATTCGAACAAGAATTTTTTTTAAGAAATGGAACTAAATATGTTCGACGTGAAAACATTGAATTAATTAAATAAATAATCATGAATTAAATTTTCCGGTTCGAAAGTGGTTAACCTGGTTTAAATTAATCCAGATACTATGGAAGATTAGTGGAATGTTGGAAACTATGTATATGTATATATTATAACCAGTGTTCTCTCTGGTTGTTGACAAATATTAACGATTTGGCGAATAAGAAATAAAAAACAGTAGCCAAATGAACAGAAATGTTAGCAAAATAGATTCGGCTTGAAACACTAAAAAATCAATCTTTAAACTTTTATTGTATCCTTTATTTTAATATCTTCTAAAATAACCTAACTTTTTATAATTGCTTACACAATAGAAATTCGACAATCAGCTACAGTAACTATAAAAAATAAGTACATTCTAAAAGTCTCCTAAATGTGTAAATGTTTCAGACATTATTTTAGCTGTCTAAATAAAAATTAAAAACAGTAATCTTTGATTTACCGTTGTGAAAAAAAAACTAAACCTGTGGCTGTATGATAGAAGAAGGATCAGGGTCTACAGTGCCCAACTCTGTTTACTTGACCCTGGGCCCCAAGGTGCTATGCAGCATCATAGATTTAGGACCAAGATGGGACATTTACGGCAAAATCTGTAATGGAAACAGTACTAGCGTCACTATCGGCAAGGGGGAAGAACTAACAAACCTCCGAAATTTACCTATGTTGAAGAAATATGTTTATCCTCTATGGTTTGAATATCTATTCTTTCCTAAAACGAAGCAGGTGTCAGATGATATTCTATTCATGTTTGTTTTATTTATTTAGCTGCTTTTTTTTTTACCATACTTGTAATGCTCATTTTTAACTTACAAAATGATAATTAGACTAATAATATAAAAGAAAGCAGCCAGAAAATTCTGTTAAGAATGCAAATATGTAAGTTTATAAGATTAAATTGTAAAAAATCAAATTCAGGTATTGTGTCAATTTATACATATCGAATAAAATTTTATTGAGTGTAATGTCAGTACCTCTATTTATTTTTAACTTTTAGATTTATACAATTCTAAAAATTTGTCGAAAGGAATTTTTCCCTATCTGTAATATTATTATTATTATTACTTATATGTTAATATTATAAACATTATTGAATTAATTGTACGTTATTTACATTAAAAACAATATTTTTATTTTATCTGTAAGGAAGTGAAAATGCATAAATTTTAAAAGATTATTGTAACGATTGTTTAATACGTTAAACTTCATAAATTTATAGAACACGGGCTATAAAAAATTTTCCTGCCAAAGGGGAATAATTATGAAATTTTCTGGGACTTGTAGAGTTCAACATTTCGTATATTTTTTTGTTACACCATTGCTTTTGATATGTAGCATTCAAGACGAAATTTTTACCTAGTATTCGTTGCACTTAAAACCTTTCACTAATCATGAAAAAAAACATATATCCGTGCATGAACATAGAATAGATATTAGATATATAAAATAGAATGCCTATTCTATGTTCATGTATCGGTGTAAGATTCTATCGAAAACGTAAACATGCAACATTAAAAAAAGAAAGATCACAATAAGGTAGATACTCAATAATAAGCATACTACAAGGATGGGAAGTTTCTTCCCCATTGTCACTAAGGGCGCTACGATCGCAATCGCATTACCATTACGCTCTATGGGAATGTCCGATCTTGGATGTTAATCTACGTGCAGCATGTGCCTCGGCCACGTGGTCAACACAACGCGAGGCCCCCGGTGTTTAGTTCCCAAGCAAGCTTGGTACTCATTTTCTCGATCCCGAAGGGATGAAAGGCCGAGTGAACCTTACCCAGCCGAAAGCAGAACTCGTGACCTGTATCGTGGCAGATTGGGGTACGGACCACTACGATACTGGGTCTATTGTGAAAATATACACAAACAATTTCTGTGAGATTTCCACTCTTAACCGCATGAAAAAAAATAACCGGACAATGATACTTTGCAAACATTTAATAATTATGGTAAATGGGTAATTTCAACACCACATTCCAGCAAAACATTTTCTCTCTTTGGCGCTTAATTCGAGTAATTTTGTTTGCGATTTTACTGCTAAGACGCTGGCGCATTGATAGTGATTAACTGACGATAGAGAAATACCTATCGCGTAATCCTCTCTGTGTCAATTGGTGTGGAGCCAATATCTCCATTAATAGATCAATGTAAATGGCACGATGCGATTGAACATGTAAAGTGCCATCATCGTTCAGTAACGCGGCTGAGAATCTCGACTGTATTGGCACACTACACACATAAACTGAGCACTCGCAATTTGGTGAATTTGACTATTGGTTTACTCGCCAAATGAAGAATTTTGTCGCAATTTGGCACAATAGCGAGAGGCAGCGAGAACCCGGTTTAAAACTGACTGCCTAAGAACATTTAAAATAAAAAATACTTGAAATTGCTAAGCTAAATGCTACAAAGTATAGAAAATATAAGAATTCTGAAATGGAAATCACCAGAAAAATATTATTTATTAGTAATATTTTTAAGGTTCTTCTGCAAACTTCACAGGAATACATATATATGTACAACAAAAAATACATTTTAAACTTTCAAATCGGAATATACATGGCGAACAAATGGCTATAACCGTGAACAGAAACACCTCTAACAAAATTTAAGGGGACAACGAAAAGATGCTATTTGAAAACTGATAAGGATGAAAATGCAAAATCGCTTCTTGTCTATTGTATTATTAGATCTTCTGTTCTAAAAAACTCTACTTGTTTTTAATGAGTACTAAAATTAATTATAGCAGGTATCAAAGTTATCATAGCGAAAAACTGTTGAAAGCGTCATTTCAAAAGATTTTAGGAATACAGAGCTTGCAGCGTTCCTAAATTTTCCTACATTCCCTATCACTATTTCAAATCAAAAAATTTCGTAAAACTGTATAACATGATTAAAAAACCCTTCAAACAATATTTTATCATAGAATATTATGTGAAATATTTTGTGTGACCCTGTTACTGAATGCTAAATGCTTTGCAATCCATATTCTTCAAAAAACTTTATATAGTGCACTTTAGTAATGCATATCATTTTCATTATATTTGAAATAGCGTAATGTCATTACAATATACTGTAAAGATTTTCCCCCATACACCGGTTACTTAAAATGTGGGAAAACAAGGGAGCAATTTAATTTTTAAGGAAGCGACTTCGAGAATAGCAATTAACCTACTTTATAACCAAATTTTTGTATGTTTTCAAAAGAAAGAAAAACGCTTCATGTTGTAGTCTAAAGTTCAAATTTTGAAGAATTGTAAAATCTTTCTTTGCACAATCTTCATAAAGTCGCCATTAAAAAGTTCAACATACAAACATAGTTCAACAACGAAAAGGGTTATAAAATTTGTAGACATATTCATTATATTGAAATATTTCATATAAGTTTACTAGTTAATAAATATTTCATTATATATATATATATATGCATATATATGCATATCAGTTATCAGCTGTGTAACTTACACTACAAAAACCCATGGAACTAGCCATAACTTTTTCTTTTGTTTAATATGCCTTATGTTTGGATTTAGTTTACATATCGCGCATGACGAAAATTTTATCAAACAAACTAAATAAAAGTATATCTAAAACTGACTGCCTAAGAAGATTTAAAATAAAAAAATACTTGAAATTGCTAAGCTAAATACTACAAAGCGTAGAGTTGGGTTGATTTTTGACGGCCAATTATCTACACTAGGGATATAGGCCCGGGTGGGAAGTGCCCTCCGTGGGGGTCTTTCTAAGGGAACCTAATCCGTATTTACACATGGAAAATCCACGGCTCGAAGAAAACCACGAAAACTCAGAACGATTAGGCCGACGGGCGCGATTGGGGTCAAACCCAGCACCTGCCGTCTACCAGCTTCGAGAGCAGAACCTCTCGGCCACTGGTGGGGCCTACAAAGCGTAGAAAATATAAGAATTCTGAAATGAAAATCACCAGAAAAATATATATTTATTAGTAAATTGTTATACTTCTGCTGCGAACTTCACAGAAATATATAAATATGCAAAACAAAAAATATATATTGCGTTGTGCATATTTATATATTTCTGTGAAGTTCGCAGCAGAACCATACAAATTTACTATTAAATAATATTTTTCTGGTGATTACCATTTAAAAATTCTTATATTTTCTACGCTTTGTAGCATTTTAAAGTTTTTGTAGTATTTTAAAATTTCAAATCGAATATACATGGCGAACAAATGGCTATAATCGTAAAGGACACCCCTCTAACGAAGAATAAGGGGGAAAAGAGAATATTATATTTGAAAATTGATAAGGATGAAAATACAGAGTTGCGACAGGCAACTATTTTTATATTCTATTCGCACCACTATTTTAAGAATATAAATTTTGTAGTATATTTCTCTTCAGATGGTGTCAAAGTATATGTGAAATGTTCTGTTTTGAAAAGACGGTGGGAATTAAAAAATAGTCACCTGTGGCAGCCCTCAAAATACAAAACTGCTTCTTCACCATTGTGTAATTAGATCTTCTTTTCTAAAAACATTCTACTTGTTTTTAATATGGTGCTAAAATTAATTATAGCATGTATCAAAGTTATCACAGCGAAAAACTATTGAAAGCGTCTAAAAATTCCTTAAAAAGATTTTAGGAATACAGGGCTCGCAGCGTTCCAAAATTTTCCTACATTTCCTACCACTATTTCAAATAAAAAAAGACTTCGTAGTAGGTTCCTTTAACATCAACAATAAAGATTACAGTTTAAAATAGTGGTAGCAAAGTGTGAAATTTTTAGGAACGCTGTGAACCTTGGGAATATAAAAATGCAGACTACATAATTTTTTTGTATCACACTGAAGTAATTAATTAATCGCTGAATTATTGAGCAACTATCTAACTTGCCTGGCGTTGCCCGGGTACATAACAAAACTGCACGAATCGCGAAAAAGCTCTGAAAATCACAATAAGATATTGTGAAAAAAATTTAAATCGCTGCACAAATTTCGAAAAAAAAGAAAAATTATATATTGTGCTCGAAGATTGAAAGTTGATTCAACTTCTATCAACGTCATTCACTAATGTGGAAAATTGGTAGAAAATCGCTAAAATACACTAAAAATCACATACAAAATACCCGAAAAATTCGAAAATTGTTATACAAAATCCGAATAAACTTTATTGAAATGAAGGTAGAAATTACTTTAGTATTGTAGGTCAAAAATGGAATATCAAAAAATTGCAGCAGATCGCGAAGAAACGTAAATATCGAATTAAAAATCACCTGATGACGTAACAAACATGTGTAAAGTGTTTAATGTCAAGTAAATCTGACATTTAGATCACCCATTATTGGCATTTAATCTTATAGTTTGGCTATATTTTTTTTGGTCTACGGGATAATCAGGTAGAACCACGATTTATTTCTGTTCGTATTTAAAGGTAGATAAATAGCTCTTCTTTATATAAATAAATAAAATAAATATTGAAAAAAAAATGCTTATGTGTATATGAAAAATAAATAGTTTGTTAGTAAATATACGTAAAATTCACTTCACTCGCCACGGCCATTTTCTCTAACTCACCAAAGTCCATATATCAAAAATATACCAAATACTCTTCAATCTGTTGCCTGATACTAAGTAATCACAATAATGTAAATAACTATTAGCATAGCAGCCAACTCTTCCGCTTTTTCAGACCACAAAAATTTAATAGAAATTTTTTCCTTATTGAATCGGCAGATAACGGCGATTTAAAAAGATAAAATTTACTATAAAATTTTTGTGGTCTGAAAAAGCGTAAGATGTTGGCAGCTATGCTATTAGGCATAGATACGTACCGGTTTGGCGCGATTTTTTTTTCACGCCAAATTGGTGAAAACACCATTTTTGAATACCAGTTACACATATATATTTAAATTATTTTCTATTATTTTAAAATGAAATAGCAATAAATAATAAAAAGTTTAATTAATGTCTATAGAACAAAACAGTTTATATAACTGTAAAAAAGAAAATAAAAGTAAATAAACAACTTATTAATAAATAAACAACAATAGCCGAGTTACCATGTCAGGCAAAATAACGCCATTTTGGAGCCCATTTTGTACCATGGAGCGTATATGACACCTCTGCCAACAAAACTTTCAATAATATAGTATATATGTCATTTGGTGGTGGCTTGATTATCGAAGATTATAAAATATGTGTGTATATGGCACATTTTTACATTAAAATTTAAATACTTGACTACATAGTAATAATTTTAACTCCTTTTTATATAATTTACATTTGAATATAAATATTTACTCCGAAATGTTCTCCTATACTTAAAAAAAATTATTGCGACCTTCGCCTGGCTTATTTCACGCTTCTGCCTTTGTGGCTTAAAATTGCATTTTTTGGCGACCAAGGTAATAATTAATTAGCATGTAACTCACAAATAAAGCCTTTCTCCTGTAAGACATACGATGGGAAAATTACATAAAAATGATAATTAAATTGAATAAAAAAATAAAGAAGGACTAAAAGACTTACTTAAATTTTATTTCTTCAAGTTTTTTCAGGCACATTTTTATTAACCTGGCGATGCGAAAAATTGCCAAATAATGTATCAATTGCTTCTTTCATACTAATTTATTTTTTAAGTTTTATAAACATTCCTTTCATATTTAAATTAAATATTTTCATTTTATAAATTTTATCTCGCATTAAAAAGGTTTTTTATTCTTTTTTTTTAATTAAACATATAACAGTTATTTTCTTTTAAATTGCGAGTTCTTTTCATTATTTTCTAACGGATATAGCCATTTCAATTCATTTATCAACTATAATTTTCACCAAAATGACCACTGGCAACCCTTTCGTCGAAAATATCAATAAAATACAATAATCTAAGCGTTGTATCATGTTACTTTTATTCACAATTTAATTTACTTGGATTCCCTTAAATATAATTAATATAATCCCTTAAGTTAATATTAGTTTTTGTTGCATTAAAATATTTCAATTTGTTCATTTTCTGTAAGCAAGTAATCCATATTGGTTTACAATGGAAGTCTATGGAAATTTGGCGAAATATTAGAGATATCGCCAAGTTGGCGTCCCTTTTGGCGACTCATTTTGGTCGCCAAATTTGGCGATATACCGCCAAGTTGGCGATAAACTTGGCGGCGTTTGGCGTCAGAACTGTGTCCCTCTACGGTAACCTCCTTATTAAATGCATTAAATGCTGTTCAATAATTGCATAAAAAACTCGCTAAAAATTCAAAAATCGCTGCACGAATTCCGAATAAACTTTTTTGAAAGGAGAACAAAATTTACTACATTGGGTTAAAAGAAAGAAACGATATTCTTCTCACTTATAAGGAAAAATCGCCTCGAAACATAAAAAAACGCTAAAAATCGCATAAAAAATTAAATAAGAAAAATTCTAATCAAAAAATCGAAAATCGGGCTTCAAGGTACAAAACTTCATATATAGACGTACCTTTTCCCCAAATTTTGTAGGTCTACGTGCAGTGGTCTCTTCAGAACACCGTCGACACACTCACTCACTCACACACACACAAACTTCTTTCTTTATTATTACGAGGTGGAACCCGTCGAATTTCGACGAAAGAATATTTTTACAAAGGAAGTGTTGCATCAAATTTATAATACATCGACAAAAAATAATTAGAATAAAAAATCCATCTTACACTTGTTAATTTAACTCTCCAAAGACATATTTTAACCTAAGATTAACAAAATACTTTTTTCATAAACTTCAACTGTTAAAATTATTGAAAAATTAAACTTCATTCATATACGTAATCAGTAACATATAATCAAGATAAGTATTTTTCATTAAGTTATTAATTGATGCTTGGTTACGGAATGAAAAATCCGCATAAATGATTTCACCTTGATATAATCATAGAATTTTCTACCTTTATTTCTAAACCGAATCAAGTCATTTTCCACGTTTCACATCCATATTAACCATTTAAAAACATTTTAATGCGCAATAGGTTATTAATAAATATTTTTTCAAGCTTGAAGTCACGTTTGTCAACTATTACAACTTTCCATGTTAAAATTCCCACTCGTGATTTGAGGTCTTAGTATAATATCTGTACCTGCTCGTAAAAATTCCAGAAATTTATAATTTTTAGACGTATTCAAGGGGAAATATCTCGTTTTATCAAATAAAATTATCGTTTACTTTTAAATATGACGTCATTTTCAGTCGCTGAAATATTTTGCCTATTGTCTCAAACTCAATATCAGCAAAATGAAAAAATAGTGAAATATAAGAGCATCATCAGGGAAATTGTGTCTTTTTTAAAGCATAACGTCATTTTCTGTTCAAATTTTTAAAAATGATATTTTTAATTGCAATGAGAAAATGGCATCAGTAAGAATATAATCAATAAAAATAACTAATCCACTTTTAATAGAAATGAAGTACTTCAGTTGCCACGATTAGAAAATTGGTATTAAAAACTATTAAAAAATTAATATCTCAGAAATAAAATGAGATACAGCTTTCAAACAAATTGCAATTAAAAGTGCATTTCTTTCTGCATACGACGGTGTAAACATTTAAAATGTGGGATGTTTAGAAGTTTAAAAATTTGCAGTAGCGAAAATTGCAAAAGCGAAATTTCATTTCAAATTTCAAAGTGTTGCCATTCGCAGAATAACGTATCCGTTACGCACAGATATGTTTGTCCTTTATAATATAGATAGATAGATTAACAACAAAACTCTTCTTGACCAGTGTAGGCAATTCCCTATATTTTTGTTAATGCCAAAACGTTTTTGAAATAGAAATATTCACATTATTTAATCATTGATTTAAAAATGTCAAAATAATGAGAACTGTAGTATTTTTAAAAATGTGGTGGTAATCAAACAATCTGAAATGAAAAAAAAAGCGGACTGACAATACAGTTTTTGACTTAAAGGACGGAGATATATCGCTTCGCTGCATTTAAAATATTTTTGACAACATTTTATACCTTTCATAACTAAAACAAGAGCGAAAAGTCATGCATCAAGCCATTATCAAACACTTTCCAACACTTCTAGAAATATTTACTGAAATTTCACTTGTTTTATGGTAAAGAAAATCTAAGTGGACATTTTAGAAATGGCATAACGCATTTGAAAACCATTTTCTAGGCATTATCGTCCACAGCGGGAAACGTAGTCCAATTATTTTGTGTAGCCTCTGTATTTAATCTACAGATTTTCATATATATTCTACATAGTAGGCTAAAACTTAGTTTAGTCGGAAAATTTAGTAACAGTTTGAAAACTTACCTTAAAAAATTTTTGCCTATATGCGGAAAAATAATTTAGTTCTTTTGTACAGGCAATTATGTTACAACAGATTTTTATGTACGCAACATATTAAGATAAAATTTAATTCAGGCTAAAACATGGTATAACTACTGAAATCACACTTCCAGACATTATTGACCCTAGGAGACCATGTATCTAGTTATTTGCGCGGCCCTGTATATTATTTTATTTATATTATACAAACATCTCTAAGTATACTCAATATAATTCAACTTGAAAGTTCATAATTAAATTAAAAGCCGCCTTTAAGCCATTCATACTCCGCAATGCTTACGAATTCTTTTGTATAGCCCTGTATTTGATCTATAGTATTTATACACACTACATAGTAGACAAAAATTTAGTTAAACTTATATACGCATGCCATAAATGAAATCTTATTTCAAGCATTTATATCTAATGGACTGCGCTTCAGATACAGTACTGCATTTGTATCTTTCCCTGTAAGTGAACGATAAATGCCATGCCCATCAAGTTATACAAGTATCTTGTATTAAGCCTCAGTAATATATATCAATTTCATTAAATTTGAAATAGCGTAACAGAACTTTAACACGTTCACGCCGGCGCGGTGGGTCACACTGGACTGTCTCAGAGTTGTCAAATCTCCGGCTTTTTACACACCACTGTTATTTTAGAGAAAATGTTGTTCCTTTTAAATCGCCCAATTGTTCTAATTAAATAAAAAACATTTTCTGTATTAAAATACTGGTATCCAAACAGCTAAAGACTTGTCAGCTCGGAGACAATCGGGTGTGACCCAGCGCGCCGGCGTGAACGTGTTAATATGTTGAAAAAAGTTATCCTCCCTAGGCCATTATGTAGTGGAATTTTTTGTGTGTCCTTCTAAATGAATACTAAATGCCTCGCACCCTTTATTTTACAGAATTTGTCTTTTAATGCACTCCCTAAATACATATCAATTTCATTATGTTTCGAATGGTCTAATATCATTAAAATGAACTTGAAACAATATTTTCCCATTGACCGTAATGCAACAAAATTCTTTTCACCAGTCTTTGTAAATGAACTGTAAATGCTATGCACTTCATTTTCAGTAGCGAATATGCTAAAGAAAATTTCAATAACATGCAAAAAAATCTGGGTGATCTGAGTATATTTACGAGAGTTAGAGATGGGGCAGACTGTCAGACGAGCCCAATGCATGAACACTTTTCAACTATGTTGGAAAGTGTTAAAAATGGTAAGTGATGGACAGAAACTACAGCCATGCTTGCCGAACATATCTTTATTTTTGGGATCGGAGACATTTATACTAAAAGATAAACATTATTTTGTTGCACCAGTACATTTTCCCACTTCCGACAAAAACCTCCGATTTGAGTATGCACTTTCTTCGAATTTTTCTACACTATTATAAAAGTACCCTATTTATAATCTCACGGCTGCAACAGGCGACTATTTTTTCATTCTAAATAGCAACACTTTCTCAAAAAAGAAATCCTTAACACACACTTTGACAACATTTACAAGAGAAAATATAGAAGCGTAATAGAAGCGATAATAATGCAACGTTAAAAGCACCAAAACCATTTAAATTTTAAGTATACCGGTTTCGGTAGTATATAGCATACCTTCCTCAGTGCTAAGGATGGCGGAAATTTGCTCACATATATAGGAGAGATGGGGATTCAAGTTAAAAATTTATTGACCTATAGGAAAACAGAGGATTGCAGGTAACGGCCAATAGGAAAATAGATGGTAAATGGAACCGATATAGTGAGGGGAAAAAATTAAGAGACAGAAGTTTTTATAAAATATTTCCAACAATCTGATAATGGGGGAATAGCGAATTCACAATTAACAATATTTTTAAAATTTTTATAAATATGAAATGCTTCAAGGAGTCAAGTTTGTGTATAGAAGTAGGTTCAGAGATTATTTTAACCGAATTGAAGTCAAAAGTATGATTCATCTCCCAGCAAAGTTTTGCAATAGAGGATTTGTTGATTTCTTGTTTTTCAATATATTGTTGATGTTCTTTGATACGAAATTTTAAGCAGCGTTTGGTTTGTCCAATATAGGAAAGGCCACACTGGCAATTAATACGGTAGATACCCCATAAATTGGATAATTCAATAGGATCTTTGAATTTTGAGAGGGTGAGTTTATTGGTAGGGGCAAAAATTATTTTGAAGTCATATTGTTTAAGAATTTTAGCAATGGGAAAGCTTGATTTAGGAAAGAAGGGTAACACAATGCTAATATTGGAAAGAGTAGGAGACTGAGGAGAGTTTGAGGAACTAGGATACTGAAGTTTAATTAGAGCAGTATCAATTATAGAAGGGTTGTAACCTCTATCAATCGCAATGGCTTTAATGTATTAAATTTCACTATTAAATGACTGAGAATCAGAGCAAACATGTATGGCACTATTTATAAAGGTATAAATTGCGGACATATTTTGGCTTGGGGGATGACAAGAACGATCATGGGGTGGCAAAGAAACAGCGAAGCTTTTGCGATAGACGGATGTACAGAAACCGGTTACAGTGCGAGTGACAAGGGTATCCAAAAATGAGAGAGAACTATTATTTTCAGTTTCATAAGTGAATTGAATATCGCTATCAATAGAGTTCATAATGTTAAGAATATTATCAATATTGCGAAGAGAGGTGTCAATTAAGGTGAATGTGTCATCAACATAGCGAATACAGAAAGGGAAAGATAATTTATTGAAAAGGGAGCATTTAATTTAATGCATATAAATGTCTGAGAGGATGGGTGATAGACATATGCGAGTAAGGGATATACGTTCTTGGATTACAAAATATGAATAATGAAATTCACGATGTCTCTGTTCAAGACAAGAGAGGGCACCACTTATTGGGACATTCGTGAAAAGTGATTTGACGTCAAAGGAGACCATAGTAAATTTAGTAGGTGATAAATTCTGAATCGTATTAGCAAAAGTGATGGAATTTTTTACAGAGTATACATTTTCGGACAGGAGAGGAGAAAATATAGTTGTTAGATATTTCGCTAGGCGGTAAGAGGCCGTGCCAATATTTGAAACTATGGGACGAATAGGTATATTGGGTTTATGAACTTTCGGAGATTGTGTTTCCGAAATATCTCTACTAGAAAGGTTGATTCATTCTGATCAGTGGGTGGCGAAACTGATGAATCAAGCAGGCGGGTAAATTTAGCAATGATTTTGGGTGAGTGTTTGCTAGAAAGTTTTTCAGTAAAATGCCATGAATTTAGATCTATGGACTTGAAATTAGAAAGATTTGCTGCCAAATTTAAATGTAGATCAAATAATTCCTTTTCTATTTTGGAAATGGAAAGACGAGTATCTTTAAAAGCCTCTCTTCATAACCCAATATACCTTTTCATCCCATAGTTTCAAATATTGGCATGGCCTCTTACCGCCTAGCGAACTCTGTTAATTTTGCCTGAGTTTTTCTTTTAAAAAGTGCTTTCTCTCATAATACGTGTCTCATCTTTGCAATGCACCAAAAACCCCTTCAAGCGTATTTTCTTCTAACTATAATCCGCGTCGGATTGTTTCAAATGATTTTAGCATTTCATCATACGAAGTTTTGTAAATTCCTGCATCATGACCATTTCCATCATCATCCTATTCGTCTCATCGCAATTCATTCCTGTATTGTCTTTATTTTTCACACTGTCGAAAATATCCAATTCGGATAGTGTTTCCGAGGTCTCAATTTCAGAATTAAGTGAAATAGAATCATCAATCAGCACATAATGGTTAATTTCTTCTTTTTTTCTCACTGTATCCACATTTTTTTTAAGTTACTCTAAGGGGTTATCGTCTTCGTCCTCCGTTCTTACCGAATTCTCACTGTTGACAAAGAAGGTGCCTGCTAAAACCTGGTCTTGGTCATTGATCATCATAAAACGTGTTAAAAGGAAGAATAAGTTTGAAATCTCCAGTAATATTTTGCGAAATAGGGAGAAAAAAAATTTCGATCCCAAGCAAAAGTTCGTTAAATAGAGAATGCACTTCGCTTTTTGGAGGTTATTTTACGAAGAAATTTTCAAAATGTTCTTCGTTCCTAGTAAAAGTTCGTAAAATAGAGAAATTCGCAAAATAGAGGTTCGTTAAATAGAGGTCCGACTGTATATTCTTGTATATTCGGACCATCACCGGTGAATGTCGATAAACACGGATATGCTCGGGTGGAGTTCGGAAAGAGAAGTGGTGCTAACAGAGAGGCTATGGACTGTCGCCAAATTCTTTGTTCTATTGTGAGTCAGCCAACCTTGTCAGTTTTATGCAAGGTTTGATGGTGCGCTGAACGTTTTCTTAAATTTTATTTTTTTTATTCAATATCCTAATTTATATTGAATGGATACTGCAGTAAGACGTGATTTTTTTTTTTTTTTTTTTTTTTTTTTTTTTTTTTTTTTTTTTACTAATTAACCCTCTAAGTGTTTGGGGCGTAATATTCCGTTCACTAAGCTCCAGGATTCTCAGCTATACAAGCAATATTTAAGATAATATAATTCTACAGATTTAATGAATTTTAAATACATTGAAGAATGCTTAATACTCTCAAGGATTGCATTCATATTTGTAATAGAGTTTTTGTTTATAATGTTGAAAGAATCGTATTTTCTTAGTATATAAAACAAAATGCAAAGAAAACAACATTACAATTTTACCTTTTTGCAAGACGCTCGGAGGGTTAAATACATTAATTGAGAGTAAACGGGAAAACAATTGTTTTTATTTTTTTCCAAGAACAGAAATTTTTTTCCAATTTTATATCCAAGTAGCATTATGTTAATGTTGTGCATAGTTTAGAAAATATTAGACCTAATTTCAGACATGACACCTCCATGCCATTGATGTATCATGGAGGTGACATTGACCCATGGATGTGACATTTATTGATGTAAACAATATTTTAATGGTGCTTAAAGTATATTTTTAATTATTGACCCTATATATTTATATTTTAGGGATAATTTCATATTAATAAAAATATTTTTTGAAAGTGAAAATTCTAAAATATTTTATTTTGTATAAGTTTGATTTATTAATGCCTTTCAGTATTTCTTTCAATACAAGATAAATTTTAGATTTAATTAAACTTTATTTTAAAGCCTGTTATTGAATTTCCTGATCGCTTAACTTAAAAAAAATTAAAAATTAAAAATTCAGTTTTTTATGCTAGCCAATTTGATAAATAAAAAAACACACAAAAAAAATATTTATTTAATATTTAATATACACTGCTCAAAACAATTAAAGGATATTTGAAGTTTTATATAAAATAAAGATATAAACGAAATTTTTTTTGCCGAAAATAGAAGAAGAGAATCACAAATGCAAATTTTTCTGGTTTTCAAACTGTGGAGTATGCAATTTTTGAGTTCGACGTCAAAAACGTCGCTTCAGCGGCAGCGAATGAAATTTGACTTTCAACTGGATAAAAGAGAATAAAGACAAGGATGATCGGCATTCAGTGATTGCTTTGTTTCGATGAGTACGATGTCTCAGCGAAGTCATTTGACAGATTCAGAAGCTTTGAGAATTGTTGGTAGGTTAGAAGGGGGCCAAACTCAAGCCGAAGTAGCGCAAGCCATTGGAGTGTCACAAAGTGTCATTTCCAGGATCTGGAACCGTTTTTTGGAGAGTGGATGTGCAGGCCGAAGACCAGGGCAAGGTCGTAGACGGGCAACAACGCCCAATGAAGATCGGTATTTAGCGTTAACAGCTCGGAGACACCGAACCATGAACGCTACTCTTCTCCAACAACACCTTCGCTCGGCTACAGGCACCACGATTTCAACTCAGACTGTCCGAAAGCGGCTCCATGCTGTAGGTCTGTATGCTCGCCGACCGATGGTATGTGTTAGATTAACATCAAGGCGTAGTCGCGACCGCAGGGAGTGGGCAACCGAGCATGTCAACTGGAGGAGAAATGAATGGAGCAATATTCTGTTTTCTGACGAGTCCCGTTTTTCTGTGCATCCGGATAACAGGCGTATTTTCATCTGGAGGGACCGTGGCAGTAGGAATAATCCTGCGTTCGTGCACAAAAGTGTCAGATTTGGCGGTGGAGGAGTGTTGGTGTATGGTGGCATCTCCATTGACGGGCGCACTGACCTCTACATCATTCGAGATGGAGCTCTGACTGGTAGCCGATATAGGGATGAGATCCTCAGACTTATTGTAGTCCCTTACGCTGCAGCAATCGGAGATAACTTCATTTTAATGGACGATAACTGCAGGCCACATCGTGCAAACCTGGTGGAGGATTTCCTTTTCGAGGAAGGAATCGTCCGAATGGAATGGCCAGCGTGTTCTCCAGACATGAATTCAATCGAGCACGTTTGGGACGCTCTAGGAAGACGAGTTTCTGGCCGCCAACAACCCCCACAAACTCTCCAAGAACTGGAAAGAGCTCTTCTGGAAGAGTGGGGCAGAATACCCCAACTCGTCATTAATAGCCTCATTGGGTCCATGCCTCAAAGGTGTTCAACGTTGCTGGCCACCCGTGGAAACCATACCCCCTACTGAAAATGATTTTCTTTGAAGAAAACACCTTTTCTTATTCTTTTTTTCTCATATGCACAAATTGTGTTTTTTTCCTTTAGTACACAAATGCGCAATAAAATGCATTTTTTTCTGCCAAACATGTGTAATTTATTCTCATGTAACCTACTATGTCTGTCGACCATGTATCAATCAGCTAAACAGTTTACCAGATACAAAATCCACCTAAAACTGCAATATCCTTTAATTGTTTTGAGCAGTGTATTTAAATAATCTGGCCACACTAGAGTAGTCCGCAGTCGTACGTTTAAAGTGCTGTATTTTCTATTTATCTATTAATCTACTTATTTTTATCTAATTGCACATTAATATTTTAAAATATTTTTAGTTATTATGACTCGAACAAAAGCAAAAATATTTCTGCGGAGAAGAGAGAAAAAACCTCAAACGAGATGCAGAGCAGAAAAGACAGGATAAAATTAAAGAAAATCCAGAATTGTATGAAGAATGTAAGAAAAAAGAACGCAAAAGGTATTGCAAGAAGAAAAAAGAAGGAAAAATAAAAACTATTTCTCAACTGAGTGAACGACAGAAGCGTGCACAAAGAAAGAATTGGGTACAAAAGACAAGGAAAAGTCGAGAGAAGAAAGCAAATAAAGAAACATTACAGCATGTTCTTTTAAATTCTAGTACACCAGAAATAGATGATGATCCAGAAATTATAAACAATCCTATTGCGAATGTTAAAGATGTGACAGGAACAGCAGGTGTCAGACGGGTAAAAAATGGTCTAAAAATTCTTAACAGAAACAAAATAAAGGCAAACTAAAGAATAAATTTGCTTGAAAAAGAGCTTTAAAAGTTGAATATTATGAAAAGTTGAAATATAAAAGAGAAAAAGATTGTTATAAGAAAATATATCAACGCATCTTAAATAAAAGAAAAAAAAATTAAACAGTCCAAAAGAGAAGGTACAGAAAATATTGAAAGGTTTCTCCTAAAGTCAGAAAATTCCTGGAATTCAGTTCAGCACTGACCACTCACATCGAGAAAAATTTTGAAAAAAAAATGAGAAGTCTCAAAAGTCAAGGAAAACCTTTGGACTTGTCCTTTCGGAAAAAATAATAAAGAAGTACGACAGTATGCACAAAATTTCAGTTAGGTCCTGTTAATCTGTATTTAGCAAATGAGACCTCAGTTGAAGATTACGTTGAAGTTAAATTTGTACAAAGATGTCCGGGATCCAAGAACAAATTGGTTTTCAGTTAAAAGCAAGAAATAATAGTAAGATATATGAAAAATAAATTTCTGTGGTTGAAACAGCCGAAAGTGAACAGTCGGTTACAATATATCTTTCAATTTATCCCTCAAAACTGCAATATTATTTAATAAAAAAATAAATTTGAGCTTTGTTTTTTTTTAACATGTTACTCGAGAGTAGTGTTTTTTACCTGTATTGTAATCCAGTTTTTGTTTTGATGTGTTATTTGACTTTCTTTATTTCATTCAAATAACATACTATACCTCTTAAACAATAAAACAATCTAATATCGCAACCATAAATGTTTTCCAATCTAGTACAATAAAACGAAAAGTAGGACAATAAAACTTATATTCATCTTTTGTATTAAAGTTTGTCACCACCATGTTTATATGAAAAATGAAATTTAATTTTAAATTAAAAAAAAAATTAACCTTGACCTCTAATCATGATTTCTTTATCTCTAAAAACTTAAGATATGTTGGAAACACAACTTAAACGCGACAATTTGAACATTTGTTTTTTAGAAATTACCAAAGTGAAATTTCCACTTAATTTCAGAAATTTCAGAACTAGCCATGTACAGAAACCGCACGCTTCGCTAGTGCAACCAACTTAAATGCACACCACACTCAGACAACAAATAAGAACACTATCACCCTCTCAGCAATTTTAGCATAGAACAAAATGAGCGCTGCCTGCAATTGTGCCACATAACTAGGGTAGCGCTATCGCGCTTCTTGAAATTTTGGCACATAACAAGAGGAGCGCTATCGCGCTGCTCCGCACTCAAACGGTTAATAATAATTCAAAGCTTGTGTGAGATAGCAGTAGCCTGTATATGTGTTTCAGAATTTTCAAAATTTCATACCAGAAAAATATACGGAGATACCTGTGTCGAATCCGAACCGAATAGGTATTGTTAATATGCATGCAGCACACTTTTGGGTTACAGACGATTAAAACGTTTTGTGATTTAACGCGTTAAATGCCACGTCAGCCACCAGTGACTGACACTAATCTTTTCGTTTAAGTCTCGTCAGTCGTCGGTGACGGATACTTACAGATTCTGTAACGGGAGTCTTATCTCGTGGCCTAAACGGAAATACACACAAAATAGACTTGGCATTCAACGTGTTAAAAATTAATGATACAGACTGAAACACAGAAAAGTAAATGCAAATTTCCGACATATTCAACATTCACCATTAGTGCATGATGAATGTCGGCATTTGCCGGTGTAAGTCAGAAATAAGGATATTTAACAAATATTTCGTCAAAGGACAGATATTAAGATATTCAATACATACACCAAGCTACTATGTGAATGTTGACATTCACCGGTGAAAGTCGCCATTCTCCAGATTTCGGACTTTTACGGTAACATATATACATATTTGTAAATGGTGAATTCTTTTAATAAAAGGTTCTATTTAAGGGAAATTATTGAACATAAATTAGCTAAATTTCTTATATGGCAGTAAATTTAAAATTTGCTTTATTAAACAGAAACTGAGTTGCGGACTTTTTTGGAAAACCCCTAATTTGGAGACATTTCCAGGACTTTGAGGAAACTAACTTTCGACAATCTGGCAACATTGCTTAAAAATTACTGGTAGGAATAATTACAGACTCTGTGCACCTTTTGTGACATGTATACTTGACGCTCGGCTCGAACGTGTAAACAATATCTTCCTTTTCATAAACGTTATGATACACATTTCGAACTTATCTTGGAGTTAAACACTCCAAGAACTGAATAAATAATGGAATGCCTAGTGTGCTTTACACATATTGTTGGTCTTGATAAGTATTTTTCCATTTCAGAGCAGGTTTTATTAATTTAGAAAAATGTGCATAATAGAAAATAAATAGTAGGAGACGGAAACAAGACTTAATATCCAGCAAAAAAAAAAAAAAAAAAAAAAAAAAAAATTCAATAAAAAATCTTTAAATTTACATCAGAAAAAAATTACAAATGTGTGTCAAATAAAATAAATTAAAAGTTCGTTATATTAACAAAGATTGAACCAGAACAGTCAAGAAGTCTAACTGTGCTTTTGGGGCAAAGTTAGAGTTCCAGAAATGTAAAAGAGAATGAGGATTATTTAATCGAGATAACTCGTTTCATAGTTTGAAATTAATGTCCTATAGTTTGATAATATTCAATAACGAGAAATTTGCAGTTTACTAAATTATTTTATTTTTTTAATGACTTCAAACGACAGAGATTATCCATTTCGCTGATATATATGTTTGTTATATGTACGCTTAAGCTTAACTTTTGAGGAGATAGTACTTTATACTTCTATTTACGATGCAAAAGTCACTTGCTGCAGTGCACCGAAGTTCAGAAAATGATATTTTAAGCTAACGAAAGAAGTATTCGAAAGAACGAAAAAAACTTACTTGCCGGGTAATTGCGCTTAAATAAGATAAAATATTGAAATAATATGTAAGTGTTTGAAGTAATTGAATTGTATTGCAAATAGTGCAACTTTTAAAAAATATATCTAATGGTATGTAAGCCAACGTTAATAACCAACAGATTCTCATATAGCCATTCCTAACATTTATAACCTAATAATGCAGAATTAAAATTAAAAATTATTTCTTGATGTTTCTTGAGTATTACTTATTAACATTAATTATACAATTATACCAACAAACGGTCTTTTTACCGGTTCCAAAGGGAAATATTATGATTCGAACCAAATTTTTTTTCTTAAATTAAATATAAACCTCACAGAATTGAGTAGTTAAAGAAAAAAAAAAAGTTATTCCGGTGGAAAAAGTTGTTGTTTTAGTGTTAAATTAGCTCCCGCGTTTACTTTTAAAAACTATAAATTAAGCTATAATATGTAAGGGAGTGTTATACAAAACCAGGTAGCGCAAATTCCTTCTTGATTTGTACAGTTATCTATAAACCAACACGAGGTTATAACTTGCAATTGCCATAACGACATCTGTAGCCGAACGAAATGCTTCTGTGTGCGATTCTTTTTTGGGTGAAGAAATTAATTACTCTTGAAAATTGTTTTATTTGATTCTAGGTTTTACGCACATATACACTGTTTGTTCTACATATTAAATTATGGAAAGTTTTATATGTAATACTTTGTTTTCCTGATAGTATTTTAACATTTTTACTGATCTTTTACTATAGGACTGGGAGTAATGATGCCATGTTTTTAAATCTGTGTGATGTTGGATAAAACCGGGTATTTATGAATGGGTCATATCCGGGTATACCCGGTTTGTCCTACACTCATAGTATTATAATTTTAGTATATTTAATATATTAGCATGTAGCGCTAAATTGAAGTTTTAATGCTGTTAAGTTACATTATAATTTTAAATTTATCTATTTAAAGTGATAACGTTAATTTTGATTTTTTTTATATTAAAAAGTGGAACCACTTTTTAGTTTAGATTTAAGAATTTAAATTAACTGAAATTATTAATGAACAAAATAATGGTACTTACTAAGCTATATTTGTATATTATTTTTATTACATTTAAAAAATATAAATCTCTGATCTGAGGTATAATAACTATGTTATAGGCCAACTTAAAATTAAAAATATATTTTGCAAATTGTTTTCTTAACACTAGAAATACCGGAAATTTGCGTCAAGTTTTATGAAAGAAATATTTCACACCAGAATTTGATTTAAAAGAGTTTAGCTTTATTATTTAACATTTTTCTTCTTTGTATGTTTTAAACTTATTTCATAATCAAATTTCTAGTTTGAACCAAAACATATTCCTATGGTAGACGTCAAAATGATGGTTCACAATAGTTGTAGTGTTAAATAAAATAATATGCACTAATTTATGTATGGTCTATAAAATCCCGTTCCCATATAACTAGGCTACATATTTTTAACAAGATTTTTTTTTCAATATTAAATATTTCTTAAAATATTTAGATTAAATATTTCTTAAAAAGAAGAAAGAAACTAAGAATCAACAAAAAAAGAAACCAAAATAGGTTGAGGAGACATTCTCTGAAGATGATGAAAACATGGGTCATACTTGTCCTGAAATTTCACGACTAGGAAATTCTTCGGTGCCAGTATTTTCTTACGAAAAATCTCTTCTTAAATAAGGCGAAATTTCCCGCGTTTAACCTAGATTCATTTTTCTATAAACAAATAGTGATATTTGTCCTGAAAAAATCCCTTAAGTGTACGACCCCTGAGTAAATAATCAATTTTGCATATTTTACGATGAATTTTACTCCAATTCTAAATCCAAAATGTTTGGACACACTGTTTGAAATTCCACGAATGGGCATACGATGCATCTAGTAATGCAGAAGAATATGATGATAAATTCCTTTGTGGTTTTTGCAATTAAAAGAACTCTAAGATGTTCAGTGTAAATTAGGTAAACTATACAATGTAGAAAATTTGGTACAGATTTTTTTTTTTTTTTGAAACATGCAAGAAGACATGTTCAATTTCATTTTATTAAAAATAATAAAATTATGTGTTTTTCAATTCCTACTATTAGCTCACACTCTCCCTATATTTATTTATATATTTATATATTTATCTTGTACAAATTTTCAATCGTTAATAAAATACTCATTATTCATCCTATCAGGTTGAAATAAATTTTTTTAAACTTGTACTGGATGACAATTAATGCTAATAAAGTTTTTTCAAATATTAATTAATTAATTAAATTTTAATTAATTAATTTTAGTTTTGCATGGGAAACAAAATGGCCGCCATTGGTTATTGAATTTCAATGAAAGTATTTTCAATAAGGGTTACCATAGGGGGGGGACCCTGTTCTGTCGCCAAATACCGCCAAGTTTGTCGCCAACTTGGCGATATATCGCCAAATTTGGCGTCCAAAATGAGTCGTCAAAAGTGACGCCAACTTGGCGATATCTGTAATATTTCGCCAAATTCCCATAGAGTTCCATTGTAAACATACTTGCTTATAGAAAGTCAACAAATTGAGATATTTTAATGCAACAAAAACTCATATTAGCTTGATTATATTAAATTTTTCTTTGATGGCCTAAGTAGGAATTGACTTTAAAAACAAAATTTTTATATTACTTGTTTATTACATTAAACAAGATTATTTTGAGCAAAATGAGTTTGTCATTTCTTTTAAATGGATTTTCGGTTTTACCCAACCACTGGGGTAAAACCGAATTTTTGCATATGTCTGAAAAAAACTATTTTTTTTTTATATATGTTTTTTTTTTTTTATATTTTTTTTATATGTGTTTTTTTATATTGTGATTTTGAGAAGGTTTGCTATCGATATATTGCAATATTTCCCATTTAATGTATGCTTCGATTAGTTCAATAATATCAGGGGATTAATTATCACACTAATCGAGTGTTAATAATACATTTCTTTATCATTTTGATTGCGTTTTAAGCTTTTTAAACATATCATATTTATTTAGACATATTTTTACCTACGTTCAGCAGCACACTTTATTACGACATTTTTGCTATTTTTTAATTCCTACTATTATCTCACACTTATTTATATATTTATATATTATTTATTTATTTATTTATTTATATATTTATCTTGTTCAAATTTTCAATCCTTAATAAAATACTCATTATTCATCCTATCAAGTTGAAATATTTTTTTTAAAACTTGTACTGAATGACAATTGATGTTAATACAGTTTTTTCAAATATTAATTAATTAATTAAATTTTAATTAATTAATTTTAGTTTTGCATGGGAAACAAAATGGCGGCCATTGATTATTGAAGATCATAAAAACATGTACTGAACATGTACAACTTAATTTATTGAAGATCAATGAATGTATTTTCAATAAGGGGTTACCATAGGGGGGACCCTGGTCTGTCGCCAAATACCGCCAAGTTTGTCGCCAACTTGGCGATATATCGCCAAATTTGGCGGTTAAAATGAGTCGCCAAAAGTGACGCCAACGTGGCGATATCTCTAATATTTCGCGAAATTCCCATAGACTTCCATTGTAAACCTACTTGCTTATAGAAAATCAACAAATTGAGATATTTTAATGCAACAAAAACTAATATTAGCTTAAGGGATTATATTAAATTTTTCTTTGATGACCTAAGTAGGAATTGACTTTAAAAACAAAATTTTTATATTACTTGTTAGGTATTAAAAACAGAATCAACAGAAAAAGAAACCAAAAGACGTTGAGGAGACATTCTCTGAATAGATGAAAACAGGGGCATACTTGTCCTGGAATTTCACGACCAGAAAATTCTCCAGTCCCAGTATTTTCTTACGAAAAATCTCTTCTTAAATAAGGCGAAATTCAATTAGGTATAACTATACAATGTAGAAAATTTGGTACAGATTTATTTTTGAAACATGCAAGAAGACATGTGCAATTTCATTTTGTTAAAGATAACAAAATTGTGTGTTTTTTATTACATTAAACAAGACTATTTTGAGCAAAATGAGTTTGTCATTTCTTTTAAATGGATTTTCAGTTTTTACCCAACCACTGGGGTAAAACCGAAATTTTGCATATGTCTGAAAAGCTATTTTTTTATATGATCAATTATACTGTGATTTTGAGAATGTTTGCTGTCAATCTATTGCAGTATTTCCCATTCAATGCATGCTTCGATTAGTTCAATATTATCAGGGGATTAATTATCACACTAATCGAGTGTTAATAATACATTTCTGTATCATTTTGATTGCGTTTTAAGCTTTTTAAACATATATTTATTTAGACATATTTTTAACTACGTTCAGCAGCACACTTTATTACGATATTTTTGCTATTTTTAATTTATAAAACATACTAAAAGATCAAAAAGTTTGAACAGGTGAACAGGATAACAGTTCATGGGGATACCCAGTAGCAGTGCTACTCCACTCCCTGTGTATGAGTATGCGTATAACACATCTTAGAGGAGCCATGAAACATAAGTCTAACCGTAGCACATTATATACTACAATATAAGAGTAAAAAATAAATAAAATAAATAAAATAAGAGAGGCTGAAAATTTATGATAGGGAAATCCTAGGATTGCAGTAAAAAGAAAATAGGTTAAAAATTTTTAATGAAAAATAAAAAAATGATAAAATGTAAAAATGAGTTTAAATATAAAAAAAAATGTTTACACTGTTCATAAAAAACCGTACCAAGCAAAGCCAGAGGAATTTACCAATTTCTTTTAACAAAAAAGGCTATCTTCATTGCCATACATTTAATATATAAAAAAGTTACAATTAGTTACAGCTTTACCGATGTAAAGCAATAATGAGAATATATAAAGATTTTTTTTCAGAAACATTGAACAGCAGAGCAGTTCAAGGGCGAACCCAGTAGCAGTGCTACTCCACTCCCTGTGTATGAGTATGCGTATAACCGTTGCCACCGAAACACTCAAGGCCTGAGGACACGAGTTGTGATGTCATCACTAGTAGACCGACTTCTCACGAGTGTTGGAATTCAGACCGGAAAATTTTGAATAGCAATTTTTTTTTTAATTTGTGGAATAACTATCATCTGATAAAACAATAATAACTATTTAAACTTACTGGTGAGAATTTGGAGTCCCCCAATTAAAAATCAACCAGATACAGCAATACTGAGGCATTCCGCATCTGGCTGGATTTTTATTTAGGAATTCAAAATAGTTATTATTGGTTTATAAGATGATAGCTATTTCACAAATAAAATAAAGAAAATTGCTATTCAAAATTTTCCGGTGTGAATTCCAACACTAGTAAGAAGCCGGTCAATTAGTGATGACGTCACAACTCGTGTCCTTAGGCCTTGAGTGTTTCGGTGGCAACGGTATAACACATCCAAGAGGAGCCATGAAAATAAAGTCCAACCGTAGCACAATTAAGTACTACTACATAAGAAAGAAAAAATAAAAAAATTAGTAAAATAAGAGAGGCTGAAAATTTATGAAAGGGGAATCCAAGGATTACAGTAAAAAAAATCCAAGAATTACACTAAAAAAATCAAAAGCTGATGTATTTTACTTAATAACAATTACAGTTAAAAGTTTACGGTTTGTTTTTTTTTATTTTGTAACAGGTAGGTTTGGAAGTTTGGAATTTTTGTTGTTGTTGTTATTTTTTTGTCTTTATTGTTTGATTTTATTCTTTTTTAAGGCTATATTTTGTATGTATAAATTCCTAATTTCATAACCGGATTTAAGGCCAATTTTGATTTTAGTTCTAATGAATTTAAGTAGCATATTCCGTTCGTTGTGTTTGAATGCTGTACGTTTCTGTTTTCAACTTCTCCAACAGTGCTGATGATTTTACGATCAATAGTGCTAGATAGAGGCAGGTGTTATATATATTAGCAGAGCTGTCAACTTTTATGCTTTTTTCTGACAATTAAAATTTAATAGAAGTTTTTGCCTTATTTAATCACCGAAATCTGCGACAAGATGTCAAAAATTTCGATTAAATTTTAGCACTAAAAAGAGTAAAAATTTACAGCTATGTATTAGTACTTCCTATCGAAAGTAGCTCATTCTAAGCTAAGTCAGTTTTTAAATCCAAAGGGGCTGCTTTCTGACATGTGTTTTAATTTTAGTTCCGAAGCGTATGAAATTGGAAGATGTTTTTACTTATAAAATGTGTAGCGTAATTTTCGGCCTATAATAGGCGGATCAATGTTTTCACCCAGAAATTTTATTGAATAATTGAAATTAAATATTTGCCGCGATTTGATAAGTTACATTTTATGAAATAACATTTCTGTGTTCGTTCATAATTGTTTGATCTGCGGATTACAGGCCAGAAATTACGGTACTCAAAAGAGGTTTTCAAGTTTTTGGTATACGCGCAAGATCGTTAAAAAAATACTGTCAAAGTTGCCATTTTCAACCAAATTCTCAGGCGTCACAGTTTGAGAAAGGAGAAAAAGCTGTCGTCACAAGACAAAAACTCGTAAAGCTCGATAAGTAATTAATTTATGAAACAATGGAAATTGTAATTCGATTCCAAACGGCTGCAGTAGTCAGACCTTCAAATTTTATGCGTTTGCATTTAAAAATGCGTCAGGAGAAGTATGAGAAAATTTCGTGTTTATTGAACAGGAAATTTGAGAACTGTCTTAAGACATTTGATAACGTTATTTATATAATTATCTGTGAAATTATAATGGCTAAAAAACAGTTTTACATCAGACTTTAAATTAACCCCTTGAGGGGCAGTGGTATTTCTGTGAAAACACTTCATTTTAATTCTCAAATGCCACAATGGCACCAGAATTTTTTGTGCAAAAAATTTCCCTTTATTATGTATGCGGGATATAGCTTTTTCATATTTATAAATAAATTTGTTTTCAAATTCCGGTGTAAATCATTAATTTCAACAGTTTAGCAATGGAATTGCTTTGCCCCTGAAAGGGTTAAAACGGGTCGACTTCGCAGAAAAATATAGCAATAGCACTTTTAAATGTTTCTCAATCTCTTTCGCTAACTTGGTTTATTATTATTTACCGGGACACTCAAATGAATTGCCTTACATTATGGTGCGATAGATTTTAGTTGTGCCTATTTCAAACATAATCCATTGGATATGCATTTATTAAGTGTACTAAAACACGCTTTCTGTAGACTATGAATACATTTATCATTTATTTACAGAGTCACAGAAATAGTTCAGTTACTTAATGATCAGCGGGGTGAAATTGTTTGCAGAGTATTTTAACGATTCTATACTAATTCAAATAAAAGGAAATTTATACACGTTACTGAAATTCATTAGAAGAATCTCACTGCAAAATATGACGTACATAACAGTTATAGTTCATTTACTGGCAAAAGACCACGATAACATTATTACTGTCTATGAGCGACATACGCAGGAAATACGCTTTCAGTTGGGTATGCATTTTTAAGTGCAACCCATTTTGTTCATTCTACAAGGTGTATATAAATTCTAGATGAATAAAAATAACAATAGATTATATAATAAAATAGAAAATGATAAAATAATTAATAATAAAATAAATAATAATATAATTTTCTGAGCGAAGCGAAGGCTAATACTCAGCGCAATATTACTGTCCGGACACATACCGTTACGATGGATATTAACGCCATGTCCTACTAAAAAGAAAGTCTAAAAAATCTTTCGTCAAGCATAACTCAAAAAATATTTGTCGGATTTCGTTTATGATTGCACCAGAACGTACCTATGATGGTCTCCTACTGAATGCGCCTACTATGAAAAATAAATTCCAAACCGTTTAAAAATTATTTAAAAAAACTGATAAAAAAGCACAATTTATCTGCATACGTCACAGAAATTTTGTGTGCGTCACTTTCACAGGTGGATGTTTTCGTAGACAACTGGTTTGAACACATGGAGCAAATAAAAAACGATACGCACGCAGTAATATTGAAGTGCCATTGTGGTGTGGGTCATATCTATTTATACAAAATCCAAGTCTCTGTGTGTCCCTCACGATTCCGGTAGGACCGCCTCAGTGAAATGAGTAATTGTTGAAAAAAAACTAATGCATGGTTACCACAGTAGCGCCAAATGTTAGCCAACTTGGTGATAGCTAATTTGGTGAAATTCCCATTTAAAACCATTAATCTTTCATAAAGGAGGTCGCCGAAATTTAATTTAAACTCCGCTCTTTTAAGATATTTTTCAAAATCTATGAGTGAGAATTTAAAGTACATCTTTACATCTTCCTCCCGATGCTACTAATAAAATAACCGCCAGTAGACGACGCTGTACTGTGTGAGCTCCTAACTGCGTGATTTTAATGTGCTTTAGGTACTTTTCCAGTATAGGTGCCTTGGCGAAAAAGGAAATTTGGCAACATATTTTCCGGGAACCTATCCACTGTTTCATTTTATATACACACGCATTTTTTTCGCTATTTATACGATTTATTTAATATACAAAAGACGTTTCTCTAATTTTATAAAGAAACAGATGTGATTTGTACATAAAAACATCAATAATATACATATAAAATAAACATATAAAACAAACAAAAACGCTCATCAAGTTTGTTTTCATAGCTGTTTATATGATTTGACAACAAATCTCGATATTTTTCCGTTATACGGACATCATGCCAAAATGTATGCTAATGTGCCAGTTATTTCAAAATGCTAAAAGATATTTGTAATTTTATGCCAGCAGTTTAATATGTGTTTTATTTTATTGCTTTATTTTATAACAGTTATTTGTTCACTTATTTTAAGTATATAATTGTGATTTAATGAAATAGTTCGTAAAAGTCTGGAATTTTCAAATGTTATAGTTTTTAAATGCTCACTTTAGTATCGACAATGTTTTTTCTTTTATTTTTCAAATATATCAATTCACGTGATTTTCATTTTGCGCCATCTATTACGCTTGGCGACAATGGTATCCGTATAACGGAAACGAACCCAAATCTTACTTTTTGATGCCCAAATTACACCAAGCTTTTTTTTAAAAAAACGCCAAAGCTCCCACAGTAGAAAAGTACCAAACTGTCTATTATTTTGCGCTTTCTGTGTTATAGTTTGTACTATATGTAAGGGGTGTGGAGCGAAGAGTTTAAAAATTAAATATTAAAGTTTCGGCACAGATGTCATATACCCCCCCCCCCCCCCATATTGGCGCGATTTGTTTCTGACGCCAATGTCATATACACAACGGGTACTTAACTGGCGGCAAACTGTCGTTATTTTGCTTGATATGGTAACCCGGATGTTGTTGTTTATGCTGTTGATGTTTTCGCCAAATTGGCGTATATGACAACTGTGCCTAAGTTTCTATAAAGCAGTATAAGACTAAAAAATAAAAAATAAAATAAATGCAAAATAAGACTAAAGAAGAAAGAAAAATCATGCGTTAAGCATAGAATATGAAACACTTTCCAACACATCCTGAATGCTTTAACAAAACTTCGTTATTTGGGGAAATAAGATAACTAAGTAAACATTTTAGAAGACGCATAAAAAAATTAAAAAAATGATTTCAGCAGTTACCGTCCATAGCCAATAGTATCGTTATTACATGCCACTATTTAGCCAAAATTTAATTTAACCTACTCTTAAAACTACTGAAATTATATTTCCAGATATTATCATCCATAGACGGTTATGTATCCAATTCTTTGCGTGATCCTGTATATCATTTTATCTATACTCTACAAACATTTCCTAGTAAACTAATTGCAGTTCAGCGTAAAAACGCATAACTCCTTTAAAAACCACCTTTAAGCAATTTACTCTCATACTCAGTAACCCTTACGAATTCTTTTGTGTAGCCCTGGATATGAACTGTAGCATTTATACATACAGTATAGTATGCATAAATGTAGTGAAACATAAAAGCGCATATCATAATTAAAAATGCATTTCTAGCAATCATTGCTTATGTACAACTTCGGAGAAAAGTTGCTTGGCGAGAAAGAAGTTTGCCAACGTATTTTCTGACAACTTATTTACTGCTTCATACTCACAAGCAATTTTTTCCATATGTATGCAATTTATTTAGGTAGTTGTTAGCTATCCCGTCGACCAGTTTCGCCAAATTATATAAATCGCCAAATCACTCGCCAAATTATACAAATTGACATAATTTTTATTTTAAACAACGAAATATCAATTAAATTAGCAAAACATTAATAAAAATACAAATATAACGTCGAATTAAAAATCACTTGATGACGTAAGAAACACATGGTCATGTTTAATGTCAACCATTATTGTCATTTAATCTTACAATTTGGCGACAGTAATTTGGTCGACGGGATAACTAACAAGTACCTTTATTTAATGTAAAAAAAGCTATTTACCCATTTTTTATAATAAACAAAAGTAATTTTGGCACAGATGTCATATTCGCCTTATATTGGCGCGATTTTTTTCCGACGCCAATTTGGCGAAAACATCAACAGCATAAACAAGAACATCCGGGTTACCATATCAAGCAAAATAACGACACTTTGGAGAGAGTTAACTGCCCGGTGCCGGTGTGTATATGACATTGGTGTCAGAAAAAATATCGTGCCAATATGGGGCGAATATGACATATGTGCCGTAATTTTTGCACAGATGTCATATACGCATCGGGGTTGGCGTGATTTTTCTCTGACACCAATTTGGCAGAAATATCGCTTTCGAATACCAGTTACTTATATATTTTAAAATTATTTGCTATCATTTTGAAAAGGAAATAACTATAAATAAATAAAAGTTTGAATAAGAGCTATAGAACAAAACAGTTTACATAATTAAGAACAGAAAATAAAAGTAAATAAACAATTTATTAATAAATAAAAAACAATAGCCGGGTTACCATAGCAGGCAAAATAACACCATTTTGGCGCCAGTTAGGTATCCCGGTTCATATCTGAAATCTGTGCCGTAATTTGTATATAAAAAAAATATATATTTAGAAACGATTTTTTGATGTATATAAGTGCATATATAAACAAAAATAAAAGTTCATTAGATTTGTTTTCATAGCTGTTTATATATTTTGGCAACATATCTCACTTTCTGATGCCCGAATTGCGCCAAGCTTTTTTTTAAAATGCGCTATAATGGAAAAGTACCTAAATAAATAATTAACAGAAATAACCAATTATACATACTAAAAATTTTTATTTCGAGATCAAAACATTGTTTTTAATTGCAATTAAAAATACATATATCCTTGGATAACTTTAGTTGAAATTAGGTTCACAGCTTAATATCTCATTCCATAAACCTAAACAAACACAAGTGATTCATTGATCGTGAAACTTAAAAAATTTTTAAATCATTGAGATAATCATTCACAAAGTAAGTTCTCCAACAATCAATGGACAATATTCTAATGACATCATAGTAAGTAAAATGGTGGCGGTATCGTTTGTTTATGGTTTGAAATCACAAAGATTTAATTTTGCAATGTCTCTTAGTTACATTATTTTATTGCCATATTTATGAGCTCAGAACAAAAGCATATTTTTTCATTATTTAGTTATTAAAGACGGAAAAAAATTATAAATGCATGATTTGAAAAATTTAAATAATTTTCTTTCTTAATAGTAAAAAATAACATCGGGAAGTAACAGCGGGTTTAAGTTAAATAAGTTTAACTGTTTAATTCTGTTGTAATATTCAAAATAACTGTATTTATTAGGTTTCAGTAAACAACATCAGGGCCCGATTAAACTTTGAAGTTAGAGGAATTACAATGTCATTTCAGGACCTTTCTTTTGGAGAAGCTTTTCTAAATTTCATATATACATGGAAACTCTTCAATGTTAGAAATATTATTCTTAGAATTGACATAACATGAGAACAGCCTGCAATTATACACAAGTTTTTGAAAACTACTTTATATCAGAAATTTTGCTAAAAACTGGTTACTTTTTTGTTATAGCGGCCACACTATTAGGATTATGACAAGTTGCAGCCAATTTCGCCAACGTCGTAACCAAGATCGTGAAGCACACACATATAATACCATGTAATACCATTTCGTGAAATCGTATACGATAATTTAATAGTTTTTACCTTATTTCAAGTGTAAAATTTATTTATTTTTACGGCGTAACAATCTAAATTGTCCAATATATGAATTTAAAAAAATGTAAACAAAGATTGAATAGACATGACCGCAAAAAGCCTCAAATCTGCATAATACTTGGAACCAAACTGTGCAGATTAGTGGTCTTCTACTGTACACAGTTTTTTAGAAATGTGTTTCGTTCTTTAAATGTGTTATTTTCATCTATCACTGCGGAACAAGCGAGAAAACTCATATTCTTGCACATGAGTTGTATATATCTTTATATCTAAATTTCCGTCATTTTTGACGGGCTACCTTTCTAGTAGTAATATAATCACTCACTTTTAAACACTTTACTACTTTTATTCGTAGAACATTGACAAACGCCGATTCTGACACGGATCATATTCGAACACTCAAAACGCAATCTAAACATTTTCGTCTGCGCTGCCATGACAACGGCTCTGGCCAACTGCCATTCGGAACAAAGAAATGTTTTCTCCTACGCCGTGCGCCACACCATAAAACATATTTAAATTTAATCAAATAGGAAAATAAATCTGTTTGTTTTTCCATTTTTAAAAAAAGGCATAAAAACTTTGATTTGAGATTTTGCAATAATCTGTCAATAGCATTTTTTATCGCCAAAAGCATATTTTATATTTCGCGTGTGAAAATTAGAAACAATTATATGATGTTTAATAAAATATTTTGTTTTATAGCATCATTTCTTCTTATTTTCTTTATTTTATTTTTTTACATGCTTTCTTTTAACTTACAATTATATTTGTCTGTAGCACTCAAATCTTGTGATTCATTTTTCACCCACTTCCTGTTGACATAGGGTTTTGAAATTTGGAATATAGGGGACACTAGGGAGGGTTGACCATACGGGAAGCTTGACCCACCCATCAGTTTTCATATTTAAAAGAGTTTCAGAATTTTATCATTAGGTGTCAATCAAAGATACTGGAATGCTCAAACTACAGACTTTGTTTCATACAAATAATCAAAATAAATGTGGAAAAATCAATTGTGAGGCGTTTTCAACCTAAAATCTGTGTTTTCTAGAAATATTTTGTAAGCTTTTTTCAGATAAAATATATCATAGAAATTTAAGTAAGTAGATTTTAAGTAATCCAGAAATATCGAGCTTTCATTCCAGGCATAAAGATTGTACAGTAAGTTAGGCTTAACATAACAATGTTCTATTTATTATAAAAAGGCTATGTGGGGAGGCTTGACCCAGCCAGTGTGAGGGAGGGTTGACCAGATGAAAACCTTTATTATACACTATGCATAATGAAAGGTTAATGGTTATATATAAAAAGAATGTAAATTTATTATGTAAAGCAAAGGTAAAATCGGGTGATGGAAAAGAAAATGTTTAGATTAAAGAAAGATGTGAAAAATTGCTATAGTATTCACTGCAAGAAAAAAATCAATGAAATATAAATGGGAAAGTTGATAGGAAATTTTTCCATTTAAATATTACTACAATAGGAAAAAAGAAAAGTGTAAAAGAGTAGAAAGGACTAGAAAGTATGAAAGCAGCAGATTTAAAACTACCAGGGGCAGCTGTATGCTTATGAAACCACTTAATTTTAATTCTAAAACGCTACAGTGGCACCAGAATTTTGCTAAAATCTTTTTCATTTAATATGTATGTGAAATATACCCTTTATCTTATTTACAAATAAATTTCTTCGTAAATTCCGGTGCCAGTCATTTATTTCAACATTTTAGTACTAAAAGTACTTTGCCACTGAGAGGGATAAAGAAGATAATGGTCAGTTAAGTGCACATGCGGCTGCAAAATAACATAGCATTGATCGAAAAACTTTTGGAAGATATGTAGACGAATTTCATCAGCATGAATACAGTGAGATGAAGCCAAACTATGTGACAATTAGAGTTGTCAGGTCAAGTGTCACAAAAAGTAGGAAAAGGAGACAAAAAAAGCAGAACAGTGGCTATAAATTCTGGGCATAATAATACATGAAACCCTATGAAAACGGAACCTATCTTAAATGTTAAAATTTCATTTTTCCTGCTGTATATTTATACCTCCTCAGACGAAATTCTGTTTAAAACAAAATTTTTCTTCTCTGACTTGGGATCGCGCCTAAACAGGTTTATTTAAGCATAATATTTTCAAAAATGTTTTTTATAATAATTAAAGCATGTAGCATAAAGTTATATTGCCTTTTTTAAACAGATTTTATTTATCTTCACAAATATTTCAATATAAAACAAAGTGGGTCAAGCCTCCCATATAGTGGGTCAAGCCTCCCGTATATGGGGAGCCTTGACCTAATATTTTCTCATGGTTAAAATTGATCATTTTTCAAATTTCTTATATATTACACTTATGTAGCAATTTTATTTTGATAACTGATTGTATAACGAATAAAATCATATATAAAACTTTATTCTACGTTCAATATTTAAAAAATTAAAAATCATTTTGTAAAAAGTGGGTCAACCCTTCCTAGTCTCTCCTATATGTATTCCAAAGGGCAATATATGAATTGGACATTGATTTTTTAAAATTCGATCCGTAAGGGGGCAACGGTGGGGGAAATTACTTAATGGTTACGTTTGATTTTCTATAGAGAAATAAGCATTACCTTCAACAATGAGTATTTTTTGAAAAGTACCAATGACAGGGTTACAACGATATCGCCAAACTTTGGCCAAGTTGGCAAAATATCGCCAAATTTTGCGACAAAAAAATTTCTATATATGAAGCCAACTTAGAAATAGCTGCCAAAATTCACATTTAAATCCATTTATCTTCCATAATTCAACTCACTAATTAAATTTAATCTCCGTGCGCATTTGAGGCTTTTTTCAAGACTTTTCTACTATTTAGTGCATTTAAAAAACATATATATTTCCTTAACTTTTGTGAATTTTAATGAAAGCATGATTTTCAAAAAAAAAAAAAAATTTCCATTTATATTAATTTCTTTTTTGTCTTTTAAAATGAAATTAGTACTTTTCCTGTATAAGTGCTTGGCGAGGTAGAGAAAATGGGTTTGGCGAGACAAGTAAGCTTTTTATGCGTATTTTCGTGTAACTTATTCATTGTTTCAAATAATCTTACTTTTTGAGGCCGAAACTGCACAAAGATTCAAAAAACTAGAAAACGGAAAGTCTGTTTTTTCAGAATTTAGTGTCATCCTCCATGAAAAAAAAATATAAATATGGATAGTACAAAACGTATTTCAGTTTTAAGACTTAAAACACATGCATTTATTTTGTACAGAATGATGTCACCCGCATCCGCTGAACAATTCTTCATTTACGATCCATTCTTAAACAACTTCTACAGTAAAGTACGCATAGGACGTCACTATTGCTGAATAATGCACAAATCCAAAAAAAGAGATGTCGTCATTCAAGAAACTCTACAAAAAAAAATCGGCTATCTCATGATTCACATGCCCTCATTTGTTTGCAATATTAATATAGATACTTAAAATTAAATTTTGAAAAAGAAATCATTCATTTATATTTTTTCAAAATAGCACGTATTTTAATTACATTTTTTTACGTTGTTAAGGAAAAAGGTATAATTACTATTTTCCTCCTACTTTCTACAGAAATGGAGTACTTGAGTTGCCAAAATTAAACAAATGGCGCTAAAAACTACAAAAAAGAATTAATATTTCAAAAATAAATTGAGATGCAGTTTTCAAACAAATTCCATTTAAAAGTACTTTTTTCCCCCAATATGACGGTATAAAAATTGAAAATGTGCGATGTTTAAAAGTTAAAAATCATACAATAGTAGAATTGAGAAGATTAAGTTAAATTGAAGTTAATTTGCAGTACAGTATTTGGTACTACTTAGTTATCCCGTCGACCAAAAATCTATCGCCAAACTATAAGATTGAATGCCAATAATGGTTGATCGTAAATGTCGCATTCTAAGTACCTTATTACCCTGCATTTAATGCTTTTCTTGGTTACTTCGCTATTATATGGACTTTGGCAATTTTGTAAATAGCACGCAATTTCGGGGTTAAGAAAGTGAGATTTTTTGCCAAATGATATAAATGACTATGAAAATACAACAGAATAGGTATTATACTGGTTTATATATATATATATATATATATATATTTATTTATTTATTTAAAAATGCATCTGCTAACACGTATTAGATAAGTTATTTATGATTGTATATAATCTAATACATAAAAATGAAAATTTGCCCATCTGACTGTTTGTAATTCTATACAAATCCACAGTTTGGAAGCCAGAATCGTGAAAATATACGTACATGTGTATTAAAACATGGCCGAGGCAACTAAAGTAATCCGAGTTCAAAAAAATTTATAGTTAATTTTTAATTAATAAAAAACCACCAATTTAACAGCAATTTCTTATGAAATTTAAACATTTTTCGTTATAGCAGTTGCCAACAATTAAAATACACAACAAAATTCTTACTACAACAATTAATTTTCTACAGCGAGATTTCCACGTGAAAAAGGAAAATGAAACTGGAGAACAGGAATTCTGCTTTTACAGAATTTAGTGTCGCCCCCGATGAAAAAAAAAATGTATATAAATATAGATACAGTAGAGCCCCGAACTTATATCTTTGGAATGGATCCTTTTCCAAAAAAAAAAAAAAAATATGGCCATTTTTTCCCCCCATTCTGACCAGAAAATTAGAGTTCTAACTTTTTACGGCTGCTCTTTCATCTTCACCTAACACTTCATTTATAATAGCTGTTTCATAATAATAGAAGCCACCAGTCCATCAGAAGAAAATAATGCGGTTAAAGCTGAAACTCGGTTAAGCGGGACTCGGATAATCGGGACTCTACTGTAGCCCAGTTTTAAGACTTAAAACACGCGATTTTATTTATATAAAACGGCGTCATCCGAATCCGCTGAAGAATTCCTCATTTACGATCCAATCATAAATATCTACAATAAAGTATGGGTTGAAGGTCACTATCTCAGAATAATACACAAATGCAGCAAAACGAAATCAATTCATTTATATTTTTTCAAAATAGCACGTACTTTAATTACTTTTTTTCAGTTTTTATGAGAAAGTGGCAACAAAAAGATATAATTGCTTTTTTTCAACTATTTTCCCTTTACTTTCTACAGAAGTGGAGCTTACTTCCATTGCCAATATTAAGCAAATGGCTCCAAAAAGTACAAAAAAATTAATATTTCAAAAATAAATGGAGATGTAGTTTTCAAAAAAATTGTATTTAAAAGTACTTTTTTTTCCAGTACGACGGTATAAAAATAGAAAATGTGCGATGCTTAGAAGTAAAAAATATTGCTATAGAGTATTTAATCGTACTGCTTTGTTTTACGGCTGGCTTCTGTAAGGTAACATTATTTTTTGGAGACGACACAAAATAAGCTGGGGGAAAGAAATAGCACACCGTATCGGGGGCTAATATATAGTTTGCCGAATTTAAAAAAAGGTGACTATTACGTCATAACTTTTTTATTGCAAGATATTTACGTGAAAAATGAATATGAAATAAATAGTTTGACGAATTTAAATGAAAGTGAATATAACGTCATAACTTTTCTATTTCAAAGTTTCCACGTGTAAGAGGAAAATATTACGTCATATTGGAAATATAAAGAACGTGGTGAATATAGTATAACGCCATATGAGTGCGAAAAAACGTATTGAAGCATGATAAAAATCCGATTATGCAAATATTGGCGTATTTTAACATTATTGCTCCAATGATAAATTGAAATAAGTTCTTTTATAGCTGTATTCTTTTGCGTCTGTTCAAACATTCACACATTTTTATATTGTCTTTTCATTTGATTCATTCATACAACACTTCGACTGCTTTTTTTAATGTTTGTTTTATGTTGTATGTTAAATTTTGAAATTGATTTTTCAGAACAAACTTCCTTCAAATTCTGGGCAACGCCGGGCACTTTTGTTTGTAACAGATAAATGGCTTTTGTATCTGTACATCTAATGCCAATATTATAAAGCGTTATAGTATTATAAAGTGTATAATATTATTAATGTTTGTACGTTTGTGAGGTGTTATCTCTGAAACTACATAGCCAACGTAAAAAAAATGTTCTCTGCTCCGAAATAAAGACTCTATTTTATGTCAGTGCAACAACTTATATAGCTGCAGGAGCAAACAAGTTCTAAAATTGCGACTGCTGTGATATAGATAGGGTTAGAAACTTTAAATTCGGTGTGGTAGTTACTTTATCCCCTTGAGGGGCAAGCAATTACGTTTGTAAAATGCTGAATTCTTACCGGAATCTTTGAAAAATTCTATTTCAAAATAAGTAAAAGCAATTTAACGGCTCTTTTTCCGCCAAAGTTAGAAAAGTAAAATTTAATAAAATTTTTCTGTGTAAAACTTCATTAATCGTAGGTGGTATATAATATATACCGGTGCCCCTCAAGGGGTAAAAGATGTAAATGCTCGTTAAGAACGCTCTCTATAAGGTTCAAAAATTCAATTTGACAGATAAACGTAAAAATTTTTTGAAAGATTCTAAATTATGATTTATTTGGAATATTGAAATTTCTGGTATGCTGTTAGGTTTAGAAACTACAACTTTGGCATGTCAGTAATTTATAAGATGTAACTGCTCGTTGTAGAACGAATTCTAAAAAATCGAAAGACTAAACAAAGCGGTAAAAGATCTAAAGATGATCTGAGTAACGAAGTACATGGAATTTTTAGGAATATAAACATGAAAATTGACATGGCTGTATTTAGCATGACGTAAATTCTCTCAATAGAACAATTTCTAAAAATGTCGCTATATAAAACCCTCCAGAAACAAAAACGTTCGAAAATTTTCTATTTCTGTGTTACTGCTGAGCCAAAAACTTGAAATTTTGCTTCGGGTTAGTTTTGAAATATAAAAATGTCTCTATAAATGGTTTCTAAATAATTAAAGTTTTTAAAAAAGATGAAATGAATGGAAAGCGATCTCAATTACCATTAATTTGGAATTATTAGGTTGGATGTCTTGCAAAGTTTGCTTTCCATTTTTTTAAGCAGTATATACGAATTTAGATATAAGATTTTGAAATTCTACGATTCGTTTATTTTCATCATTTCAATTTATCGCAGTATACGGACAATTAAAGATAACATCTCATTTTCTTTGCTGCCACATGTTATTATTAAATCTATGTTCTCAGCAATATCGCTCAGACTAATCCCTCTGAGGGAAGTCCTAGTAGATCGCATACAAGGGTAGACAAAACAATTCGTAAGGATTACTGTGTATGAACGTTAAATGGGTTCGTACGCATCAAGAGATTCAAGGGATTTAAGTATTTTAGTAGCAGAAATTTCGTTAAGTACTGGTCGCTATATATGAAGATAGATTTTTTCCCCCTTAAATAAGGCAAAAATTACCTTATAAAAATTCTGGTAACATGTGCTTGAAAGGCCTTGAAGCGTACGAACCCTGTATAGGTGTTTTGTAATCGAGCTTTGCATTTTCCAGCCGGACCATATTCAGTATACTTGGAGGCGTTTGTAGAATATATATAAATTCGTATACAGAGCTACGCAAAGAACTGGATACATTCCAGTTCATGAATAATCTTTTTTGAAAGGACATTTTTAGTCGTGTTATTTGTTTTTTTCCTGAATTAAATTTTAGCTTAATATAATAAGTGCATAAAAATCTATAAATTATATACAGCCGTATATTTGTGAAAATTGTTGAAGCTGGCGGATATCCGTCACTGTTTATCTTGTAACTGTTTTTTTAGTTAGGAAATTTTCACATTATCTAATCTCAAATTTTGAGCGAATAAATAACTCAAAATTACAATGTGCAAAAAACTGGTGTAGAATTATTAAAAGAAGTGTAAAAGAGGCTCGTCGTTAATGGGTTAATTAAATAAGTAAGGCTAAATTTTAAATTAAAAACAGTGTTGTGAGATTGAGGACTTCGTCCAAATTTGAGAGAATTTCGAGCTTTTAGGAAGATTTTTTTCAGTTCAAGTATAAAATTTTTGGAGAAAATCTTTTTTTTTTTCATTATTTCACGTTTTTAGGTTAATCTTCAGTTTTACCAATCTGCAGCACTGGACCTCGATTCGTCTATTCGGAATTCGTAATTTATCAACTATCAATCATTATCCTCGTGTTTGTCGTTTGCATTTTACACAAGTTTTAAGTTCTAAATTGTTATTTATCAAATTCTAATATGTATTTATCATATCGTAATTCATGTTATAACTTTTAATAAATTAATCGATATTAATGTCCAATTACAAATACCTTTATATATATATATATATATATATATATACATGTACATATTTGTAAATGGGGAATTCTTTTAAAAAATTCTCGATTTAAGGGAAATTATTGAGCATAAATTAGTTAATAGTTTTATACAGTGGTAAATTTAAAATTTACTTTATTAAATAGAAACTGAGTTGTGGGCTGTTTCGGAAAACCCCAAATTTGGAGAAATATTTCAGAACTTTGGGGAAATTAACTTTGTATAATCTCGCAACATTGCTAAAAAATTACTGGTAGAAGCAAAGACCCTGTGCACTATTTGTGACGTGTATACGCAACGCTCGGCTGAAAAGTGTTAACAATATCTTCATTTTAGTAAAAGTTATGATACACATTTCGAACTTACCTTCGAGTTAGCACTCTATAATTTATACTAAATAAATTTTTGAATGCCTGCTCTCCTTCACACAAATTGTTGGTCTTGATAAGTATTATCATATTTCAGAGCAGGTTTTATTACTTTAGAAACAATCAGCATAATAGAGCTACGCATAAAGAGTAGGAAACAGATAGTCAATATTTGTGTTTAATTAAAAAAAATTGTAATAGTCGGTATTTGTGTTTAATAAAAAAAAATTGTAATAAAAAATATTAAAATTTACACCAGAAAAAAATTACGAATTATTATTATGTATAATAAATTAAAAGTTCAGCGTTCATAAATCAGCAAAAAATTGTGATGCAATCAAGAAGCCTAACTATGCCGTTAGGGCAAAGTTAGAGCTCCAGAAAATAAAAAGAGAATGAGTATAACTAACTCGTGATAGGTCGTTGCATAGTTTCAAATTAATGTCGAAGAACTCTGATTGCGTAATATTAAATTACAAGAAATTATCAGTTTACTAAATTATTATTTTTTTTAACTCACTTCCAACGACAGAGATTATCCGTTTCGCTGATATATATGTTTGTTTTATGTACGACTAAGCTTAACTTTCGAACAGATAGTACTTTATGCTTCTATTTTCGTTGACAAAGTCTCTTGCTGCAGTGCACCGAAGTTTAGAAAATAAAATTTTAAGTTACCGTAAAAAGTATTCCAAAGATACGAAAAAAACTTTGGCATTGGTAATAGATAAGCTTGCGCTTAACTCTAGAACGTTCAGCTGGTGTCAATTGGCCACCGGTCAAATGACAAATATCGATTTGAACCAGAATTTTATTCGTAAAATTAATTAAATTGTAACCAGAGAAACTCTGTTGAATAAATAAGTGATATTGTTTTAAATAAAAATTCTGGTATTAAAATGTTTTTATGAAGATTGGGTAAAACGTCCGGACGTTCTAGTGTTAAATAAAATAAAATATTGAAATTTTATGTAAGTCTTTGAAGTAATTGAATTGTATATCAAATGGTACAACTTTTTAAAAATATATCTAATGGTATGTGCTAACATTAATAACCAACAGATTCTCATATACCCATTCCTAACATTTATAACCTAATAAGGCAGAATTTAAATTAAAATGTATTTCTTGATGTTTCTTGACTGTTGCTTATTAACTTTAATTATACCAACAAACGGTCTTTTGACCGGTTCTAAAGTAAATTATTTCGATTCGAACTAAAATTTTCTTCATAAATTAAATAAATATAAACCTCACAGAATTGAGTTTGGAAAAAAAAAGTTAAATAGTTTTCAAGAAAAGAAAATCCTAGTTTTAGTGTTAAATTAGCTCCCTCGTTTACTTTTTAAAAATTAAAAATCATGCTATAATATGTAAGGGAGAGTTGTACAAAACCGCGTAGGCGGTCAAAACCGGGTACCGCAAATTCCTTCTTGATTTGTACGGCTATCTATCAAGCAACACGAGGAATTACTTGTCGATCGCCATAACAACATTTGTAGCTGAACGAAACGCTACTGAGTGCGACTCTTTCTTGGGTGAAGATTTTCGTTTGAATTAATTATTCTTTAAAATTGTTTTATTTGTTTCTAGGTTTTATGCATACATTCACTGCTTGTCAGCATATTAAATTATGGAAAGTATTACTATACCGGATAGCATGCACATTAGTAGTAAGTTTGATTTTTTTTCTGATATTATCTTGCCATGACAAATTTGACTTGACAAATTCGCAGCAAATCACCCGCTTCATCCACTTGAATGAGTAGTTTGTTATGAAACGGATGCAAGACTGTCTGTAATTTACGAAAGTGACGAAAGTAACAAATCCCTCTGTTGAGAGAAAGGACAATCAGCACATGCGCAAAAATTGCAGAAATCGGGTGCTACTCAAAGGCAAGACACACACATAGACATTACTGTTATGGAATCTCATTTTCATTGATCGGTTAAGTTAAGGAACCCAGAACAATATATTTATTATTTTAACACTTCAATGTATTAGGTTGGCAACTAAGTTCCCGCAGTTTTTTTAAATAGAAGTTTTCTACCGGAATCTATATTTTGTTTTTTGGATAGAGTTAATTTTTGTTAAATTTCCGATCGTTAAAATGGAGCGTCGGGTTGGGAAAAAGGAGCATTTTCGGTACCTCCTCCTCTTTGCATTTGATCAAGGCTGTTGGCCTCGAAAGCTGTACGCAACATTTGTGCTGTGTATGGCCATAGCTGAACGAACCGTTCAAGATTGGTGTACCAAGTTCAAAAATGGAAATTTTGACATCAACGACGCACCTCGCTCTGGCCGTCCAGTTGAGTTCGATGAAGAGCGATTAAACCAACTTTTGCACGAAAATTCGCATCAAACGACAAGGGACAACTCGCAGAGAAAATGAAATTCTCCCACACTGCTATACAGAAGCATCTTCACCCAATGGGAAAGGTGCAGAAGTGTGGGTAACAACAAAAATCAGTGAGCCACAATCTCCGCTGGTTTGCTTGCTCGTCACCGCTCAACTCATGGACACATCAACGATTTCTTTACCGAATCATTACTGGCGACGAAAAAAGGTGCCTGCACATTAATATGAAGCAGCGCAAGGAATGCCTTAGCCCCGGTAAATTACCAACACCGCGCGTGAAACAAGATCTTCATCCACGTAAAACGATTTTGTGTGTATGGTGGGACTGGGAAGGGATTATCCATTACGAATTGCCTGAACGGAACCAAATGGTTAATGTAGAAATCTGTGTTCAACAGATGGAACGACTCAACACGGCTATTCAAGAGAAAAGACCTAATCGCAACATGGAGTCCTTTTGCTGCCCGACAATGCCCACCCTCATATCGCCAATATCACCAAGGAAGTCAATCAAACGCATAATTGGGAAGTGCTGCCGCACCCGCCATACTATCCCGATTTGGCACGAACAGATTTCCATCTTTTTCGATCTCTTGCAAATCCTATGAGCGGAGTTTCGTTCAATACTAATGCAGAATTGAGAGCTTGATTGAATGAATTTTTCGAGTCGAAACTGGGGGATTTCTACTAACGAGGTATAGAAAATCTTATTGAACGTTGTGAAGAAGTTGAAAACAACAAGGAAGAATACATTGTTGATAAATTAGTTGTTAAATGTTATTGATAAACAAACTTTTAAAAAATTAAAAAAAAAAGGCGAGAACTTAGTTACAAACCCAGTTGGCATTCCATAGTTGAAATTCCATTTTAACCTTTTCGACTCGGGAGTCTCTTATACAAATTTTATTCGGTTGACACCACTTTTTAAAAAGAAATTTCCTTCAAGTACGCAATTTCAAAAATGCTCTAATTGAATAAGGCAAATTTCATTTTCCTTTATCACTGGTGCTAATATCAAATTTTGCAAAGAAAGATGATATCTAGTCAGGCGTCCAGCCTGACTAGATATGTAGGAGTGACTAGTAGATATGTAGGAGTAGACTAGAATGTACGAGTGAAAAGAGTTAATGATCTGAAATTTAGCATAAATCAACTCGATCAAAAAACAAAATACAGATTACGACAGGAAAAATGCAATTTTAAGAATGGCGGGAACGTAGTTGCCAATCCAGTTGGCTTTCTACAGTTGACATTCTATTTTAATGATACGAAATTTAACATAAATTAACCCGATCAAAAAAATATAATATAGAAATCGGTAGCAAAAATGTATGTAGAAAAATGGCGAGAATTCACTTGCCAACCCACTCTGAATTCTACAGTTGACATTACATTTTAATGAACTGAAACTTAACATAAATTAACTCCATCCAAAAAACAGAATATAGATTCTGGTAAAAAAAAAAAGTGTATTTAAACAAACTGCGGGAATTTAGTTGCCAACCCAATAGTTATTTTTTGTAAAATTTTATCTATAATCTACAATAGGGCATGAAATTTCAGTTCAAAATGTGCTCGCTAGACTAAAACTTTTGCTCGCCATTGTTTTACATTCATTCAGAAAGCAACGTCGGTCACCACACTTGCCCATAAAATGAACTGTTAATGACAAACTGAATTTCAATTGACCTTTTTAGAAGAAGCTGTCTGTTATATCAGGAAAAGTTTACATTCATAGATCCATTAATAGAAATTCTTAATAAATCATCCAGTGTCTCTGTCTTCAGAGATTTCCTGTATGCAGTCTTCAGTCTGTTGTGACAGCTGAAGCCTCTTGCACGAAGCTATGCTCACTGGTAGACCAGCACGAATTGTTAGAATTTAGAGCGAATTGGGGAATCTTGCTGAGTACTTTTCACTGTAAAACTTCTACAGCATATTTTTCAGTGTTAATGAAGGGAACATAAACTTGAATTAAGCTCACTCTGCCAATACAATATTCACTTTTTCATTAAAGAGACTTAGGTTCAAATAAAGGAAGAGCTTTTTTATTTCTTCTAACCTAAATTCAAGATTTTTTTTCTTCCGGAGGCCAACCCAAAGTGTCAAAAACATACAAAGATGTTAACACATCTGTTGATATAGATTACAGCCAGTCTGTAATGTATATCTTTGCATGTTTAATTAATCTCCCCCTTAAAGTTTGAAATTCTCGTTCCCCATTTTTAATATTTGCCAGCTGCACAACCTTGATTATCCCTTAGATGGATAGTTGGTTCAACACTAGATTCGAGATCTGTCAGAACTGAGATGCAATGTTCGATTTTTATTTCCAGATAAAATGACAAGTTCCTTGCTTTTTAATGCCAATGTTCAATTTCCGGTAGAAATCATTTAGGAAGTACAGAACTTAAAGAAATTTATAAACCTTCAATCTTTTCAGCAAACACTTAGCTTTAGCACAATCATTATTTTTTTCGTGGGCCCCTGTTGAAGATGGCTGGCAAAAGAGCTTTCACAGCACTTGCTTTCATGGATAATCATCTAATGGTGTGAATATCACTCAGTTTAAGAATTTTTTCTCCTAGAATTTCTGCTGTTTATTTTAACATATGAGGTCTTTTAGCTGAGACATGGTAAAATTTAAAAATACTCCTATCCACCGAATTAAATGTTTTCAGATATTCAATTTCACCACATGCATCCAAAACAGCCGCGTGTAAGACAATGAATGTTTATCAATTTAGCAAATTTAGCACAAATAGATTTCTTTTTCATAGGCAGTACTGATTTGTATCCAACCATATTTGGAGAACAATCAGTACCCAAGCCTAAAATATAGCACCTGTTTCTATATTCATTTGGACCTGTATTCTTATCTATAAAATCAGTTATCGCTGTGAAAATAACTGAATGAAGTAGATTTCGGCAGCTCTACTGGTCCTAAAATGTTCTCTTTGATATGATTATCTCTTGCATCCACGTATCGAACACGTACTTTTGCATGTTCAACACCTGATCTATCTGTGGTACCATCAACCAGAATGCTGATATATGTACACTTTTTTAATTTTTCCACTAAATCTAACTTCATAGTTTCGGCAATAAATTGGATAAAATACCTGCATTGTTTTTCATTGCCATACTTTGCTAAAATATCCACATTTCTCAGCTAAACACAAAAGATCTACAAGATCCGTATGTCGCTGGAATGAGGCACGATATTCTGAGCGTATATAGGTTGATTTGAAACACAACATTTTAAAAAACAAAACTTACTCGCCAACCTTAAATATTTGCTCGCCATTGGCGAGCTGGCGAGCGGAAGTTTCGCGGCCTGATCTACAACTTATTCCATATAAAAATTCTTACAAATTAAAAGGTTATATTAATTTAGTATGTTATGTTTACGTCTTCGGCCATTTTAAATTTATATTGAAAATTTTAATTTTTAAATCAATTTTTCTTCATCCATATTATTGGATTTTTCTATAACATCGTTTTATTTCATATTTATTTATTTATTTATTTATTTCTGCCTTTAATCCCATTCAGCCTATGATTTTTAACCCTTTCGGGACTTCATCCCATACACAAATTTCATTCTTCTGGCGCCGTTTTTTTAAACGCCTTTCTTATCAAATTCCAAAAAAAGACTCGAGTTTAACAGTACAAATATTACCTTTATTTCTTAATGGTGATAAAAACGATGCATGCACCTTCGGACGGTGCGTATACGTTTGCGCGTATGCATCAATAGACCTGAAGAGATTAAACTTATATTGTAAACAGATAGTGTGACATGACAAGATTACTACTTTGCAATAAGTTTGGTGTAATTTTTACGACAAAGCTAAAGCTTGCAAAGAATTTGCAGTACATTAGTCGTTACAGAACTAAATTCTCTACTTCTTTGACGTTAATTTGCAATATATTTAACACAGCAATAATTTAACTTGCACGACAAGTTAGTTGCAAGTTCAAAGTGTTTTGGCTTCGGTGTTTGAGGGGTTTTTTTTTTTTTTTTTTTTTTTTCTGCATTCTTGTTATGGACTTTCAGTCTTGTCATGCTGAACTTCCTGCAACTTTGCAGGTTTGCAAAGCAAGACTGCAGCAAATTTTCTGCAAAGTAAAATTGATATGTGGGATATGTAATACTTTGTTTTCCTGCTACTAAGTTAGCATTTTTACTAATCTTTTACTATAGGACTGGGAGTAGTGACGCCATGTTTTTAAATCTGTGTGATGTTGGGATAAAACCGGGTATACCGGGTTTGTCCTACATTCAAGGAATGATTTGTTTAGTATAGTTAATAAATTAGCATGTAGCCTTAAAATGAAACTTTAATGCTGTAAAGTTACATTATATTTTTAAATTTCTCTATTTATAGTAAAAACTTTAATTTTGATTTTCTTCTATATTCAAAAGTGGAACTACTTTTTAGTTTAAATTTACGAAATTAAATAAACTGCAATTACTAATGAACAAAATAATTGTACCAACTAAGCTATATTTTTATATTATGCTTATTACATTTTAATAAATATCTTTAATATGAGGTCAAATAACTGTGTTATAGGCCAACTTAAAATTCAAAATGTATTTTGCAAATTCTTTTCTTAAATAAAATAAACTGCCCTAATTGATATATGATCTATAAAACATCAATACCATATAACTAGGCTACATATTCTGTAACAAGATTTTTTTAAAATAAATATTAAATATTTCTTAAAATATTTAGATTAAATATTTCTTAAAAAGGAAAAAAAATATGAATCAACAGAAAAAGAAACCAAAAGAGGTTGTGGAGACATTTTTAGAAGATGAAGTAAATAAATGAATCTTGGATGTTTTGCAATGAACTTTACTTTAATTCCAAATCCAAAAAGGTTGGAAAAAATGTTTGAAATGCCACGGATGGGCACATGATGCACGTAGTAATTCAGAAGATATGATGACAAATTCAATTGTGATTTTTGCAATTAAACCAACTCTAAGACTTTCAGTGTAAATTAGGTAGAAGTATACAATGTAGAAAATTTGGTACAGATTTATTTTTGAAACATGGAAGAAGACATGTGCAATTTCATTTTGTAAAAAATAGCAAAATTTTGGTTTTGTATTATATTAAACAAGAACGTGTTGAGCAAAATGAGTTTTTCAGTTCTTTTAAATGGATACCCATTTTTACCCAACCACTGGGGTAAAACCAAATTTTCGGATATGTCTGAAAAAAGCTATTTTTTATGTAATAATTATATTTTTTATTAAAATGAATATGTTTTATTATATCCAAATATTCATTTAATATTAAAAAGGTTTTCAGAGCTTGTTTTCCCATTTGGCTGCATTTGAGAACAAACATTTATGGTGCCTAATTTTTCCTCGCCTTCCCCTACTTTCTAAAAATAATACATCAAAAATAATGTAGTACTACATTATTACATTTTATCTGTAATTCACTTTTTATCCATATTGTGATTTTGAGAAGGTTGACTGTCGATCTATTACAGTGTTTCCCATTCAATGTATGCTTCGATTACATCAATAATATCACGGGATTAACCCCTTGCACTGGAAATTAATTGGAAGAAGCCGTCCATATATTAGAAAAATATTTCACACAATAATTTTTATTTAAAATTATTAACTTATCCATTTATCTAGTTTTTTTCTTTGTATCTTTTAAACTAGTTTTATAAAAAAATTTCTGGTTCGAACCGAAACATATTCATTTGTCGAGGGCTTTCTAGTGTTAATCCAAGGCGACGTACTTAGCACGTCTTTCCAGGCCAAGGGGTTAATTATAACACTGATCGAGTGTTAATAATACATTTCTGTATCATTTTGATTGCGATTTAAACTAATTAAACATATCATATTTATTTAAACATATTTTTACCTATGTTCAGCAGCACACTTTATTACATTTTTGCTATTTTTAATTTTGTAAAGCATACTAAAAGATCAAAAAGCCTGAACAGTGAACAGTGAACAGCAGTTCAGTTCCAGGGGCTACCTATTTGAAGATCAAATCCACGCCCTGTCGATGAGTTGGTGTATAGCACATCATGGAAAAAACAGGAATTGTTAGTCTAAGTGTAGTAAAAAACTACTATGAGTGTCGATAACTCCCAGCATTGCCGAGAGTCAAAGACTGAATGAGGGAAAAAGAGAGGAAAAAGTCTATTTAAGTAAGTGGCCAGTTAGGCAGCCAATATGAAAGTAGGAGAGGGGCTTCACTGTTACATGAAGTCCGCAGAAGAAAATCGATCGATAGAGTAAGAAAAGAGTTGTTTAAAGTTCATGAAGCCGAATAATCGCAAGCCAAGCCAAAAACCTTAAGAAAAAAGACACTTTTCAGTGGCCATACATTTAAATGACAATAATAAGAGAAATAAAAGTTTAAATAAGGTTTAGAAACCCAACTGGCTTCGTTCCAATTTTATGCCGGGTGTAGATATTTTTACGTAAGATGTGTTACTTCTGAAATGATATAGTGGCTTCTTGAACTTAACAACATATTTTATTCGCAATCTTCATGAGCATTCCAAGATATTATAAGGATCTCTCCTTCTTTAGCTTCTTTTTGAAGCGAACATTATTACACAATATCGTTACATCGGTTCGGTGGTTCAATCATACAACAAAAAATTGAAGTGTTCTCTTCATTTCACTTCAAAGTAGGGGTTATTGAATTAGCCGCGACACCTGCCTTTTATTTCACATTTTCGACACTCCCCACCTGATAATTGCCAAAATTATCACACTATATTTTTAATCTACTTTTACCAATAATTATTGAAACCAATATACATGTCAAAATTATACTATATGGAATTATTCAAAACAATAGATTTTAAAAGTTTTACCTTTAAGAAAATCTGAAAAAAAGCACTAAATAAACCATAATATAATTACAAAACATATGTTTCTTACCAATATGTACAACATAAATATACCTGGCCAGGATTTTTGCAAGAAACTTTCATAAAATAACACAATAAATGCAAAATTAAATAATATCAGTATTTACAGTATAGCTAAATATATTACAGTTATAATACAGTAAAAGAATAAGTTATTAATGTTATTTACATAAACACAATACTAAAATTAAATATTGTTATATTTACAGAAAATTTATTTACAAAATTATTTTATTAATCAGCAATTTCAAAAGGATATATAAGTTGAATAGGTCGTCTTAAATTTCCCTTTTTGGTCTTGACGACACAAGACCTGACTAGTCCATCACGACCTCTATTGACCTCGATAATTTGTCCTAAGTTCCATAGGAACTTTGATTTACTTACACCTTCAATTAAAACAATGTCATTGACTTTCAAATCTTTTTGAGCATTAGGAGTTCCGAAAGAATGCAAGCTTTTAGTTGTTAGTAAATACTCAGTCTTCCATTTCTTCCAAATCTGTCTCAAAAGTTTTGTTTGTTACGTTTTTCTTTTAATTAGGCTAGTCCTAGATATAGAGGCGTTAAACAGTTCGTTAAAGTTAAAGGGGTATCCTACCTTGTGTCTAGCAAGCAGGAAATGGGCCGGTGTTAGCGGCTCAGGCTCAGAGGAATCATCATAAATGTATGTTAGTGGTCTGTGGTTGAGAACATTTTCCACCTCTACAAGCACAGTCATAAGCTCTTCAAAAGTAAGCAAAGCTTTTCCTAAGATTTTTCTTAGGGGGTCTTTAACACTTTTCATCAGCCTCTCATAGAAACCTCCCCACCATGGGGCTAGTTAAACAATGAATTTCCATGTTATTCCTTCTGAAGAGATAAAATTTTGAAAATCCTGGTGCTTAAGTATGTCAAAGAAATATTGAATTTCTTTATTTGCACATTTGAAGGTTTTGGCATTGTCGGAGTAGAATATACGACAGTTTCCCCTTCGGCTAAGAAAACGTCTAAGGGCCAATATGAACTTTTTAGTTGATAAGTCTGAAACTAGTTCAAGGTGAACAGCACGAGTCACAGCACACGTGAATAGAGCTATGTAAGCCTTTTCGGTGTTGTCACCATTTTTATATAAACAGGACCGGTGAAGTCTACTCCAGAGACGGAAAATACCGGGGTTTCTGAGATTCGATCTCTGGGAAGTTGCGCCGTCATTTGTTTTGCTGGCTTCACTGTATGTTTTCGACATACGAGGCATTTGTTGATGGCCTTTTTAACTGCTTGCCTCCCCTTGGGAAACCAGTAGTTCTCACGCAATTTACATAGTGTAGCTGCAACACCACTATGAAGCATCTTGTTGTGCTCTCGTAATATTAGCAGTTCTGTAAATCGAGAGCCCTTTGGCAGGAGGATTGGATGCTTTTCTGCATAAGTATATTTACTCTCGTCCAGTCTTCCCTTTATTCTTAATAAATCGTTTTCATCAAGAAACGGTGCTAATGATAGTAAGCTCGATTGTTTTGGAAGCTCACTCTTCGATTTAAGCAAATCAATTTCTGGTGTATAAAATTGTTTCTGGACTGACTTAATGAAGAATATTTCCGCATCTTGAATTTCATCGGCAGATAAGGGACCATCGTTTCCAGGTAATTTTCTAACTTTCTTTATAAAGCGTTTAACCCATGCAATTGTTCGAAGTAGTTTTAGCATACTACTACCGTTTTCTAAAAGTTTTACTAGCTCATTGTTTTCAATAGTGCATTCATTAACGAGAATATTTTTCCGACGTTCTAACATGTTGTCATTAGCCGAAATTTTTTTTCGATTGTGCAGGCCAATCTGTGGAACTGGTTAACCAAGGCGGTCCCAGCCACCATAATGAATTTTCCTTTAAGGACCCCAATTGCTATCCTCTCGTCAACAAATCTGCAGGGTTTTCTTTACCTGAGCAATGGTTCCAATTTTTGGGATCCGATATGTTTTGGATATCTGTCACTCGGTTAGAAACGAATGGTTTCCACTCTTTAGCCGAACTCTTGATCCAGCTCAAAACGATTTGAGAATCCGTCCAAAAAAACGCATTCGAGCAATAGTCATTGAATATTTTATTCAAGTATTTATAGATTCTCACTGCTATAACTGCTCCCATCAACTCCAAACGAGGCAGTGTTAGATTCTTAAGAGGAGCAACACGTGATTTTGACATTATAAGAGACGTTTTCACTTTTCCGCCTTTGTTTATGTATCTCAAGTACGCTACAGCTCCATATGCTTTGTCACTAGCATCACAAAAATATGTATAGTTACTTCTGTTGGATAGGCTGCTTCCAGAAAATATTTTCTATCGACTGATATGTTTTTCAAATCTTGAACGTCCACTAGCCAGTTTCTAAATTCAATATCTAGGTCTTCGGGAAGTTCTTCGTCCCATCCTAGCCCTTTTTGCCGTATTTTCTGCATTAACAGCTTAATTCTGATTATAAAGGGGGCTATATATCCAGCGGGATCATAGATTTTTGATGCAGTACGCAGGACTGATCTTTTAGTGGCCAAACTAGTGTTAGCTGTAACATTCTGAAATTCCAATGAATCAAGTTTTATAATGTCTTTATTAGCGTCCCATTCCAGTTCCAATAACATAGACCGCTCAGATGGGTTATCTAACATACCGTTTTGTTGCCACAATTCTTTTAACTCAGTCGAATTTGAATTAAATTTACGTAAGTTCATGCTAGCGTCCTTAAGTATAGTGTTAGCACTGGATGAAAGGTTAAAAGCATTTTCAGCTGTATCTGCCCCAGAATAAAGATCATCAACGTACATGGAGTTATTTAACATTTCAAAAACCTCAGGATAAAATTCTTTATATTTTTTAATGTGTGCCTTAATTGTGGCCGCTAAGACAAAAGCGCTACACCTAATTCCAAAAGGTAAACGTGTCATATTCATTACCCTAAAGGAGTTAGAGTCACCATTATTAAACCAAAGAAATTTTAAGTATTTTCTATCTTCTTTTGCTATTTCTATCATTAAGTATGCTTTCTCAATATCGGAAGAAAAAGCAACTTCATATGCTCGAAATTTAAGTATCACGTCTAATAAATTAGGATTTAAATTTGGACCTGATTCCAAAACATCATTTAAAGATTTCGAATGGCTTTCCTTTGATGACGCATCAAAAAGTATCCTCACGCGTGTAGTTCCTTTATCTGGTCTTAAAACAGCCTTATGAGGCATATAGTATCCAGACAATAACGCATCATTTTTAGATTCTTCTACAATTCCCTTACGAAACTGCTCATCGATAACTTTCTTATACTCAGCGCATACTGCTTTATTTTTATTCAATTTTTCTTTCAAATTTTCGAACCGCTTTTTAGCAATGCAAGAATTATTATTAATTTCATGTGAACCTGAATCCCAAATAAGATTAGTTGTGTACCTATTATTTTTGTATTGCAATTTTTTCTCAAACTCTTCTATTAATAATTTATCCTTTTGAGATAATTCATCACTCTCGTCCGAAATTCCGATAGAATCAATTTCCCAAAATATTCTTAAATCATTTAATTCAACCGCATTTTTCGTTACTGCAATATTTTGAGAACAACTATTTCCTTTTCTCAACTCCTGTCCCGTAATTACCCATCCAAAAACCGTTTTTATGGCGCCTGAGTCATTATTAATGGATATTCGTTCGTTTAAAATAAATTCCCAAAACAAGTCTGATCCAATTAGCATTTCAACATTCATCAAATCTTTTCCTACACAAGCAACAGCCATTTCCATTTTATTATCCCTCATAAATTCCCTAATTTGTGCAGACGGTTCGTACATCTCGGCACCAGATATCTGAGGAACAACAAGCGCTCGGATTTTCGCCTTGAAAGATTGATCTAAGCTTTTAATTTCTACTTCTACTATTGGATATACTTTCTCTACCGCACTTTGCATTCCGAAAGAATACACTGATAAAATCTCCTGACCTACTGGCTTTAAACTCAAAGCATTCACTAAATCTTCACTGACAAATGACCGCTGACTCCCATTATCTAAAAGTATTCTAGTTAATTTTGAATTGAAATCAGAACTCGCAACTACTTTACATGTCTGCAAATATACATTTTTAGAATGCACATTATTATTACAATACGAAACAGAACTAACAATTTCGGAATTAGAATTGTTTACATTTACTGTCGCCTCAAATCTATAATTGGGAGATTCAGAATTTTGCCGCGTATTGCTTATTTTATAATCCCGAGTGGTATTTAACCCTCTGCTATCTTTTGTGCAAATAGAGCCATGATGATATTGATTTTTACATTTAAAGCAATACAATTTACTTCTACATTTTTTGCTGTTGTGAAAAAGTTTAAAGCATTTAAAACAACGATTAGAATTTTTTAATATCTTAAACTTATCTTGCGGGGGCAAGCTACATTTGAATGAATCATGGGGAGAAGAACAAACTATGCATGATAGAATTTGCGCATTAAGAGCGCTAGCAGAACTCGAACCCTTAAAATATTTTTTACTACCTTGTTTATCGGGGGGGACCTGTATACTTTCGTTTAGTATCTTTAAAATAATTTAGCATAAGAGAAGATTCTCGACACTCAATTTCGATTTTTAAGTATCTCAATAGTTCTAAAACATTAAACTCATTTTCATCTCATTTTTCTAAACGTTTTCTATTAAAATTTAGAGCGAGATCATCTGGGATTAATCTAATCAGAATGGGATACAAAAGATGACCGTACATTTCAGTCGTTACATTTAACGACTCTAAACTTCGAATTTGAATTTCAACAATGTCATATAACTTTCTTAATAGTCCAGTCATTTGGTAGAAAATAGGGGAAAGTTTTGGTGTAGTTTTGATATTTGGTGCCTTTATGTTTTTTGGGCCGCTGAACACGAAACTGAAGTTTGCCAAGAAATTTTATCCCGGGAAACACGTTTTTTTGGCAAAAAACTGGAAAAAAATCGGGATTTTCTTTGCTTTTTCAAAATAACTTCAAAATTATGCATTTTACGCAAAAGTCCTCAATACATAAATTAAAGAGGATAAAATTTCCTACATTTTACGTACTAAAAGTTTTTTTCTCTGATCAGTGGGTTAGCCGTGACAACGCCGCAAAAATGGGTGTGAAAATAAAAAGATTATGATAAAACGGGAATTACGGCAGTGCACGGTGGGTGATTTACCAATTCTAGTTGGCCAAAATTATTTTTGGTGTCAATATAGTCGCATCGCCTTGAAATTGAAAAATGTTATTGATATTCACTATTGAATGTTAGGTAATGTAAAATGTTGCGTATAGCAGTCATAATTTCGTTACAGGGACATTCAAAAGTGTTTCATTATATTACGGCCTATGGGGAAAAATCGTTTATGGTGGTTTTTAATAATGTTTCATAATTTCAAACACTTTGAAATTTATATACATATCTATGAAGTGCACTACAAGATGATTTCTTATAGAATATGGTATGGGTAGTATTTATCGATTATTTACAAGGACACTAAAAAGAATTATGTTACATTACGGTGTATGGAGAAAAATAGTTTGTGGTGTATTTTGTTCATGTTACACCTTTTCAAAAGTATTTAAATTGATATTTATCTCTGAGGTGCTCTATAAGATGCTTACTATTGAATATGATGTGCCATTGATCTTTCATATACAGGGGAACACAAAATAAATCAATTATATTTTTCTCTGTATGAACAATAATTGATGGAAGTGCGTTTTCAGTTGTGGAACACTTTTTTAAATTTCAAAAATTGCATACTATTTAGCGTGTATAAATTCTATAAATCATATATAGGGCTGCACAAGACATCTATATACCCGCTTATTGCCGGAAATTGCTAACGAGGAATTTTCAACTGTGCTATGCGTTCACTAACAGTTCTAAATTTTAGCATATTGTGAATTATATGATAAATCTATAATTCATATACAGGGATGTACAAAATTTTCAGCTATTTTTTCGATTTTGGTTGAAATTGTGTTTTTAAACGTGTTATATGTTTTACAAATTTTTACTTAGACATCGTTTTTCACGTTATTAAACTATGAAGTTTTATTATAGTAGCCAGAATCCGTTAAAAAATATTCCATAATCTGATTGACGCATGATTTTACATTCTTCTTGATAATTTTAATGATACTTTCTTAACGGTATGGAAGCTAAAGTGATAAAACTATTTTTGTATTATTATAACAAATTCTAAAATTCTTTTTCAAAAGTTTAAGATACGGGACAAACATTTGATAGCATTAATGAAAATTGCTGTGTTGCATATTCTGTTATATATTCATATTTATTTCTGCACAAACCTTACAGGAAACCTAACACGAACTTTATGTAAAGATAGGGAATCATAAGATATCATGATTAATACATCATGAGAAAACGTTTTGCATTGTATTATATGTATTTTGCATTATGTTTTGCATTGTATCAAATCTGAATTTGGAGAATTTGTCTGGATCAATTTTGTAATCACTCAGAATTTGCAGCCAAGTAATATATTTTAAATGATTTTGTCCCGATATATCTACTTACAACTGGCAATTTTTGTCCAAATTTGGTCATAAATTTAAACATTTCGCTCTTGCAAAACTTCATGTGCTCTTAATTGTAATTTTCCTCTATAAACAAAATATTTTCAACCAAATTCACATTTTCGTTACATTTTAAATCTTGTTGCCGTTGCATAATGGTGCAAAAGTTTATTTATGTGACTAACTTAAATTCTGCTGCCTTTGATTTAAAAAAAGAATAATAAATGGTACTTGAACTAAAATGTCAAGAATAAGTCATGCCAGAAGGTATCAAATATTTTTTATTAATAAAACATTTATTTTATACTGTTGGTAGTAATAAAAACACACACTAATTCCATACGTCTATTTTCTATGCTGTAGATGTCGGTGAAAAGCAGGGACCCTCAAGTAAAAGAAAGCGGAAATAATATTTTTTTGTTTGTTTTTTAAATAAATGTACTTACTAATGTACATGTTTATTTATAATTAAATAATGATTCATAATGAGTCGTCTTATTTATTATCAGCAACTTCATTGTAAAATGTAGTCATTCATATAATCTTTAGCATAATTTATAGTCAATGCTTGTGTAAAATGGTCAGTTTTCAGGTTAAATCTACGTACAGCGGCGTAATTCCCGTTTTCTCTGAATTTTTTGATTTTCACTCCCATTTTTGTGGCGTTGTCACGGCTGAACCATTGATCAGAGAAAAAAAACTTTTAATACATAAAATGTAGGAAATTTTATCCTCTTTAATTTATGTATTGAGGACTTTTACGTAAAATGTATAATTTTGAAGTTATTTGGGAAAAAACAAAGAAAATCCCGTTTTTTCCCGTTTTTTGCCAAAAAAACGTGTTTCCCGGGATAAATTTTGTTGGCAAACTTCAGATTCGTGTTCAGCGACCCTCAAAACATAAAGGCACCAAATATCAAAACTACACCAAAACTTTCCCCTATTTGTCCTTTTTGAGCACCTAATGCCTGGACTATAACTCAAATATATTAGTTGAGTCCTTGACGGGATTAAGGTTTAACAATTTTGACATATGCCCGTTAACAACTAATCCCTGTCTACCAAATCTTTGTTTTAGTAATTTTATTGCTTTTTCATAATTTTCCTCTGCCAAAGCAAATCCGTTTACAACATTGAACGCGACCCCTCCTAAAAGAGTTTTTAAATATGAAAATTTATCTATTTTTGACAAATTTTCGTTTTTATCAATAGAGCTTTCAAACTGATTCCAAAATTCCATCCACAAACATAGATCACCATAATATTTTGCAATCGCGATTTTAGGTAATTTCACTGTTACATTATTAAAGTTTAAACTATTATTTCCTGCATTTTCAGGTGATTCGCTAGGTTTATTAGATATAACCCTTTGCGGTGTACTATCAGGACTGGAGAGCGTAATTTGTTTCGATTCTTTAATAATTTTTATCCTCGCATTAATTCTGCTTAACCAAGTCGTTATTTTTTTATTATATTCGATGGCTCTCTGCACTTCACTCTCAAATTCTTTATCTTCATTAATTAAATTTTTAATTTCATTATCAAACGTTTTTAATTCTTTACTCATTTGATCTAAATAACCAACATATTCTTCTAGCGAGCTCTCTGTACATTTTCCAAATCATCACTTTCCAATTTATTTATATATTTAGTTACCGCTGTTCTCAAAACAGCCCTTTCTTTCTTAAATTTAAGTAAATCATTCATGTTTATTTACCTACACTGTATATCAAACGGAAAAAATAATTCAGTTTCTAATCATTAAATTATACAGTTTTTTTTCTTATATCACATTATTAAATTCGAACAACAACTTTCGTTTTCAAAATAAAATGAATCAGAACAAGGATTTATCTTCAAAACAAACAGCATATTTTTTTTCTACTACTTAACAAAGTTACTTTTTTTTCTTTTGTTATTTATTAGGAATAAAATGTTTTCAATCAAAATAATTAAATGACCTTACTTCCTTTCCTTTGGCCGGTTGCACCATTTAAAAACCCAACTGGCTTCGTTTCAATTTTATGTCGGGTGTAGATATTTTTACGTAAGATGTGTTACTTCTGAAATGATATAGTGGCTTCTTGAACTTAACAACATATTTTATTCGCAATCTTCATGAGCATTCCAAGATATTATAAGGATCTCTCCTTCTTTAGCTTCTTTTTGAAGCGAACATTATTACACAATATCGTTACATCGGTTCGGTGGTTCAATCATACAACAAAAAATTGAAGTGTTCTCTTCATTTCACTTCAAAGTGGGGGGAATCGAATTAGCAGCGACACCTGCCTTTTATTTCACATTTTCGACATAAGGGTAGGAGCCATAAGCGAACTTATGACTTGGTACTAGAAATGTTAGAGTTACTGTTAATCATCTCGCTGAAGGAGAGATCTTTAGATATTGGGTTTTTTTTTATTGTATCTCTTCTAAGACACTGTTGAGTTTAGCGGGAATTTCGTTAAACGAACTTACATTTAGTTCTTCTTTGATTTTAGATAGGATTTCAGCTACCGCAAGGATAGAACCTGAAAATTCCTGCAACTCCTAAAGCTGCTGAGTGGGAGGCGGAGCCTTGGGCATAGAAGGAATTTTATTGGCGGGTGGTATGATGACGTCCTCAGACTATCTCAGGGATTTTTTGGCAGAAATTTTTTCTTTTTTACTTTCACCAACTGCTTTAGCATAAGTTTTTTTAAATTGTGGTTTAAGAGGAAATTGCGAACAACCTTTATAAGATGAAGGGTGCTCTAAAGAGCAATTAGCGCATTTAGGAGGTGGTTTAATGATTTCGGTAGAATTTTCTTTAGCAGTAGCGATATCTTTTTTAATTTGGCTGTCTGGGGTCAGGTGGGGACCACCACATCCCACGCATTTGGGATTTAAATGACAGTTCGTACTTACGTGGAAGAACTTTTGACAGCGCTGACATTGAGTTGCTTTTTTAGAGGGGCGAAAATTTTCAACTTCAACCCTTAAGCTATAGGTACCATTTACTTTAAAAATCTCATAAGAAGTAACATTTTTAGGAAGTTCCAGTAAGTAAAGAGGGAAGGGTTTCCCATCTCTACGACTTTTTAATCGAGACATTTTCAGGATTGTGAAACCTCTGCAAGAGAGAGTTTCTTTGACTCTTTCAATATCGAGAGTACTAGGGAGGCCTCTAATGACCACTTTCAGTGGTATGTCCCGGTCTGGGATAATGTAGTGCTGAACAGCAGTTTGCTTGAAGTGTTCATGAAGCGACATTTTGTCGCGGAATGTTGCTGGGGAAATACAAATGAATTCTCCTGCTATTTTAGCTACATAATTATACTTGTTACAAGATGAGAGTTCATTTAGAAATTCAATAATATTTGGAATGCCTGTAACCATGATTGTTTAGGTCTTTTCTTAGCTTTTTCAGGAGTTTCATCATCATTATTTACGTCACTAGACTCCGATTCCGAAATAATTTCGTTATCATCGTCCTTAAGGGTTTCATCAGTTGGGGTTTTTTTTTTAGCAACAGCTTTATGTTGCACTTTACTTTTACGCTTTTTACTTTTCTTTTTAACAGGGGTAAAGCCCTCATTAGTGTCCGTAAATTTTAAACTACCATCTTGTATTTTAGAATTTACAACGAGTTGGATTGCATCCAACATGTTGTTGGCTTTGCGAGAAGTGAAGTAAGTAACAATTTCTAATTTATCAAAAGTAGTTAAAACATAAGGCTTATCATTAAGCATGATTTCGGAAGGATCGTTAAATTCATTAGTGGCTAGTTCAATGGGTTTTTGTAGTGTAAGTCACGTAGCTGATTACTTCTATGCTTGTTGGCCACCGTTATTTTCGAAAACTTTGCTTGGCCTTATTTAATTAATGAGATATGCTCATAAAATAAGTCCCATTTTTTTCGTTCTAAAATTCTGGTAGCGAAAAATCATATCATGTGACTTACACTACACGTACTCATGGAAATAGCCTAGTATACTTATTTATAACTGCAGAGATATTAACTCTACACATTTTAGAATTGTTAGTAGAAAGAGAAGACACAGAGGATGTGCGACTCATAACACCATTACCGCCAGAAGCAGTAGAGCCAGACACGGGGGCCTGAGACGTCAACAGATGCAAAAGCCACCGCCCCCTGAATACTAGGCCTGAGCGCTGGACCAAAAATGGCGGCGGCCGAAGGTGGATTTTTTTCAGCGTGTGTACGGTCCCTTAACTATTCCTACCAATAATTTTTTGAAGTTTTTTCCGCTTCATTTTTTCATTTTTCTGTGAATAAACAAGGTAGAGAAATCTTTTATAAAATACTGGTGTCTACATTTAAGGGACCGTACCTACGCTAAAAAAAATCCGCCTTCGGCAGCCGCCATTTTTGTGTGAGAGCTCAGGCCTAGTATTCAGGGGGCGGTGGCAAAAGCACTGACAGGAACAATCAATCTGGAGCTAACAAACACGTTGGCTCAAAAAGCCGACAAGCTGATGTATTTTACTTAATAACTATTACAATTAAAAGTTTCCGGTGCATGTTTTTATTTTTCAACAGGTAGCTTTGGAATTTTCGATTTTTTTTTTATTTGTTTATCTTTATTATTTGATTTTACTGTTTTTTAAAGGCTATATTTTGTATGTATAAATTTTTAATTTCAAAACCGGATTTAAAGCCAATTTTGATTTTAGCTCTGATGAATCTAAGTTGCATATTCCGTTCTTTGTGTTTGCATGCTGTACTTTTCTATTTTCACTTTCTCCAACAGTGCTGATGATTTTACGATCAATAGTACTAGATATAGAGACATGTTATCTATCAGAAAAGCTGTCAACTATTACGCTTTTTTTATACTATTAAAATTTAATAGAGATTTTTGCCTTATTTAATCACCGAAATCTACGATTAGATGTCGAAAATTTCTACTAAATTTTAGCACTAAAAAGCGTAAAAATTTCCAGCTATGTATTAGTACTTCCTATCAAAAATAGCTCTTTCTAAACTAAGGCTATTTTTTTAATCCAAAGGGGTTGCTTTCTGACATGTTTTTTTTTCAATAATTTTCGTTCCGAAACGTATGAAATTGCAAGATGTTTTTATTTAGAAATTGCGTACCGTAATTTCCGGCCTATAATCCGTGGACCAAACAATAATGTTTTGACCGAGAAATTTTAATTAATAATTGAAATTAAATTTTTACCGCAATTTTATAAGTTACATTTTACGAAATAACATTTCTGTGTTCGATCATAATTGTTTGATCTGCGGATTATATAGGCCAGAAATTACGGTACTCGAAAGAGGTATTCCATTTTTTGGTATATGCGCAAGATACTTCTTAAAATAATATCAAAGTTGGCATTTTGAACCAAATTTCCAAATGTAATAGTGTGAGAAAGGAGAAAAATCTGTCGTCACAAGACAAAATCGCGACTACCTCGATCAGTAATTAATTTAGGAAACAATGGAAAATTCAGTTCGATTCCAAATTGTTTCAATAGCTTTCTAATTTTGTGCCTTTAAACTTTTAACAAGTAATATAAAACTTTTGTTTTTAAAGTCGGTTCCTACTTGGGTCATCAAAGAAAAATGTAATATAATCCCTTAAGCTAATATTAGCTTTTGTTGCATTAAAATATCTCATTTTGTTGATTTTCTATAAGCAAGTAGGTTTACAATGGAAGTCTATGGGAATTTGGCGAAATATTAGAGATATTGCCATGTTGGCGTCACTTTTAGAGACTCATTTTCTCCGCCAAATTTGGCGATATATCGCCAAGTTGGCGACAAATTTAACGGTATTTGGCGACAGAACACGTTCCCCCTCTGGTAACCCCTTATTGAAAATACTTTCATTGATCTTCAATAACCAATGGCTTCAATTTTGTTTCCCATGCAAAACTAAAATTAATTAATTAAAATTTAATAATTTAATTAATATTTGAAAAAACCGTATTAACATCAATTGCCATCCAGTACAAGTTTAAAAAAATTATTTCAACTTGATAGGATGAATAATTAGTATTTTATTAACGATTGAAAATTTGAACAAGATATATAAATATATAACTAAATATATATATCTATTATATATATAAAATCCAAACGGAAATTTCGTTCCGAACGCCGAGATTTCGAGTTCTACCGCATGGATTTTTACGGAACTTATACCGTTAGATAGGTATCGTTCCAGGGAAGGTTTTAAGCTATAACACATCATTCTAGCTAGATTGGTTATAGAATTGGTACGGAAAATTCTATTATTTTGGACTTTGTTACTTCATATTTCCTTAAATATCTGGGCTCCTATTGGTCGTAGAGCTTAGATCTCGCGCCAAAAGTAGCTCCGAAGCACCCAAGCAAACTTTTCCCCGCGATTATTTTGCCGTCTTCCGGTTTCCTCTAACTCTATTAGGGGCCCGAGTAGGGCCCCTTTATAATATTTGTCGTAGTAATTTCAGCAATTATCTTAAATTATTGGTTAAGACCGCCACCCTCCCGATTCATGTATCTACGGAACGGTTGCATGAAGGAGTTTCGTTCAGATACGCTTTCGTTAAGAATAGAGTGCGCTCCCTGGTGGTGGAATGTGGAACTAAAATAACGCGATATTGTTAAAATTAGGAAATCTAACAATGCGATCTGTTTTAAACTTTGAGATAGTTCATAACACATAATCTATTATCTATTCTATTATATATATATATAATCTATTATCTATTCTATTATCTATTATATATATAAAATCCAAACGGAAATTTCGTTCCGAACGCCTAGATTTCGAGTTCTACTGCATGGATTTTTACGGAACCTATACCGTTAGATAGGTATTGTTTCAGGAAAGGTTTTAATCTATAACACATTATTCTACCTATATTAGTTTTAGAATTATGACGGAAAATTCTGTTATTTTGGGCGATAAGGTTACCAATTTATTTCTTGGCGAAATTCATCGTTGATAAAAAATTTTGAAACGGCTATTAAACCTCGAAAAATAAAAGAAAAACTGTTACTAATTTTATTTAAATGAAAAAAGAAAGAAAAAAAGAAGAAGAAAATCCGTTTTAATGAGTGATAATATTAAAAAAACGGAAACATTTAATCAAAACCTGAAAGAAATATTTGTAATGCTTAAAAATTAATTTAATAAGAAATATTACACTTGATACGCAATATTTGGCTCTTTGTCGCTTGCGTTAGATATGGAAACGAATCTGAAAATTTGATTAGATGAAATTTTAACGATATTTTCTTTCTGTTCTGTTCTTTTCTTTTTTTTATATATCTAATTGTCCCATCACGTAACTTATAGAAGAAACAAGCAGATGTAATTGTGAGTCACATGTGTAATTACTATTTGTTTCTTTACAATTTTTTATTTTTCTTTTGTCGCCAAACAATGTGATTTTAAGCCAAAAATGCATAAGCGTGACATTAGCTTGAGGACGTTCTCACAAATGGTGTTTTTTTAGGTGAAAGAGATCATTTTTTGAGTACATTTTCATATTCAATTGTAACTTATATTGATATCAGTTAATATTTAAAAAATGGAATCGAATACTTAAATTTCAGTGTGAATTTCTGCCACACATACATATTGTAAAATAATTTCATACTTTTTAAAATGTTTTTCGCCGTAATTCCGAAAGCATGTGATATTTATAAACTCGAACTCAGATCAACGAATATTACCCATTTTATTTAAGCAAATATTATCTATTTTCTCAAGTCATATCGCCAGTTTCATTTATAGGAAAATTTACAGATTCGAAATCTAGGAAATAAAGATAATTTTTAAGGAAATTTATGTTTTAATACGTTATTACTATGGAAAAATTCAACATTTTGAAAAAAAAAAATTACAAGTCTTTTGTAATTCGTCATTTCTTCTTCGTCTTTCTTCGTACTTTCTCCTCTGTTATGTAATATTTCAAATGATATTGGACTAATTTTCGATCATCGATTCACCGCAAAATCGCATATCTAATATAGTATATAAAATAAAGTCTGGATTAGGGGACTAATTAACGCACAGCGCAAACTACTGAACCTAAAATCTTGAAAATCGTGGTAAAAATACTTCTTATGACATAAACTTCTGCTAAGAAAGGATTTTCTAAAGTGTCACCCCTAATGGTTTTTGCACGGGCAGGGGAAAAAATCGAATATCAAAATTATGCGTCAAATGATAGCATATTTTAATGTAGTTTTGTATGCTGAATCGAATGCTACCAAATAAATTTTTATAAGTCCAACAGTTCATGACACATTTCATATTTTTCTAATTTGGCGGTGTCTTTGGCATCTAAACCTCAAAATATCTATCATTACATCCGTTACTCTAGCAACGGAAAAAATTCAAATCAACCCTTTTGGCTAAAAAATAAAAACAGCTCTATGAGTTTGAAATAAAAATGCAAGCATCTTAATTTTTTTTAAAAAAATAGTGATTTTATGTAAAATAAAAGGGAAAAAATTACTGAGAATTTAGCGTTATAAAACAAAAATGGAAAAGGTACTACTTAGATATTCCGTCGACCAAAAATCTATCGTCAAACGATAAGATTAAATGCCAATAATGGTTGATCGTAAATATCAAATTCACTTGAATTTAAACAAACTACACGTGTTTACGTCATCAAGTGATTTTAATTTCGACGTTTTATTTGTATTTTTATTAATGTTATACTAATTTATTTGTTATTTCGTTATTTAAAATAAAGATTATGTCAATTTATATAATTTGGCGAATGGTTTGGCGATTTATATAATTTGGCGAAATGGGTCGACGGGATAACAAGTAGTACCAATGAAAATATTTAAGTATGAAAGCAATGTTTGTAACGACTTAAAAATTATTTCCATATATATAAACTCGGTTTATGGCGTCAGATGTCGTCATCCGAAGAATCTACAAGAGTCTTTTTACATTTTTTCCGGTCGTAGGTTCCTCAATGAAAGAAATTGGAATTGGAATAATATTGTGCGATTTATAAATTGCTCCTCGATAAGAAGAAAAAATGGGTACATTTATAACAACCGTGCGCACATCTCGCTGATAGCATTTTTAAAATTCCCAGTAGCAGTAGTTACATTTTGCGTATGTAAATAAAAAATATTTTTTTGCTTTTAATTATGGCATTATTTCCTGTTATTGTTTGTTTATCTTTTCAGTTTTTTAAATGAAATTAGTATAAGGCATGCATTTTAAATGAAATGAGTGAAAGGTTTGTGTTTTAAATGAAAATAATAAAATAAGAATATGCTATGAAAACAATCTTTATTGATTTATTACCTGCGCCCGGCTGACATAAAAGTATCACAAAAGCCACATATTCACTTTTCTTTGAGTAGTTGCTCATGAGAATTCAAGTTAACCTTCCGTAATCAGTTACTTCACATATTGGTGTATTGGCTTTAATGTTGAAAGCATCGTTTATGTTTGAAGCGAAAACTTTACTATGAATTCTATTACACAAAATCGCATCATCATCATCTACTATATATTTACAACGGAAATTTGTATTTCATTCCGATTGTTTATAATACTTTCGTAAGGATATACCACAATTAGTTAAGTAATAATTTTGGAAAGGTTTTAGTGTATACATATTGTTCAAGGGTACTTAGTTATAGAGCAACAGTAAAAGTTCAAAAATTAAGCGAACCTGATTATGAAAGTTTAGCCTTTAAAAAAAAATCTACAGAGCATATTTTGTTACAAGTGGCCCTGTTGTATGACTTTTAGGAATGGTGTTAGTATATACGATTTCATTATACGTTGATTAGTTACAGAGGTATTAATTCCTGTTGTCATAACGGTCTCATTACCCGACCATAAGTGTGCTGTTTATAATCAACTAAAACAATTACTTCTTAATTGATAAATTTTGTCCAACGCTTAAGATAACATTATATCGCAATGGCGTTCGCATCGTTTTCAGTAATGTGCAAGGTCAAGCTGAAGATCCATATTGTTTAAAATACAAGTTCAAATTCACCATTTAGTTTAATCCAAGGTTCATTTGGAAATACTAACCAGCGCAGCGGGCATAGCCTGCTAGTAAATAAATATAGGAGAGTGTGAAGGAATAGTAGGAATTGAATTAATTAAAATTTAATTAATTAATTAATATTTGAAAAAACTGTATTATCAATTTTTCATCCAGTACAAGTATAAAAAAGTTATTTCAACTTGATAGGATGAATAATAAGTATTTTATTAACGATTGAAAATTTGAACAAGATATATAAATAAATAAATAAATAAATATTGGGAGAGTGTGAACAGGGAGAGTAGTAGGGAGAGTAGTAGGAATTGAAAAATACGTCTGAAAATGTATCAGAAAGTTTCGTGCTTGTTAACAAAGAAATTTGAGAACCGCCTTAACCCCTCCGGGACGAGCGTCTTTCACAGAATTTTTAATCTTTTATCACCGGTTTTTCGAAACAGAAATTTTTGTCTAATTGAATCGGGAAAATGCTCCGATTAAATAAGGCAAAATTTACAATAAAAATTTACTGGTGAGAATAATCACGGATTCTGATCACTTTACGCGGCACGTATACCGGTCGCTCGTCCCCAATGGGTTAACCCATTAACGACGGGCCTATTTTACATTTCTTTTCATTCTTCGACACCAGTTTTTGCGGCTTTGTAATTATTAATTATTTAATGGCTCAAAATCTGAGATTAGATAATGTAAAAATTTCCAAACTAAAATACTGGTATTGAAATTTAAAATTTTTGTTGGCCTTGCATAGCAAGTTTTCTTGCCAACCGGCTTTAATGAGTTAAGAGATTTAATAATGCCATTGGTTTGGGAATTTTAATGGCTAAAAAAATAATTTTTTACACCAGACGTTAAATTAAAAGATGTCGACTTTGTAGAAAATCATAGCAATGGCGTCTTTAAATTCTTCTAACTCTCTCTTTCTAACTAGATTTATTGTTATTTTCAGGGACACTCAAAAGAATTGCGTCACGTTATCGTGCAATGTATTTTAACTATGCCTATTTCAAACGCAATGCAACTGGTACGCTTTTATGTAGTGTACTAAAAAGCGTTTTCCGTAGAAAAGGAAGAGAAAAACATTTATCATTTATTTTCAGGGTTACAGAGAAGACTTCTGTTACATAATGATCTGCGGGGGAAAATTGTTTGCAGAGTATTTTAATGATCATACGCTATTTCAAATATAATGTAATTTATATATGTTACTGAAATGCAAAAGAAGACTCTCACTATAGAATATGACGCACATTACAATTATACTTCATTTACTGGCAAACAACCTCGGTAACGTTACTGTCTATGAGTGATATATGCTGGAAATCAGTTTTCAGTTAAGTATGCGTTTTTAAGTATAACTTTTTTTTTTCATTCTACGTTGTATGTATAAATTCTAGATGTACAAAAAAAATAGACCACATAATAAAATAGAAAATAATGAAATAGCTATTAATAAAATAGATAATAATAAAATAGATCATATACAAGGCTAGACAAAGTAATTCGCAAGCATTACCGAGTATGAACGTTAATTGCTTATAGATGTTTTGTAATCGAGTTTTGCGTTTTCCAGCCAAATCATATTTAGTATACTTAGAGACACGTTTTTAGAATATAATGTAACTCATATACAGGGCTTCGCAAAGAAATGGATACATTCCACTTCATGGATACAGGGTTCGTACGGGTACCGTTATTTACAAGGCAAAATATCAGTATTTTCTTATAAAAAAATTACTCAAGTTCAAACCATAGCTGCCAACATCTTACGCTTTTTCGTACCTCAAAAATTTTATAGTAAATTTCACATTTTTAAATCGCTATAATCTGCCGATTAAACAAGGAAAAAAATTCTATTAAGCTTTTGTGGCACAAAAAAGCGGAAGAGTTGGCAGCTATGTCAAACGCATGGAATTTCGCTTTATGTCAGGAGAGATTATCTATAACAAAATACTGGCATCGAAGGATTTTCTGGTCTGGAAATTTCAGCATCCATACGAACCCTGGGATAGTAATTTTTGAAAGGACGTTTTTAGTTGTATTATGTGTTTTTTCATGAATTAAATGTTAGCTTAATATAAGAAAGTGTATAAAAAAATTATAAATTATATATAGACATCAATTGATGGAAATTATTGAAACTGGAGGATTTTCAACAGTATTACTTATTTTGTAACTAGCACACAATGTAACGTAAACACAGATTTATAAATGATGCCTAAAGATGCACAAAAGAATTCGAGTATCTCTCGGACTGTGGATGGTAATTACTGAAATCTGGTGTTCAAATGTGTTAAAGGGACGAGGGCCTTCAAGCTCATTTTGTTTATTAGCCCCCGGTATGCTATTTCTTTCTCCCAGCTTATTTTGTGCCGTCTCCAAAAAATTACGTTGTATAAGCCAAACGTAAAACAAAGCAGGTGTTTCACTGTACGATTAAATAATTGGTAGCAATTTTTTTAACTTCTAAGCATCGTACATTTTCAATTTTCATACTGTCGCATTGTGAAAAAAAAGGTACTTTTAAATGCAATTTGTTTGAAAACTGTATCTCCATTTATTTTTGAAATATTAATTTTTTTGTAGTTTTTAGAGCGATTTGCTTAATATTGGCAACGGAAGTACTCCATTTCTGTAGAAAGTAAAGGAAATAGTAATTATATATTTTTGTTGCCATTTTCTCATAACAACCGAAAGAAAATGTAATTAAAATACGTGCTATTTTGAAAAATAAAATAAACGAATGATTTCTATTAAAACACGGAGACTTATAAACTATAATTATAAACTATATTTAATTTTAAGTAACTATATTAATGTTATAAACAAATGTAGGCCTATCAATCCTTAGATAGCCTTTTTTGTCGAGTTTCTTTAATGACGGCATCTTTTTGATGCGTTCGTGTATTATTTTGCGATAGTGACGTCCTATGCATGCTTTACTGTAGATGTTTAAGAGTGAATCGTAAATGTGGAATTCTTAAGCGGATGCCAATGACGTCATTTTACATAAAATAAATGCGTGTGCTTTAAGTTTTAAAATTGAAATATGTTTTGTACTATTTATCTATAGATATTTTTTCTTCATCGCGGGAGACGCTAAATTCTGAAAAAGCAGAATTCCTGTTTTCTATTTTTTATTTATTTAAATTTTCACTTTAAATACAATTCAACGACACATTATGCATTAATGGCATACTTTTATTACAAAGAAAAAAAAAGCAATTTAACAAATTACAACGACCATTTGGAAAATGATTTTTTCGAAGACTAAAATTTAAGACACAAAAAATCGCACGGAGTTGATCATACATTACGTACGCCATGAATTAAACATTAACATTCCTGGACCCATCATGGACAAATTTTAAAAGAAATTTCAGTTTTACAATTTTCGGTACTGTAAATTTTTAAACTTCTACGGAGCTGGTCATACATTACGTACGCCATGGATTAAACATTAACATTCCTGGACCAATTTTAAATGAAATTTCATACATTACGTACGCCATGGATTACATTTTTTGGTACTGTAAATTTTTAAACTTCTACGGAGCTGGTCATACATTACGTACGCCATGGATTAAACATTAATATTCCTGGACCAATTTTAAATGAAATTTCATTCTTAAACTTCTAAACATTCCACAATATTACTTTTTACACCGTCGGATAGAGAAAAAAAATGTACTTTTAAATGCAATTTGTTTGAAAGCTGTATCTCAGTTTGTTTCTGAGCTATTTTTTTGTAGTTTTTATTACTTTTTTGTCATAGTGGCAACAGAAGTATCCATCTCTGTTGAAAGTAAAGGGATAATACAGATTACTGTATAGACCAATCAGAAAACGAATAAAATGCAGATTCAACTAATAAAACGCTTCTGATATGTTTTTGATTTCCTACCCTGACAGAGGACAATAACCATTTTTCCAAATGATTAAAAAAAAAATTTAGAGAAAAAAAGGGAATTTTCCTGAATATTTTATTCGTTACAAAGAATTTTTCAAAACGCCCCATGCGCATTCCATATCAATTAAAATCTACAATATTTTTTATGAAAGTTTGGTTTATATGTACATTAAAACAGTGTGTCGACTTTTATATATTTGAATATAAAAGAAAGAAAAAAAAAACATTTTCAAAATTTTATCAAGTTTTCAGCATTTTCACATCATATTTCTGCAATTAACTACCTCTAACTTTTCCAACTATATTTAGTTTCAAAAAACCTGCACAGTTTTATTTGTATATAAAAACCGAACTTCCACAAAAAATATTGGAGATTTTAGTTGATGGGGAATGCGCATAGGGCATTTTGAAAAGTTCTTCATAACGAATAAAGTATTCAGGAAAATTCCTTTTTTTTTCTAAAAAAAATATTTTCTTTTAATTTCTTATGTGATAAAAATATGCCATAATGCATATAGTTTGGCAGTGAATTGCAAAACTGCATACATATTAAGCGTCCTACATTAAATGGGAGAGGTAACCGCAAGATTAAAGAGGAGATCACATAAATCAAGGTCACGCTCCACGTAGCGGATGGGGTTGAATTACAGGAATATGTCTAACTGTTTTCTTATTTCACACCACTAAAATTGTAAAGGTTTTTTCACCTTGATTAATTGATGAAAATTTGCTGATCTAAGCGATATAAGTAAGCGTACAAACTTAATACTGCAATCGGGCGTAAATAAACGTAGTTGCGCGGTGATAATCCACATACGCGGCCTTTTAGTTTGACGTCATGTATGACAGGATATCTACCATCTGAGAATATTTTCTAAATCTTTAGTCACTCATGGAACTGAATTTTGCTTATCACATTTATCGCAAAATAATGGCGTAGCGAGAGGGGCGTCCACATGCATTAGACGCCACGAAGGTTTCTTCGACTTGTCAGACGCATTTCAGCTATAAATCAAGGTGAAAAATCTTTACAATTTTAGTGGTGTGAAGTAAGAAAACAGTTAGGCATTTTCCTGTAGTTTAACCCTGCCCGCTACGTGGCTTGCGACATTGATTGATGTGACCTCGCCTTTAATCTTGCGGTTACCTCTCCCATTTAAGATAGGACGCTTACTTATATCGCTTTGTTTGCTGTCTAGATAAGGCGAAGAAAACTTCTTGGTATCAAGTGCACCTTGACCCCACCCCCTTCTCGTTACGCCATTATTTTGCAATAAATCTGGTAAACAAGATTCATATTCCATTAGTGACTATAGATTTAGAAATCATCCGCAGATGGTAGATATGACGTCACACTAAAAGCCCGCGTATGTGGATTATCAACCCCGTCCACAATATGGCGCGGCTGTGTTAATGTACGCCCGATTCCAGCATTAAGTTTGTACGCTTAATGTGTATGCAGTTTTGAGTGAATAGTATTTAAAGTTAAATTAAAAATATAAATTTGAAGGTCCCTTGTCCTCTTAAGTGTTTTCTAAGTTATTTATTTAAACAACTTCTTTGGTCTTTTAAAACGGTGACAGTTCGTTACTATATTCTGGAAGTGTTGGAAAATATTTCATAATCTACGCTTGTTTCAGGTATTTTCATTCTTGTTCTTATTATGATTTTCCATTTTATGAAATAAGATAATGTGAGCAGAGACATTGGCATTTCTAGAAGTCTGTCCTTGAAAGTTAAAGTAAATTTTATAAGTACTATTTTTAGAGCAGATAAAGGTGATTTAAGTAAATACGTTTAACCTTAAAATGTTAAAGATGGTATATGCGAAAAAATTGAAGGAATATGCTGCCCTTGAGATTAAAGGCGAAGCAACATTTGATGCGAGTAAAGAAATTATTTAATGAGGTTATTAAAATTTTAAGACTTTAGACAGGTTATTAAGTTTTATTCCTTGCAAAAGCCTTTAGGTTTTCTACTCTTCGCCAAACTCGTAACTAGATCAGAATAGCAATTAATGGACTATTAACATAAAACTAAGTAAAAGTATATTAAATTTAAGTGAAAAGCATTCCAAATAAATTAAGAATATATTTTTTTTCTACATGGACTTTACATATTTGTCAAAAATACATTTTTTGTTATTCAATGTGTTTACAGTGGCGACATTCCCTTTATACAAGCAGAATGTCCGTAATGTGGAGGCAATAAAATTTAAGAGAATTGATACCAGATTTTCATTAAGATTTTTATTATAATAAAATAAGATAGCAATCGCATCTTATAATTTGTATATCTTTGAAATAATAGACCAGGAGGCTGATAAAAAAACCATCGCCTCATCGTGTTGGCGGCTGAATTTTCAGGATTAGACTGGAATCGATTAGCACATTAAAATGCAACTGGTCTTCCAAGTCGTATCTTTGTGAAAAACACCTGCTCAACCACTAAAATAGGGTTTGCAGGTGGTTTCCACCAAGTTATGACTTGACAGGCTAATTGAATTTTAATATGCTAATCGAGTTCAGATTAATCCTGGACTTTCACCTATCAACTCGTGGTTATGGTGTGCACAGCCTTCTCCTGGTCTATAACATATGCCTCTTCTTTGACTGGTCGCCCGCTACCAGCTTTTATGGAACTTTCATGGCTCCCAAATGGTCCGCCAACAGAGTACCAATAAATGTTAACAGAAAATTTTATGGTAGGTTTGCGCTAGAATTAACTTTCAAAGGTTGGTCCGGGGCGGTTTGTTAGAAAAATCTAAAAAGAAAAATTTTCTAAGAAAATATTGGTATTCAGTTGGCAGACCATTTGGGAGCCCTGAACTTTAAATTTTCTTAACTGTACTTAATGTACATTACTTTAAAGTTATACTCATTTTTTTAACTTTATAATTTTCTATTTTTCCATAAATTTTAAGCCTCGAAATTTTTAATTATTTTCTAATTATTTTTATTTAATTTTTATTTATACCACCTTTTTTATGAGGTATTACTCTTTAATTTAACCCCTTGAGGCGCGGTGGGATATATTATATCTTACCTAATTTAGCCCTTTGAGCTCGGATGGGAGAATTTCATCCCACTTAATTTTAATCTTCAAATGTCAGATTGACACCGGAATATTCAACCAAATTTATTTGAAAATAGATCATTGCATTTTCTCGTGTATATTATAAGTCGAACCTTTTGTTTACAAAATACTGGTGCCAATGTGACATTTGGGCATTTAGAAATTCTCACCCAGAGCTCAAAGGTTTAAGCAAGTTTCGCACCAGAAACCAAAACTGAGTATATATTTAGCGTACAATGTAAATACTGGAATCTGGAGTATATTGACACAGTTGCACCATCTGGTGGACGGGGTGAAAATGCAAATACGCGGGTTTTCAGTATGACATGATATATGACAGAATATCTACTGTTTGCGCATCTCTTGCGCATATTTTCTGAATCTTTACTCACTTACGGAAGATAACTCTTGTTTACCAGATTTATTGCAAAATATTTTTATTACAGTTTGTTTTGATAAAATTATGCACATTAAAAAAAACTAGTCGCAATATTATTTTAATTTATGGGAGAAAAGCACTAATGCTAGGAAAGCATTACTGCCTTTTGCCCTTAACCCCTTGGGGACGAGCGGCACGTATACGTGCCGCATGAAGCGCTCAGAATCCTTGTTTTTCCTCACCAGTAAAATTTTACTGAAAAATTTGCCTTGTTTAATCAGCACATTTTCTCGATTCATGAAGACACAAATTTCTGTTTTTAAAAAACGGTGAGAAAAGATTAAAAATCTCGTAAAAGGCTCCCGTCCCGAAGGGGTTAAACTAAAATGACATTGCGACTTTTTTTTAAATACATATATTTTTTATCAAAACAAGTTGTAACAAAAATATTTAGCAATAAATCTGGCAAACAAGATTCATCTTCTGTGAGTAAGTAACAATCTGAAATTCGTAATTGAATTTTTAACAGAGATTCTCTATATGGCTTTGTCTGTTAAAAAAGAAAAAAAATCTAATCAGGCGATTTTAGGAAAATTATTGAAGTTATTGCCTAGACTCGCAAAATATTTAAACAAATAAATGAACAACACCTGCTCGTTTAATAGTACAACATTTAATGCCAGCATTTTAAATTAAAGTTATTCCGAATATAAAATTAAATGTGTTTTAAATTAAACGAATGAAGTATTTGTTAGTTAAATAAGATGATTGCAATGCCATTAAGAGAATTTTGAAATTTATCGTTTGCACTCGATAAGCGAACAAAAGAACTCAAAATCAAATATTTTATTTATAATTAAATTCTATACATATTCTTCTCTTCGGGAATACACCCGTGTAAATCATTTTTTATAACTTTAGCACATCAAGAATTGAGTAAAAAATAAGACTACAAAATTCAATCTTTACACATTAATTACTTACTAATTTTTATGCGTCATTTTTCATTTCATTAAAGGAAAATAATTAAAATCGAGTGTATTTAAATCAACAACATTTGATAATATATATTAAATAATATTTTATCTTTTTTAATAAATTAAAGTTAAAATACGTAACTAACTTGTTTTACAGTTTGGAAAAGGACAGATATGAATTCTACAAGAAAAGAATTTTCTTACAATTTCGAAAACTACAGCTATTCGATGGCCAACATTTTTCCATTTTAACAAATAATATTAGTTCTAAAAAGAACTTTTTTATTTAAATAATTAACTATAATAAATAACTCAAAAAACACGAATAAAAATTAATAGAATATTCTGTTACTGTCAGAAGTGAAATAACAATTGAAAACACGACGTTTACGCTTGCGCAGTTATTTCATAGATGTGCAATTAATAGATTATCCATAAAGAAGAAAACAGTTAGACATCTTTCTGTAGTTCACCCTGTCCGCTAAGTGGCGTTCGACCTTGATTGATGTGACCTTGCCTTTAATATTGCGGTTACCTCTCCCATTTAAGATAGGACGCTTACTTATATCACTTTGCCAGAAACTTTGAACTAAATTTTATATTTTTTACTTTGGAGGGGAGGGGAACTGAAAAATTGCTTTTCCTTATTTAAAAATAAAATCTATCGATTATTCCGGTGAGAATTCAATATTACAAAAACATTATTGCTTGCCCCTCAAAGGGTTAAACGAAAAACGTTTACGAGGTTTATAAACTACAGCTAGATTTTTTATTTCCCAATGGCTCACTAATAATAAAACAATCAACTATAGACTGGGTGGTAAAATTGCTGTCAACTCGAAAGCCCCCCAAAGACTTGACATTGTTAAGCATTGTTACACACTTTGTGAAATCAGTATTAAATGTTTCAGCCTCATTAATGCAGTAGGCAGCGCACCATAATCCACTCGATTGAATATTAAATATTCTATTGATAATTAATCTTTATTTATCAGAAATAATTTTAATAATTTAAACTAGCGTTGCAATGTGATTTAAAAATGCAAAAACTTGGTAAGTATACATGAGCATACGTAACATGAACATATGTATGTAATGATAGAATTTAACCCTCCGCCTACCAGACGTGTCCAATAGACACGACGGGTACTTTCAAACTATTTATTTAAACCAGACATTCTTTAAATTTAACTAAATATATAAAGCGAACAGTAATAAGTTAAATAAATAAGTTAAAAACATTCACAGTTCCATGGAATTTACACACCAGGGGCATTCCACGTCAAATCAGGCAGTAAAATATCAATATGTAACCCACCATCACAGATTTTAATGAAACTGCGTGTGTTTGTTCTTACTATTAAGATATGATCACCAGTAATTTTTTTTGCTCCTTGGTGAAATAGTTTCTGAGAAAAAAATTGTCAAAATTTTGAAAAATTGCCGTCAGTTGGCATTCTTGATAGCTCGGTTTTCAAATGTAGCATGTCATATATATAATCATATTTCAATATCTACTCTACAAATCATCTTCAAATAATTTATGCACAATATTTAGGGTACGCAGCTTATGAAAAAAATATATTGTTACGCTTATAACATTTTAAGTGTGTCTAAAAAAATATTTAAACTTTGAAGTCGTGAATTTTTTATGAAAAATAATGCATTAACAAAAAAAGCATTATCAACAAAAGGCGGTATTTTTATTAAATTTATTTTTTATGGGAGATATACTTAAAGGTGTCCTTTACCTGATTCTGAAATAAAAATAGTGGGATTTTGGGTGTTTTTGGTAGTATTTCCTATTTAAAAATATTTTGAGGTGCATTTCATATCAAATCAAGCAGAGTCATTCCATGTCAGTTCCCCTAAGCCATTTAATCACTGTCACAAATTTCAATGAAATTGGGTTTGTTTATAGCTTATTTTAAGACGTAATCACCTTTAATTTTCTTGATCCTAAGTAAAATATTTTTTAAGATAAAAAATATCAAAATTTTGAAAAATTGTTTTAAATTTTTTTAATGACAGTTCGATATTCAAAGACTACATTAAAAAAAAAAAAAAGTCATTTCAATATAAAATCACTAAATAGGTTTCAAATAATGTATATGTGACAAATAATGTAGGCTGATTATTATTTCTTGTTTTTTATCATGTTTAAACACTAAGAGTGTCTTTTATCTTATGAATTTTTAAAATCAAGAATTTTGTCAAAAATAATGTGTTAATCAAAAATTTATTATTAACCGAAGGCAGGGTGTTATTGCTTTTTTTTAATTGTACGTAAAAATATCTTTTAAATGGTTATAAAATAAAAATAGTGAACATATGAGAAAAAATTATCAAAATTTTGGAAAAATGCCACGAGTTGCCATTAATGATTGATCAATTTTCAAAGGCCTCATTTTATATATAAAATCATATTTCAATAACTAATAAAGAAATCTTCTTCGAATAATTTAAGCAAGGTAAATAAAGTATGTAGATTATGAAAAAAATATTGCTGTAATGTTAAAAAATATTTAAATGTGTCTAAAAAATTGTATAATCTTTTAAATCAAAAATATTTTACGAAAAATAATGAAATTATTAAATTATCTTTATCAATCAGAGGCGGAGTTTCTATGACTAATTTTTTAATTTTAAATTGTACATAATACTACATTATAACTAGATCTGAAATAAAAATAGTGGGATTTTGGTTGGTTTTAGTAGTATTTAAATCATATTTAAAATTATCAATATTTTCAAATGTAAAACCTATCCAATGTATCATCCCTGAAAGTATTTTTAATTATACATTTATTTTATTTTTCAAATTATCTTTTATGTTCATTTCTTAAGGAAAAAAATAAACAATATTGTTTTTTAGTAAAACTTCTAGGGCGAAGAGCAATTATCCCTTTCCAAAAAAGAGAAAAATCACTAGCTCCTCACCGCCCAATAGAAATTTTCAAAATGACAGTCCTAATCTTTAAACTCATATTTGGCTGTTAATATTGAAAATTTAGCATTGAGCTGCTAATATTGAAAAAAAAAACAAATTTCACTCTGTTGAAGAAAATTTTGACGTATTGTGCTTTAAATATATGCAAAAAATGCATAATCCATTATATTTATATCTTTCAAATAACTAAATCTAAAAAAATATTTAAAACTTAATGAGTTGCACTTTTGTAACTTTATTCAGTTTCTAATGATATGTACCGTAATTTCGGGTGTATAGCTCGCAGATCAAACAATTCAGTTTGGACCCAGAAATTTTATTCAGTATTTGAAGACCAATATTCACTGTGATCTAAAAAGTTACATTTTATTTTTAAAAATTTCTGGGTCGAAACACGATTGTATGATCCGCGGGCTATACACCGGAAATTACGGTAATTTGATTTATTTCATCACAATATTGCTGAAAGATGGATTTTCAACATATATATGTGTGTATATATATCCCTGTTCTCAAACAATTTAAAAATTATTCATTTATGTTTAATAAAGCATATATATATTGTTTATACACTTACAGAAAATACATATAGCAAATTTTATGATATTATGTCAATAATGTCTAAAAGTAAAGAACTTATCTAATAGTATGTAACGAAAAATTTAACATCTGGTGTAATGACAACAAAATTTTATAATTGTTTTACTTAATTTGGATGAATGAAAAAAGCTTACATGTTTATATTTTATTGAAGTACAGGTGAAAATGTCACAAAGGCATACCTCAACAACCACTGAGTATGTCACATTCACACTACAGATGATTTTTTTTTCTTTTGATCTTTCGGGTTTGATTTCAGATAGTAATGAATTAGTTTTGTTAGAAGTGTCATTGCAGTCAGCATATTAGGCTCACTATTTTTTTTTATATAATTTGTTTTGATTGACTCGATGAACAACAATATTTAAAGGGACCATTTCATGACTTTTCAATTAAAAGCTGATTTATAAATTCATCATGTTGTTTAGTTAATATTATCGTCTTAAGATAATAAGTTGATATTAAAATTGTTAAATGCAGTTTATTTATTATTTGAACAGTTGAAAGTATTTTTCAATAAGAGTGCGGGCTGTTGATTTTAAGTCGGCTGTTGAGCAATGTAGTGTTGGTAAAGGAACTGGTACTATTTAATTTAATTTTTAATGCTGAAATAATATTTGTTATTTTATTATTGTATGTATTATATTTAAGCAAGAGTAGAAATACACGATATCGTAGTCATTTTAGTACATCTTAGCATGAAAAGCTTCAATATTTATCATTAAACATTCACATTTTATGAAAATTTTGTTAAAATTGCTCATATTTTCACTGTTTTTATTTTATAACTATTGAAAAGATATTTTTACGTACAATTAAAAAGTAATAACAGCCTGCCTTCGGTTAATAATAAATTTTTGATTAACACATTATTTTTCACAAAATTCTTGATTTTAAGAATTCACAAGATTAAACACACTCTTAGCATTTAAACATGACAAACAACAATAAATAATAATCTGCCTACATTATTTGTCACATATACATTATTTGAAACTTATTTAGTGATTTTATATTGAAATGACTTTTTTTTATGCAGTCTTTGAATATAGATCTGCCATTAAAAACATTTTTAAAAAAATTTCAAAATTTAGATATTTTTTTTATCTTAAAAAATATTTTACTTGTAATCACCTTTAATTTCCTTGACCCTGTCTTAAAATGAGCTATAAACATACCCAGTTTCATTGAAATTTGTGACAGTGAATTAAATATCTTAGGCAAACTGACATGGAATGACTCTGCTTGATTTGATTTGAAATACGCCTCAAAATATTTTTAAATATGAAATACTACTAAAAACACCCAAAATCCCACTACTTTTATTTCAGAATCAGGTAAAGGACACCTTTAAGTATATCTCCCACAAAAAATAAATTTAATAAAAATACCGCCTTTTCTTAATAATGCTATTTTAGGTAATGCATTATTTTTCATAAAAAAATCACGACTTCAAAGATTAAACATTTTTTTAGACACACTTAAAATGTTATATAAGCGTAACAGTATTTTTTTTCATAAAATACATACCCTGTATATTATGTATAAATTATTTGAAGATGATTTGTGGAATAGATATTGAAATATGATCATATTTATGTCATGCTACATTTGAAAATCGAGCAGTCAAGAATGCCAACTGATGGCAGTTTTCAAAATTTTGACAATTTTTTTCTCAGAAACTATTTGACCAAGGAGTAAAAAAAAATACTGGGAATCATATCTTAATAAAAGGAACAAACACACGCAGTTTCATCAAAATCTGTGATGGTGGGTTACATGCCTGCCTGAACTGACATGGAATGACCCACCAGTTATTCGTAAAAGTTTTATTTGACTTATTTAATCTCAGAAGAATAAGACGATGAAAAAGATTAGAAATTAATGGTATTAAAATTAAAAGGACCGTACAAACGCTGAAAAAAAAAAATCCACTAAAGATAGCCACCATTTTTATGTCATCACGTAGGCGTAGTATTTAGTGGCGATACTCAAACATATCTGAGAGCCTTCGGTGTTTTCCAAATCGAAAAAACATTTTGCACCAGAATTTTTAATTAAGCAATAGCATAAAAAAGAAGCATTTAGAATCAAGACAAAATATTATCACGCTTTGTTACAAATATTTTCCTGTACCGGAAGTGTTTTATTTTATTCTACTTACTTGTAAAAAGAAAGAGGAAAGTTAACCCTCTCGCTGTGGAACCCGAGATTGCGGGATGTACTTTTTCCTCCTAATTAACCCTCTTTGATTATTCCCACCAGTTATTTTTTTATTGTAAATTTTGCCTTATTTAATCGGAGCATTTTCCCGATTAAATTAGATTAAAATTTCTGTTTTGAAAAACCGGAGACAAAAGAATAAAAATTCTATAAATACGCAATATTTGAAGCTATTTTGATAAAACAATTACGCAGAGAGAGGGTTAAAAGCTATGATCAGATGTAAGATAATCACTTTTTAGTTTTTCACTTTTAAAGTTGCATTTTTTATGTTAATTAAATCTTTCATAATATTCTTAGTATAACTATTTTCAAACTCGAAAATTTGTTTATCGTTTTAACGTTTTCTTTTTATAATAGAATCTACTTTTATAATATAACATTACAGATTTGAATTTTAAAGAATAAAAGTTTCAAGTAATTGTGTATTCATACAAATTTTCAATTTTAAACTAATTGAAACTACCAGCTTTCTGGGACTAATCACCAGCTTGGAAAGTTTTATAATCCACTTTATAAAATCCTATTGGATCAGTTAGAAACTCAAAAATCAAAATGATAAAAATTAGCATTATAATCTCAAACGCAGTGAGATATTTTCTAGTTTTTCAATTTTAAAGATGAACTTTTCTTTTTTGTTAAACACTTAATAATGTTTTAAACTAAAATATTTTTAAGATATAACATTTTTTATATTTTCAACAGCTTTTTAGTCACTAGATAATTTAGTTTGTAAAGTATAAAAAAGTATAACAATACGTAGCAATGTAAAATTCATTTTAATTTATAATCAAGATAATATTCTAGTCTAAAAAACATTATGTGATATAACAAGCAATACCAATGTAAAAGCTTTTTTAAATGCTTTTACATCCAAAGGAATTTATTTTTCAAAAATGTAATTTTTGAAATATTAACATTTTAGCAAAATTTAAAACTAGTTATTTTAAAACTTACTATACATATAAAAAAAAAAAAATACTATAAGAACTTAAGCTGTATTTTATATTGAAAAATAAATTATCTTTTCTCTCAAATCTCTTACTTTGAAACTTTATATTATATAAAAACTTACGTCTTAAAACAAACGCTGAAAAGAAAGTATTCAGCTTTTTTAAATGCTACACATTTTTTGAATATAAGAAGTTTGCTTGTTAAAATGATTTTAAAATAAAACTTCACTGAAGCAAAAATAGAAAACATTTTGAGACTTGTCTTCTGAAACTATTTTAATGTGTGACAACAGTTTTTTTCCCCATCATACATATGAATTCTGTTGCATTTTCACTGTAAAAATCTTCACCAATTAAAAACAATGTACATATATGTTGATTGAACTAAAAAATACTGCAATTGAAATAATAATGAGACGATAAAACATAATAATGCACGTTTTTCAAATTAGCCTGTCTAATAAGCTGTTTGAGCAAGGTTGTCCAAACTGCTTTCCAGGGGTCACTGGTATTTTCAAACAGCAATATTCGTAATATCATCTGCGTAGACTGTGCGTCAGCGATTAAAACGGACGAGGATTACTATTCCCAAAAGTGGTAACTCGCGAGTGATAGGCTGGACACTGAAACTGTAAAGGAAAATTTCATTAATATTATTAATCTTGTGCATAGCTGCCAACCTTCCACTAATCTTCCGTAATGTCTGGATTAATTTGACCCAGGTTAACTACATTTCGAACCAGAAAATTTATTTTATGAATAATTTATTTAATTCCAGGTTTTAAACGTGGAACATATTTCATTTCATTTCTTTAAAAAAATTCTGGTTCGAAATTTATAAAACCAGGGTCAAATTAACGCAAGTATTACGGAAGATTAGTTTGAGGTTGGCACCTATGATCTTGTGCATAAAACTAGTCACAACGGATTTAGTTTACAACGGGTTTCGCTTTTAAACCTTTGTCGTCAACCAGGATTGTAACTAGTGTAAAGTAAACATTTGAATGTTTACTTTACAACTAAAGTGTCCTAACTTTGCTACTTTTATACAGATATTTTTTATTGTAGACTTATTTTGGAAGAATGGAATAATGTAAGGCGTTTTAAGGAATCATCTTACTTGCAGAGTAACTTTACATCATGGAGACAAGTAAGCGACTTCCACAGACATCAGGGAGATATTAAGAAAATTAAAGTTTAACTGTAGTAAAAAAAACTACTAAATAGAAACAATAAAATTTAATAAGCAAAGAAAAGTTTAAAGTATATTTAAAAAGTTATGAATCTCTTTTGCGTTTAAATATTTGAGAAGAATATTGTAGAATTTCAAATAACATAATAGCACTGAAAAGCATTTTAAGTAAACCTCTCCAAAAAAGGGTATCGTATTCCATATATTTTGTACGACTGTATAGTATAATTGTACCCGTTATACACAATGTGTTCAAGAAATTCATCCTCCTTAGAGCACGATTTTTCCGAATAACCGGACTTCCGCGACTGCATGTATATTCTAAAATTTTATTACTGTCAGCCTTTTACAAATACCATATTGAAAAGTTTCAAAAAACATTTCAAAAATCATTATTTTTTTATTTTTAGATATACACTTCTTTAAACAACTGCTGAGAAGAAAATTTTCAACCCTACTCTATTTTTAATATTAAAAGTTTTGTAAAATAAAGAGTTATCTTGTTAAAATATTTTTAGAATGAAAGTTCCCCGAAGCATAAGAAAGAACCATTACTTTCAATTTTGACTTCCCAAACTTTCTTTTAAAATACGACAAATGTTTTGTTTCATACATGTGCATTTTTTTAGAACTTTTCATGTAAAAATCTTTTCGAAACAAAATATATCTGTCAGATTATATCTTAAAGTTCTACTATTAAAATATACAGATAGAAACGTAAAATAGAACTGTGCATTGTTTTCAAATTAACCCTTTCAGGGGCAAGTAATTGTGTTTCTGTAATGTCTAGTTCACACCGTAATGTTAAAAAAAACGTTATTGCAAAATAAGAAAAAAGAATTTTACGACTTTTTTCCACCAAAGCTAGAAAACTAAAATTTAATAAATTTTTCTGGCGCAAATCTTCATAATTCGTTAGTGCGAGGGTTAAAGAATGAAATAGTTAACGTTTACATGATAACGTTAACATTCCGTTAACATGATTAATGTAATAATTGAAATTTGAAGCGAATTCAAATTTCATTGTTTCCGCGACATTTTAATTACATACATGCCAAACTCTCATTATTTTTACGCAAATTATGGTTGAATTTGATCCACGTAAAATACTGTTTAAACCAGAAAATTTTGTTGTTGTTTCTATATATAATGTCATGATTCTAATGATAGACTACAAGAACTCGATGTAAGTTCTTTTAATGAAATCCCAAACAAACTCAACAGTGCCCTAGAACATATTCAAAGTAAACAAGTTGGAAATTGCTCGTCAAACGTGGCAAATGAGGTGCGTTCGTACTATAACTAGTTTTATAATTATTTTTTGCACCCCATATTGTACTGAATATATATTTTTTGCGCTTCATAAGTACATAGCCTGTAACATCATTAAAAGGCACTTACAATAATTTTTCCCCATTCCCCGTAATGTAACGGAAAACTTTTGACTGTCCCTGTAATTAAACTATACATTCGATTTTCATAAAATTTGAAATGGCTCGACAAAATTTTGCAGCAATTATATATTTAAAATTTCAGACCATTCGGAAGGCTGTAAAATCATTAAAATGCATTTGCAATAATTTTTTCCCATTGGCCATAATGTAACGGAAAACTTTTGGGTGTCCCTGTAATTAAACTATACATCCGATTTTCATAAAATTTGAAATGGCTCAACAAAATTTTGCAGCAATTATACATTAAAAATTTCAGACCATTCGGAAGGCTGTAACATCATTAAAATTCACTTGCAATAATTTTTCCCATTGGCCGTAATGTAAAGAAAAACTTTTGACTGTCCCTGTAATTAAACTATACATCCGATTTTCATAAAATCGGAAATGGCTCAACAAAATTTTGCAGCAATTATATATTAAAAATTTCAGACCATTCGGAAGTCTGTAACATCATTAAAATTCACTTGCAATAATTTTTCCCATTGGCCGTAATGTAAAGAAAAACTTTTGACTGTCCCTGTAATTAAACTATACATCCGATTTTCATAAAATTGGAAATGGCTCGACAAAATTTTGCAGCAATTATATATTAAAAATTTCAGATCATTCGGTCGGGTAGTTTTTGCTCTGTTATATGCGGACAGACAGACGGACTGAACGACGACTATAGGTGCTACGTATTTATATAATTACGAACGCACCTAAAAAGATCCTATTTCTAAACTTCTCGCCTTTAGAGAAATGTTAGCTGGTAACTCTAAACTTTCTCCTAGTAGCGAGTCATAAGTTTGCTTGTGGCTCCTACTCTGCATTTAAATTTTTATTAGTGTTATTTTAAATGCATGGTCACTAAAAAGCGTCTTTTTCGGTAGGAAATGGGCTTTGGTTGCTTTTTTCGGCTATTCGGAACTTTGAACAACCTTTTTTATACTATCTCTTGATTTTCTACTGCGGACTTCACGTAATAGTGAAGCCCCGCCCTCCTTTTTTCGGAATGGCTGCGGATGCTCCATACTTTTCCTCTCTCTGTTTTTGCTATCCTATCTTTTTTTTTACACTAACACATATGCAGTTTCTTTTTGCACTACAGCTATTTATTTTTTACTTCTTTTTCGTGATGTGCTCTACATTTACTCATTACAGGGCGTCGATTTGTTTCGCAAATGGGAAGCCCATTGAACTGTCTTCTGTTCTCTGTTCAATAAAAGTTTTTATATTATAAAGCAATTCGAAAATATTAATACCGTAATTTCGGGTGTATAGCCCGCGGATCAAACAATCGTGTTTCGACCCAGAAATTTTTAAAGATAAAATGTAATTTTTTAGATCTCTGTTAATTTTGGTCTTCAAATACTGAATAAAATTTCTGGGCCCAAACTGAATTGTTTGATCTGCGGGCTATACACCGGAAATTACGGTAAATAAATTTCTATTGTAATAAATCTATTTGTTATCTAAATGTAATGAAAATATGTACTTTCCTTAGACTTTTTCTCTTCCTATGGACTCATATATTGGAAAGATACTTCATCCTTACACTGGGCGCGAAGTCGACGTCAACTGGGAATCCCTTACAAGCTATTCACACGCTTAACACTGCTTAGGAGAATAATTTATTTCATTTCATACATTAAAAAATCTAGTTCAAAAAATATTTATATTAGGTCAAATATACGCATTTTACGGGAAAACAGTGGGAGAAAACTTTTATTTTAAGATGAAATCATTTTCATCAGTGGAATCATTCGACCTACCGAAATAAGGTATACTTAAACGAAATCTATTTCAAATGTTTGAGTTTTATGGAGTAAACATTTGTTTTTCATATACAACATCATTTTAACTGATGGCAGTGTTGCCAGATTGGGGACTTTTTTGTCCCCAGATTGTTGACTGTCACCGCTTTTTTTAAATAAAAATATTCGGCCTGTTTAAAAACAGATTGAAAATTCTGAAAAATAAGGCGAATTATACTGTTTTTAAAAAGGAGTGACAGTCAAATAATGTGAAGTAAAAAAGTCCTTAATCTGGCAACACTAACTGATGGTAGCATTCTTCTAATGAGGCAATGGATGATCAGGCAACCAATTTTATATTACAGAAACATTTATCAAGAACATTTCTCTCAAGTTTTATCTGTAAAATACATCTCTTTATTTATATTTGGTAATATGTTGCACTTGTTTATGATAAAACTGACTTTTTTAAAAGAGTAACTTTAAATTCTCTTGCGTGAGTTGAAATTTTTAGCAGTGGATAAAAGAGTTGATGATCATTTGTAAATTTAAGTACCAAAAGGTTTCATTTTGATACTAAGAAATTGAAGAAATTCACGACGTATATCTTGAACTGGAACATTTATCGGCCCTTCATTATATAATCTTACATTTGCAAAATTAATAAACAGCTGTATTTGAAACGTACGTTGTGTATATTTCTCAAATCAATAGCGTGAGAACAAGCATTTAACGTTTGCATTTTTATCAATTTCTCAAAAAATTTATTTGAACAAATATCAGAAACTGTCTGTTAAAACACAACCTAAAACTAAGGAGGCACAAGATTACAAAAGATAAGAAAAATAGTACGAATAAATAAGGACAAATGTAGTAAAAATGCGAGAAATGAGCATTCATCTGATGTAAATGAAAGAAAATTTTTCAAGACTCAATAGAAATACTTTGCATATGTTCGCCGTCTACATCCGACAACACTCTAATGTCTTAATGCTTTTTAGATGATGAAAGACTTTTCGTCGCGACAAAATATGATTCAAGATTCCGAAATGTAAACAGTAATCTAAAATCACTCTTCTTTAATTCAAAAATTTGCCTTCGGTATTTTACGAAACTAGCGAGCGTGTAACTGCATGTTTCGCAAGAGACAAATGCACTTTTATCTATTGCAGAGGCAACTATTTTTTAATTATATTTTGCATCGATTTAAGCACTTGAGGGCATATTGGATATATTTTATCCCCAGGGCGCCATTTGAGGGGGTCTGGGGGGCAATAGCCCCCCCCCCCCAAGCAATTTGATTTTTCAGAAAATTTATCAACCATCATTTGTCAGACTCAAAGAAAAATTTCAAAAATTATTCAAACGCTAAAATAATTTATAAGATTTGATGGCAATAAAAAAATATGCATGAATAAATGCTTTATGCATAGAAATTCATAATTATCAAAAACACTTCCTATTCCAACTTTCTTATGGTGATACATATGTTGTACTTTAGCTAATTTTAAAAATGCATGAGAGACATTTTCTATTATCAATTGCTTCAGAGCTGTGTATAACTTGATCATAGGAAAACTAGTCGCATCATGGCTAGAAATTCATGGGTAGGCTTTTTTAAGATAGTTTTTTTTTTTCTTGGAAGGGTGGGGGGAGTGTTGAAGGGGCGAATATAATTCAAGTTCCTAATTATCCGACTTTTTTACTTTTTTGGATTATTAGTGTAACATTATATTTAATGCAATTATTGCAATGTTCCCAAATTATTTAATTATTTGCTTTATTAAATCATATTATATATGGTACACTCTCAAAATTCTTCGACGCATAAGACTGGAGTCTGCGCGTACCCGACGAAACAATTTCTTCAACCCAAAAACCCACAGACTTCCACCAAATCCTAAAGTAAAAGAACATTACTCCATATTTTAATACTTTTATAATAAAGTATAGTCTGTAATTTTATCCCTTATGTACAGAAATGAACACATGGGTTATTACTATAGGCCACCATTGATAGTCAAATCTATAGTTTTTCATTTGAAAAATATTCAGGACTTCCTTCTTAAAAGCCAGGTCTCCCCGATTCCGACCGAAAGAGGTAAAGCACAATAAAAAAAACTTAAAGTGTACCTTACTCGCAATTAAGAAAATGCGTCATCCTATCCTGACGCAGGACATTAAATTCATGTAAATACGAAAGCCGCTAAAAAGATTTCATTGAAAGGCAACTCGGCCCGAAACGAAAGAAAATTAATCCATATTTTAATACAATTATTGTAAAAGAAGTCTACAATTATATATTTAATATAAACTTTACCTTTTACGCAGACAAATGAAGATATGTATATACTATTCATTAATGTTCAAATATGTAGCTTTTTCATCTGAAAAATATTCAGGATTTCTTTGAAAAATAGTATTAACACGAACTCATCTCAAATTAGTGAGAACGCAATCCGAAACAATTAACGCTTTACCTTATACCTTTACTGGCACAAAATCATTAATGAAAATTTACTTATCGCTATAGATCACAAAAGTTGCACATTTCGTGACCTATTCATGACATTCGTGGGCTGATTATATCATGACTGATTGAATTTATGGATTTTTTTTTCACGATCATCTGACGCAATTTCCGATTTTTTTTTTGTTGTGCGGAATTTTCCCATTTTCTATGAGATTTGTACAGTTTTCCACGTTGTGCAATTCTGCACGTTCCTGTTCCTCACAGAAAAATTTTCCTTGTCCTTCACTAGAAAACTCTTGAAATGGCGCCCCTGTAGTAAAATATGAAATAAAGAAGCCGAAAGAAACTAGAAAAAAGTTCCATTTTAGACAGGTCTCTGTCTTAGCAAGTATAACTGTACGATGTTTTTTCATCGAAATTTTTTTTTCATTTGAAAAAGAATTCTGTTATAGACAGGCTTCGTTTTCACAAATTTCACTATAATACATCTCTTTTCAGAGCTATACTATAGAGTGGATGGTTTAACAGTCTTTGAGGATACCTCTAAGAATGGAACCTATAATAGAATCCTGTCTAAAACGAAAAATTTTCCTATTCAATATACTGAAATTTTACGTACTAAGATGGAAACCTGTTTAAAACAAAATATTTCATTGGTTCTTGAGTTTTCCTATTCAAAATTTTTACTGTTTTTGTAAGCATGATTCAATTTACGTTTCTCGTTGTGGGGGGGGGGGGTGTAGACGCCAGGGTCCTACCTTTAGTTATATAACTTCCCTCAAAAAAAATCTCCCCCCCCCCCCCAAGAAAGTTCTGAAATGGCGCCCCTGTTTATCCCGCCTACGATTAATGAAGATTTGCACCTGAAAAAATGTATTAAATTTTACTTTTCTAACTTTGGTGGAAAGAAGTCGTAAAATTGCATTTGCTTATTTTGCAATAAATTATTTTGCAGATTCCGGTGTGAATTCAACATTTCAGAAACTCAATTGCTTGCCCCTCAATGGGTTAAAAAAATATTTTAAATATGATATGACAGCATTTGCAAGAGAAATTAACTACAAAATGTATTTTTTAAAACAGTGGTGCAAACAGAATATAAAAATAGTCGCCTGTACCAGCCCTGCTATTGCTATCTTTACGTTGAAAACATCCAGTTTAACCCCTAAATGCATGCTTTTTTTATTTTGTTTCAAAATAATTATATATGATTCTGTGAAAAGTTTATAACACAAGAAAAATGATAAAAAAAAATCAGATACATTTTTCGTATAATACGCCAATCTTTTCTCTTGTTTCACATCTGCAATACAATTACATTGCAAATTAGTAAATATTTTAATAAGTATGAATCTAAATACTTCTTTTCATATGTTTTTTTATTTTGTAAAACTTAACCCTTAAATGCATAAATTATTTTTTTAGACTTATGTTTTTAACTCTTATATAAAAGATTAGACACCAGACATTTTAGGATAAATCTTTAAATTTATATTTTTGTAATTTTTACAACACTGATATTTCTATATAAATATACTGGTTGCTAAGAATCAAATAAAAAGTGATTTAGATATGTATCACTATGAATATAAGGGTTAATACAATCAGAAAAGTATTATAACACGCGTACTTCTAATATTTCTATAAAAATAAGCTCTCAAGCAATACTCCTGATTCAATGTAAGAACATGTACAGTACACAAACACAGAAACATTTTAAAGCTGAATTATATTAATTCTGAAATATATTAATACTGAAACATTTTAACACTGGAGCCCTTTTCCTCTCCTAATCTTACATTCAAAAAATCAATGAAAAGTTTTATTTAAAACGGAACTTGAATGCGTTTTATTCAAGTTCATTATCTTTAGAATAAAATGTAATATCAATATTTACATAGAAAGATTCACTAAAAAAATAATATGTAATAAATGCTAGAAAGTGTACGTACACAAATATCCATAATTAAAGGCCTGACGAATTTCCATGTGTAAGGGAAATATACTGCGCTGTAAAACAGACAAATGCTTTTTAATCTACGAAAATATAATATAGTCACAAGCAAAACTATACAAATATCGCTCCCGAGTCACTCCTGATTTCGAAAAGCATTCTTTATCTTTAGAAAACATCAGAAAATGGAGTTATTAAAAACAGGAAGAGACATATAGTGTAGTTTCTATCAATTGCGATAAAGTAACTTTATATGTAGTCACAATATGGCGGCAGTTTTTTTTGCATCATATTAACAGTTTATTATTACCGCCGAACCAAACACTCACCTGCAAATTTGAATAGAAAATTTCGCCTTATTTAAACGCTGTATTCATGAAAATTTTCTCTCACAATTATGGTAAAAATTCTTATTCGTTTTTACTGGTGGAAGTTTATCCCGGTATTATAATCTTTTCCCCTGACACTGGCAGAAGTTTGTTTAGGTTGTCACAATATGGCAGCAGTTTTTTTACATCCTATTAACCCATTAACCGCTGACGTTGCGTTCACGCAACAGTCAAAATAATTACTCATGCAATGAATTGATTACATTGGCACCACTATTTTAGAATTTAAAGAAATGTCTTATTTATTGGAAGGAATTTTGCTATTTTAGTAAAGCGAAATTTACCTTACTGAATTTGTGGTGGGAAACTACTTTCAACAAGAAATTTGAAAATTTCTATCGTAATAGTTTTGGCGGTTAATGGGTTAACTGCTTTTTACTACCGTCGGACTGATCGTCCAACACTAAATTGGAATAGAAAATTTCGCCTTATTTAAGAGATGTATTGATGCAAACTTTCTTTCACAATGATAGTAAAAATTTCTATTCGTTTTTACTGGTGGAAGTTTGCCTCGATATTCTAATCTCTTTCACTGACACTGACAGGAGTTTGTTTAGGATGTCACAATATGGCGGCATGTGTTTTACACTGTATTAACATTTTCTTATTTCTGTCGGACCAATATATATATATAATATATAGGGCTACTCAAATAATTCGGACAATTTTCCAATTGTGGATGTGAACAGCTGCAATTGTGTTTTCAACTGCATTATGCGTTTCCAAATGGTTAAATTAGACATCATATTTGAATTTTTTAAACAGTGCAATTTTATTATATTATTCTAAATGTGTTGAAAAGTGTTTCATAATCTATGCTTGACGCATGATTCTGTCTTTCTTTTTATAAAAATGAAAGGAAATTTTCCAAAGACTGAATGCAAATATTTTGTCTATTGATTTCTATCTGGCAGCACTTTAGGATCTCAAAGCTTTTTAGCTATTGAAAGACTTTTCGTTACAACGAAATATGATTTGGCTCCAGCGATGTAAATAGAATCCCACTTCTCTATTTCGCCAATTTTGCTTCTACATTTTATGAAACCACCGAGCGGTCAAATACTTGTTTCACAAGGGAAAAAGGTTCTTTTATCTATTGGCATTCTATTTGAAAACCTGAAAGAAAATGTTTGGCTCTCGTTATAAGTATGTTTTACATCTTTACAGTCTGAGAGCACTCGAGGGTCTTAAACCTTTTAGGTATTGAAAGACTAGCAAATACAGTTAAAGAAATTCAAAGTCTGTAATATAGATAAATAGCTTTTTTAAATTAAATAATTAGTATTTTTATATAAATGAATGCAAGTAATTGAATGGTTTTTAAGCTATCTCGACTATACTTTTTATATAAATGGAAAGAAATCTTCGAAAAACGACACTTCATTTTTAGTAGACTTTAGTAGACTTTAATATACAAATTTTCAGCAAAAGTTTAGATACTGGTGTTATTTAACCTTATAAATAAAAAATACGAACACTTGGGTTATACAAATGGCTGTATTCATTTTTATAATATATTTTAAACGTTTTAGGACGGAAATAACTGTTTTACTGTAGTGTATTATTTAATTTAACTGAAAAAAGTGAAATTTGCATCTTGCAAAAGTTTAAACACTTTCGTGATTTTTGGCAACTGTTCACAGAAAAACGCAAATTTCAAACTTATGACGTGACATGCATGAAGTATTAAAGTGCACCTCGCGATAGTATTTGTTTGTGCAGTTGCCACGAGCTAGAAATTTTTAATCAGAGGAAATAATTACAGCATGAAAGCTGAAATCGAAAGCGAAGACTTTTGCAGAAATTTCAGCTTTTTTGAATCATCCAAAGAAGTCTGTCTATCAAGTACTGTCTAAGAGTGACTCTTTCAAAGCAAAACTTAGATCTAGAAGACCTCGTGTGGACAGAAAACGAGATAGTAGAAGGATCCATAAACTGGCATCTAGACAAGTGATGATTGTTTGTCGCATTAAAAGTGAGTCAGAGCTTTCTGTGTCCACGCATATTTTCGTAGATGAATTAAAGAAAGATGTAAATTAGTTTACATGAAAATGATAAAACAACCAGCCTCGAAATCTCACAATAAATTGACGAGAATGCAGCGGGCTCTTTAACCCATTCCGTTGTGGAGTAATTCTGTTTCTAAACTGTTGAAATAATGGGCTGACACCACAATTTATAAACGAATTTATTAGACAATAAGAACTTGCTTATTTTCTCGTACATTATGAAAGTAAAATTTTAATTAAATATTCTTGGTGCCATTTGTCAGTTTTGGAATTAAAATTAGGTCTCCCTTTTTAAAGACACCGTTCTCGAAAAGGGGCGAGAGACCTTGGCCCCTTGGAGACGAGCGATCGGTACTGGTGCCGCGTAAGATGATCAGAATCAGTGATTATTCTCACCAGTGAATTTTTATTGTAAATTTTGCCTTATTTAATCCGCGCATTTTCCCGATTCAATAAAGCAAAAATATCTGTTTTAAAAAACCGGGGATAAAAGATTAAAAATTCTGTAAAAGACGCTCGTCCCGAAGGGGTTAATGCAGGGGTGGCCAACTGTGGCACGTGCCACACCACTAAAATTTTATAGTAACCTTTGCCTTATCTAATCATCGAATCCCTGCGATTCAAGAAGTCGACTTTTTCTGTAAAATTTTAGTGGTATCAGGCGTGCCACAGTTGGCCACCCCTGGGTTAATGACTTGGGCCTCACTTTGTTTTAATGCTCAAGTATCTCTGGAGTTTCTCAATGGCCGCCATGCAGCGTAAGGCTGCCTACATACATTGCAAAACAATTTGCAGCCATTTGGTTAACTTTTAACTCTTCCAAAGTATGTATTTGAGCAAGATAACGCGTCCATTCATGTTGCATACAAATCAAAAAATTGATTTAACTCTCAAAATATTATTGTTCTCGACTGGTCACCATGTAGCCCGGATTTGAATCCAATCGAAAACTTTTGTGGCATCATATCTCACACGTTTCATGCAATTTTTTGACAATACTCCTCTGTAAATGAACTTCGATCTGCTGTTGAACGTGTTTGGCACGAAATACAAGGTGACTATAATTAAAGTTTAACTTTCAAAATGCTGTAGAAAAAGAATCGCTGATCAGATTGACTTCAAATTTGAAATGAATATACTGGAAGAAGGGGGAAACGGTATGGCATAAGAAAAAAAGTTCCAAAGTGTCTCAATAGATGGCGCTGTAAGCGGCATAATGAAAGTGGATTCGGCGTCAAGTGACATTTTTAATCGAAATACGATGGTTTTGTCATGAGTTTCACAGTAAACAAACCGTACTGTTCAATGTGCATGAGAGTGTCGGTTGTTTTACGGAAAAAGTGACTTCCAAATCAGTCAACAGTTGTGGTACTGTTAGTGTAAAGTCCATCCACCACGGCAAGGTTGTACCACATTGGATGGGAAAAATCGGTTTTTAATTCTCCTTGGGCCAAAAACCGCATAGAAAGCACATAATGATTCCTTTTTTAATTGTCCTTTGGCCAAAAACCGCATAAAAAGCACATAATGATTCGGTTTTTAATTGTCCTTGTGCCAAAAAATGCATAAAAATCACTTAATGATTCAGTTTTTAATTGTCCTTGGGCCAAAAACCGCATCAAAACCGAATAAGGATTCTGTTTTTTGTTATTGCTAGACATGCGATGAGACAACCGTTAACGATTATCGGTTTCAACTTGTGGCGGACAATGGTGGACAGCATATGGAACCTGTCTACCGCATGTCTAACAATAATTAAAAACAGAATCATTATTCGCTTTTTATGCGGTTTTTGGCCCAAGGACAATTAAAAATCGATTTTTCCCATCCAATGTGGAACGACCTTGCCGTGATGGATGGACTTTCCACTAACAGTACCACAACTGTTGACTAATTTGGAAGCCATTTTTTTCGTAAAACAACCGAAACACTCATGCACATTGAGGAGTACGGTTGGTTTACTGTGCAACTCATGACAAAACGGTCGTATTTCGATTAAAAATGTCACTTGACGCCGAATCCACTTTCGTTATGCCGCTTACATCGCCATCTATTCAGATACTTTGGAACTTTTTTTCTTATGCCATGCCGTTTCCCCCTTCTTCTAGTATATCATTTTAAATTTGAAATCATTCTGACCAGTGGTTCTTTTTTTACAACATTTTGAAAGTAAAACTTTAATTATAATGACCCTGTAGATCCCCAAGTGATGCAGGATTTAGTTTCTTCGATGGAACGCCAGATATTTGCAGACAATATAGGTGCAGTTCGATTTTAAATTATGGATATTTTTCTGTAAATAGACAGATTGTCTATACTTTAGCCACAACGTTAAATTTGTTTTTTTCTCATTATATATTATGTAAAGGGTATAAATTAAAATTTATTGTTTGTGAACAAAATAAATATATGAGTAAATATATAAGCACCAGTTATGTATGACGGTTGAGTTACAATAATTCGTTACATACTTCTCAATACAGAAGCACAATCGATCGTTGTCTAAACTTCTGCCTCGCACTCTAAAGCGTTCGAAAACAAAGTGGATTAAGTCCGTCGAACCTTAGTTAGAGATAATTTAATCACAGTCCTCTGAATACTACGACTACATGCTGACGCAAAAATGGCGGCTCTCGTATGCTCGCTGTAACGGCGGTTGGCCCACACGCGTTCTTCGACCAACGTCGCCGTCGAGATGAATGAATACGCTCGAAGGTCAATGTCTATAAATTAAGGAAAATTGTTTTTATACTTTACTGTGGTATCTTCCGTCCGAGAAAAATTCTTACCCAATTTGAAAAACATGCTTTCCATAAAATCGAGTTTAAAATTTTACAATAACGTTACGTAAAATGAGCAGAAAATATTGTTAGGGATGGGAATGTCATGAAACTTCTTCAGGAGAACAATTTATACATTTTAGCAATGCAAACATAAAAAAAAATCGAAAACTTTGACTTAAACAAGTTGAGCCTCCCCTTAAGGAAAATGATAGATTAACCCCTTTAGGGGCGATGGAATATATTATATCCCAGCTAATTTTAATTAAGGTTTGCACCAGAAACTTTTAATAAATTTTTACTTTTATAACTTTGGTGAAAAGGGGTGAAAAATTACTTTTCCTTATTTTGAAATAATTTTTTTCTAAATTTCCGGTGGCAATTCAACATTATAGAAACACAATTGCTTGCCCCTCAAAGGGTTAAGGTGTTGAAATGAGTAATTTCGTGAAATTTATCTTTTTTGAGGGAGTGAAATGACTCATAGAGATTGAACCTCCCTTTAAGAAAAAAGATAGATTAAAAAAGTTGCTCTTGGTAGTAACCGATCAAAATGAGATGTTACAGACGAAAATTTCGAGAGTATCTCAGAACTGGAAAATAGTGTTGTAAAAAGATCATATGTTCAAATATGGCAAAGAAAAGTGAGAGATTATATTAATAAAAATATTATGTATGTATAGCAAATTTTTTGTATATTGTCATTGTCTAGAATTACTTATTTTTGGTAACCTATTTAATTTTTGTGAAAAACCCAATTCAGCTTATTGAAATTCAAAGGAGTTTTTTATGCCATTGAAATGCTTACAACGTTTAACCGCTTAACAGTTTTGCCCGTACACCGTATATGCAGGAAGAGTTTACTTGTTTCGTTACTAAAAGCTATCGAAACCTCTAATTTTAAACTACGATATTTACTTTATTTAATGGAAGACGAATATCCATTATGTAAGGCCAATATTTTAGCACGATAAAACTGTTGTACGGCTATTTTTAGTTTATTGTATCAAGAAAATAACCTTTTAAGGATTAAATGCGCACTTTGGTCAGTATGGAAAATTGCCTTCTCTTGGAAGCCCGGACAAAAGGTGGTGCAGTGTATAGGTATTTTGCATGCTATTCTTATGATAATAGGCTCAGGGGAAAAATTAAGATTGGAGAAAATGTCCTTTTACAACAAGATACAAACCCACATAACAACTTTCGAGCATTTTTTTTATCACAAATTATTCGTTTGGTAAATTAGTTTCTGTTTTACATTCAGTGAATGAAACATATGTTTGATGTAAAATAATTGCCAACGTTGTAGAGAGAATGAAGCAAAATTTCATTACCATTATTACTAAGTACTGAAACATTTATGAAGTCAAGTCATAATATGTATAGAAATATACTAGGATAACTAGATGCAGATAATTATAAAAAAAATTGTTAAGATCAAAATCATACTCAATGAAAAGACATGTCATACTAATAGGACGGCAAACGATTTAAAGTTATTATTACTGAACATTAATATTTGAATTCGGTAATTTCTTCTGTATGTTTCCCTTTTTTAGTAGCAAATGAAACCGACACGTAGTCCCAAACTGTAAAAATGCTTCAAATAAAGGTATACAGTTGGATGAAATTTCACTTAGTTTTTACCCTTCATTTTGACTCGGAAAATAAAACATTTTGCATTTTAAAAGTATAAAGTTATTTCGAGCATTCCTGTATTTAGCTATATTGTAGCGCCATCTGTCAATTATATTTTGCACGAAAATAAGGTATAATACTACAGAAATTCCTGATTTCACACATTAATCTCTTGCAAGAATAATAGCTCTCGCCGTTTACTTGTTACTCCAATTTGTGACATTCTGTATATTGACTATCCTTTGATATAAATGAATGGAAATTTTCAAAATGTACACAATAAACGTTTTGTTTTATCTTCAGTCTATGACAATACTCTTGGGTCTTAAAGCATTTTAGCTGTTAAAAAATGTTCGTTCTGACAAAATATGATTGTCTTTTCAGTAACGTAAATGTCAAACTATGTATTAACATTCTTCTCTGTTTCATCAAATCCCCTTTTGTATTTCAAGAAAATGTTTGTTTTATATGGGAAAGGAAAGCTTTTATGTATCGGTGTGTTTACAGGAAATATACACTGCTCAAAACAATTAAAGGATATTTGAAGTTTTATATAAAATAAAGATATAAACGAAATTTTTTTTGCCGAAAATAGAAGAAGAGAATCACAAATGCAAATTTTTCTGGTTTTCAAACTGTGGAGTATGCAAATTTTGAGTTCGACGTCAAAAACGTCGCTTCAGCGGCAGCGAATGAAATTTGACTTTCAACTGGATAAAAGAGAATGAAGACAAGGATGATCGGCATTCAGTGATTGCTTTGTTTCGATGAGTACGATGTCTCAGCGAAGTCATTTGACAGATTCAGAAGCTTTGAGAATTGTTGGTAGGTTAGAAGGGGGCCAAACTCAAGCCGAAGTAGCGCAAGCCATTGGAGTGTCACAAAGTGTCATTTCCAGGATCTGGAACCGTTTTTTGGAGAGTGGATGTGCAGGACGAAGACCAGGGCAAGGTCGTAGACGGGCAACAACGCCCAATGAAGATCGGTATTTAGCGTTAACAGCTCGGAGACACCGAACCATGAACGCTACTATTCTCCAACAACACCTTCGCTCGGCTACAGGCACCACGATTTCAACTCAGACTGTCCGAAACCGGCTCCATGCTGTAGGTCTGTATGCTCGCCGACCGATGGTATGTGTTAGATTACCATCAAGGCATCGTCGCGATCACAGGGAGTGGGCAACCGAGCATGTCAACTGGTGGAGAAATGAATGGAGCAATATTCTGTTTTCTGACGAGTCCCGTTTTTCTGTGCATCCGGATAATAGGCGTATTTTCATCTGGAGGGACGTGGCAGTAGGAATAATCCTGCGTTCGTGCACGAAAGTGTCAGATTTGGCTTTGGAGGAGTGTTGGTGTATGGTGGCATCTCCATTGACGGGCGCACTGACCTCTACATCATTCGAGATGGAGCTCTGACTGGTCGCCGATATAGGGATGAGATCCTCAGACCTATTGTAGTCCCTTACGTTGCAGCATTCGAAGATAACTTCATTTTAATGGACGATAACTGCAGGCCACATCGTGCAAACCTGGTGGAGGATTTCCTTTTCGAGGAAGGAATCGTTCGAATGGAATGACCAGCGTGTTCTCCAGACATGCATCCAATCGAGCACGTTTGGGACGCTCTAGGAAGACGAGTTTCTGGCCGCCAACAACCCCTACAAGCTCTCCAAGAACTGGAAAGAGCTCTTCTGGAAGAGTGGGGCAGAATACCCCAACTCGTCATTAATAGCCTCATTGAGTCCATGCCTCAAAGGTGTTCAACATTGCCCTCCGCCCGTGGAAACCATACCCCCTACTGAAAATGATTTTCTTTGAAGAAAACACCTTTTCTTATTCTTTTTTTTCATATGCACAAATTGTGTTTTTTTCCTTTAGTACACAAATGCGCAATAAAATGCATTTTTTTCTGCCAAACATGTGTAATTTATTCTCATATAACCTACTATGTCTGTCGACCATGTATCAATCAGCTAAACAGTTTACCAGATACAAAATCCACCTAAAACTGCAATATCCTTTAATTGTTTTGAGCAGTGTATATATGTAAGTGATGTGCTTAAAGTAGAACTGTTTAAATATATAGTTTTGTTCTTCAGAGATGCTATTTTAGAACAGCTGTTGTTAGAGTGTTTTAGAGATGCTGTTTTATAGTTCTTTCCACTTTAAATATTTTCCTACAAAGGAAAGTACACAGTTCGTTTATACACAGGATGTTTGCAAAGGATTAAAATGAGTAATACCTGTTGTCCATAAACCGTTAAAATTATATTTGTGTAAAAGAGAATTAGGTATATACATTTCAAGAGAAAAAACGAGAAAAAATAATTTATAAAAAAAAAAAATGTTCCGGACTACATTAACCCTTTCAATAAGGAGTAGGATCGGCGACTATTTTTATATTTAGTAGTACCATAATTTACAAGAAAATAAGTTTAGTAGATTTCTTGAGAAGGGCCTAGTATAGTATGGCAGAAACGTTTTTTAAAAAGTTGTACTTAGAGTAAAAAAATTGTCTCCTAGTAAGTATATGTCACAATCCATAACCAAAGTGTTAAAGTAAGACAAAGTAATATGAAATAGCTTTTATCCGAAACTCTTTCCTTATAGTTTTCACCTTTTTTAAAAGGTATAGTAAAAATTTAAAGTAAAACTTAACAACAAAGATAATATAAAAAATTTTCAAATACTTATAGTTGAATACGAGAAGATGCGTCATTTTTAAGGAAGCAGAAAGTTTATGTCGCATTTGAGTTAAAAATAGAAACGGTATCTATTGAAAATCCGCTAATTACTTTAGAGAAATGCATTCATAACATTCTAAGCTTTTAATCACCAGCATACGTAAACAGGAGATTAATAAACATTAGAACATTCAAAGGAAAATAGATTAATGTATCGCCATCATTAAAGTTTTGCTGTATGTTTATTTGTATGTACTGTACAATCTGTATTTATTTCGCATTTGCTCTTCGCAAAAATCTCACAATCTTAATGCGGAAACCAACTTCAATTATTACCTGATATCCGAGTATTTTATATCAGTTTTTGAAATTTAAGCGACCTTAGACATATGGATTTACGGATATGAAATACAAGTATTTTTCAATAGTACTATTTAATAAATATAGTTTTCGCATGAAAGAGTTTTCCAATAATTTTTGTTTTCGGTTAAATGTGTAGTAAAAAATTTATGTAATCCTTACATTGCAACAGTTAAAAAATATAAAACAAACTTTTTTCAAATACTTATAGATGAATACGATAAGATGCGACATATTAAAGGAAACATAAATATTATGTTGCATTTGAGAGGAAAATAGAAACGATTGAGATATCTATTGAAAATTGCTTATATCTTTAAGTATAGAAGTGTTTGCTCACAGAAATGAATTTATGAACTTTTAACCCTTTGCGGTCGATGTCGCCACAGTAGCATATTTAATTTTAATCCACAAGTGTCACACTGACATCAATATTTTTAAATAAAATATTCTGTTTATTATGCACACGAATAAATGCATTTACTTAACTGTACTAATAAAGGAAGAAATCGCTCTGCTTTTTTTTTGCCCCACCAGTGGCTGAGAGGTTCTGCTCTCGAAACTGGTAGACGGGAGGTGCTGGGTTCGAACCCAATCGCGCCCGTCGGCCTAACCGTTTCGGAGTTTTCGTGGTTTTCTTCGAAGCCTTGGATTTTCCATGCGTAAATACGGGTTAGGTTCCCTTAGAAAGACCCCCACGAAGGGCACTCCCCCTAGGGCCTATATCCCTCGAGTAGATAATCGGCCGTCAACAATCAACCCAACCCAACGCTCTGCTTTTTAGTGTTCTTGTGGCAATCTAAAAAAATCTATTAAATGTGATATACCAATAATTAAAAATTATTTTCACCTAACGGCTGTTGTGTACCGGCATGTTCTGTAACCGGGGACACTAAGTTGGATCCCAAGGTTTTTATGAAAAATGCAGTACCAAATTTCGTACTATTAATACTAAATAGTTTAGCATTAGTTTCCGGTTATATTTTACGCAAAAAAAAACTTCATGCATAAATAATTAAAATAATTAAAACACAAATTTAACAAATTTGTCGAACTATGCGCTTCAATGCTGAAATAATCAAAATCAAAAAGTTTACTATGAATAGTGAGATCTTTGGTGATTTCTTCGGATTTTAAGACCTAGCATGAGGCTAATACGAAATTATCGCTTTTTATAAGTTTAAAAGCTTTTTATTAACAGATAATTGATATTTTTTCTATAAAAATGTCATTTAGGTTTAGTAAAAAAATCTAAAAAAAAACGTATATTATACGTAAAAAATCGTTTAGCGTTTTCAAAAAATGAAAGTGGAATTCATCTAACCTGTGGAGACTGGGATCATATCCCCTAGTTTATTTATCACGAAAATTATTTTATTTATGAATAAAAAAGGCTGCTGTAAATAGTGAAATCTTCTGAGATTTCTTCGGCTTTAACTCCTGGCATACGGCTAATACGAATGTATAGCTTTGTAAAATATTCAAAACATTATTTAAATAATTGTTATTTTTCATATAAACATTCCAAATTACCTGCTGTCAACATCAAAATAAAATCAGAGTAACGGACAAACATGTTTGTTCTTTATAATATAGACTATAATATATACTATAATATAGACTATATAGATAATGTAAAGCCATAAAATTTTGGTCTTGCGACTGGGCAACTAAAAATATATATTAAATGCAAAAAATCTATTAGAGTTTCAGTGTAAAAATGATTGTCATCTATGTTCTGTACAGAGATGATCCCTTTCTGTATAACACACGCTATGTTTAGTAAAACAGGAAAGCAAGTATTGGATATCTTAGTCTATAATTATAAAGGACAAACATGTTTGTCCGTTACGCTGATTTCATTTTGATGTTGGCGACATCAGGCATTAAACCTTAACGGCCGAAGTACACCTCCCAGACAGAAATCTCTTACGCGAATTTATTAGGTTTGCACCTCTTTTTTTAAGAAGCATTTTAGCTTGAATTTTGACAACATATGCACATTAAATTTATTAAAAAATGTACTTTTAAAATATACTGGTGAACATAGGATATAAAATAAAATCATGTATACAATGCTTGGTCTGTTATTTTCCGAAACGCAACCGCAAAGAGTTAAATTTCACTTTTGCTACGATTTTTCAAACTTCTATACATCACACATTTTCAATTTTTACAGCGTCGAATAGAGTAAAATATATACAAATGCAATTTGTTTGAAAATTATATTCTAATTTAATCAGTTTGATGGTGTTTAAAGTAATTTTCAAGCATGATTTTTTGAAAAATCTATCTCTACCGCGTACAAACGATTTTGAAAGGTAAATCCATTTGCACTTAAGGTAATATAAGTAGTTCAACATTTGTCCTCGGTTGATATTTCATAACGAAGTTAAAACTTCATCGATAAAATAAAATAATAAAATAATAGAAATAAAACAGACATTTAACAGACATGTAATTGCACTACATGCTTAAACAACGGAAATGATAAGAATTAAAAAGAACTGCTGTAAGTATAAAATTCATTGACGATTTCTCCGACTATTAACTCATATGAAAGTATCGCTATTAATAAATATTGCTTTTTAACACTTTCCAACAAAGTTGAAAAGTGTTTATGACTTCGGTTTGTCTGTCCGTCTGTCCGCGCTCTAACTCTCTTAAATATACTCGGATCGATCTGAAAATTTTGGAGGTTAGTGACCTCTACCATAGCACGATCCCTATTGCAAATGAAGTTTGTAGCATGTTTAGTTCATTTACAGGGACAGTCAAAAGTTTTCCGTTACATTACGGCCAATGGGAAAAAATCGTTTCGAATGATTTTTAATGGTGTTACACTCTTTCAAACATAGTAAAATTGATATTCATTTATGAAGCCCACTAAAATATGCATTCTGTTGAATATGCGGTGCAAAGAATAGTTGTTGTTCATTTACAGGGCCACACAAAAGAATTCCGTTTATAATGGTATAGGGAAAATTGTTTGCGGTGTATTTGAAAAGATTTCAGATACTATATTGTATACGAATTACTGTTTATTAGTAATGATTGCTCGAAATGCATTTTTAATTATAATATGCGCTTTTTTAGGGTTTCGTTCATCTGACGAAACCCTATTCGTCTCGCTCCTCTGTCCGTCTGTCTGTCTGTCCGTCTATCCGTCTGTCGCAGAGCATGTTCTCGAAACTATACATGTTGGAGACTTGAAATTTTGCATACTTATAGCTGAACACCACACATCATAAAATTTTGAAAAAGTCGTACATTTAACCCTTTGGGCTCCCGCATGTGTATTTTAAGCATTTCTTTCTAAGTGAGCACCTAATTTTGTTGCAGGAGTGAAATTTTACATACTTATAGCTGAATACCTCACATCAAACGACAAATTATAAAATTTTGAAAAATTCGTACATTTAAGCCTTTGGGCTCCCACATGTGTATTTTAAACAATTTTTTTTAAGTGAGCCCTAATTAGGTTGGAGGCGTGAAATTTAGCACACTTATAGCTGGACACCTCACATCAAACGACAAATCATAAAATTTTTAAAAAGTCGTACATTTAACACTTTGAGCTACCATATGTGTATTTTAAACAATTCTTTTTAAGTGAGCACCTATTTAGGTTAGAGGTGTGAAATTTTGCATACTTATAGCTGAACACATCATATCATACGACAAATCATAAAATTTTGAATAAATCGTACATTTAACCCTTTGGGCTCCCACATGCGTATTTTAAGCAATTCTTTCTAACTGAGCCCCTTATTACCCATTTGTGCCTAGCGTCCCATTTTTGGGACGTTTCAAATTTTAATGAATAAGTATATTTTTCTTCTGCTTTAGAACATGAAAATTGTATGAAGTAATTATCTATAAATGTCTTTATCTATAACCGAGAGCTGACAGCATAAGGTGGATATTTATTTGTTTAAATGAGGGCTTTTTTCGGTGTTTATAATTTTTTTATTTTTCAAGATGGCGAAATGTAAAAAGTAAATTTATTTGTGTTTTTCTATCAAGAATTCAAAACCGCAAGTCATAATCTTAGCTTGTAGACTTTTTTGAAATACATATTTTTTTTAAATTGCGAAATTAAATGTTCAAGCCTATTTTTTATGCCTTTTTATAACATCCAAAATATAGGGTTCTAGGCACAAATGGGAACATATTTTTGTTGGACATTTAGGAGACAGTTATTTATGTAATCTCCGTTTGAAGATATTTATGAAATAAATTGTTTTTAAATCAGCAATACACTTATTCTTATTTTTTTACTAATAATACTTATAACGTTATTAGTCTCTGTAAACAAATAAGTATATATTTTTTGTAGTTCATAAAAATACTAATTATCGTACATAATATACAATTTAAAAACATTTTAAATATAAATATGGACAAAACGTATAATTATGCATATTATTCTACTAGAAATACTCATATGTAATTTTTCACATTTTATTTAAAAAAAAAAAAAAAAAAAAAAAAAAAAAAAAAAAAAAAAAAAAAAAAAAAAAATTAAGCGTATTTTTTTTAGTATTTTTCCAGTTCATTTTGCAATATTTTAAAGTGACTTTACCAAAACATTTGAGGAAACCAAAATTCAGGCACAAATGGGTTAAATTGGAGATTTGAAATTTTGTATACTTATAGCAGAACACCTGAAGGCAGGCGACAAATCATAAAATCTGGAAAAAGTCTTACATTTAACCCTTTGAGCTACTACATATGTATTTTAAGCAATTCTTTCTAAGAGAGCCCCTAGTTTAGTTGAGACATGAATTTTAGATACCTCAGACCACACGGCAAATCATAAAATTTTCAAAAAGTCTCATATTATTTACTCCTCCGGGCTCTAACTTGTGTATTTTAAGCAAATTTTCTAACTTCCGCCATTTTCACCCGGGGAGAACTTTTGCAACTTTTGCCGACACCCCTTTGACCATTCTTTCATATCATCCACCATAGCCTTACATATTTTAGTTCCACTTTTTACCGCCAGGGGCGCCTACTTATCTCGGGTGCTATCGGCCCAATCCCCTCGACAAATATATCTACGGATAGTATATAAAACGGAGTTTCGTTCGGATAGAGGTTTGTTTCGAATAGAGTGCGTTCCTGGTTGCGAAATGTGGAACTAACATATTTTTCACAAGATAAAGTGTTTTGAAAGGAATATTAAACGAAACCCTCTGTGCGATCTGTGATCACACTTACCTACTTGTTCACTATATTTATACATACTATAAAGTGCGTATAAATGCTATAGTTCATATACAGAGATACAGAAATGAATTCGTAAAGGTTACTGAGTATGAGCATAAATTGCTTAAAGGTGGGTTTTAAAGGAGTTATGCATTTTTACGCTGAACTGAGTTTAGTGTACTAAGAAATATTTGTAGAATATAGATAAAATGATATACGGGGCCACGCAAAGAGTTGGACACTATGGGTGATAATTTTTGGAAATGTAATTTCAGTAGTTTTAAGCGTGTTTTAAATTGAATTAAATTTTAGCTAAATAGTGGCGTGTAATAAAGGTACTAGGTAAACTACATTGCTGTACAAAAGTATTCAAGTCTGTTTTCCATCTATTAATATAAATTTCTGAAAGATGAATTTCAACCTGTTATGCATTTTCTTGTTAAACTAAATTTTCCCATTATATAGTATATATATCAACATACAGATCGAATACAGGGCTGTTCAAAATAATTAGAATACATATTTGGCTATGGGCGGTAACTACTGAAATCAGATTTTTAAATGTTTACTTAGTTATCTTATTTACCTTATTTCCCTAAGTAACGAAGTTTCGTTAAAGCTTTCAGGGAGTGTTGGAAAGTGTTCCATAATCTATGCTGTACGCATGATTTTTCTTACTTGTTTAAAATTTAAAATTGATACTTTCCAAATAAAAATGTTTTTTTCCTTTTAGTGTTGTTACTGGGTAATCTTAAAAATGTACATCAATATAAAAATAAATGGTTTGCTCTTATATTTTGTAATCCGGGACGTCCGGGATAGAACTCCTAGTATGTTTATTAAGCAAAATGTTGCTTCATATTTAATACTAATCTAAGAGATTACATTTGGTGACAAAATCCTCTTCTAAATGGACTGAATATAAGAAAATTATCCGTCAAATGTTTTGTTGCTATGACAACCGACTTTTTTCAATTTAGCAAAATGCAATTGGCCATAAAACTTGTTTATTCAATATTTGAACGTAGTTATTAGACTGAAAATGAATAATGCTAAAGATAGAATTGGAAAAAAGATTTCGTAAAGTTTAGTAAACAAATTTAACGAAATGAAATCTTTGTAGTGTTCGATTAAAGAAATGATAATAATAAAAATCTAGCTATGTGTATTTCAGACGTACTCTTCTGGAAATATGAGGAAATACGAACTGAAATGAATACACTGGTCTACAAAATAAAACTTTTTCCCCCTTTTAAATAAAAGGTATATTTTTATACTAATTTAGGGCCACAGAATATGTATTAAAAATTAACATTTTAATGTTAGCTCTCGGTGTAAAAATACAGATGGTGAAAGTTAAGATTTTGCATTTAAATTTTGCATGCAAATTGCATTTAAAAGTACTTTTTTTCCCAATACGACGGTAAAACAACTGAAAATGTGCGATGCTTAGAAGTTTAAAAAATAGCAGTAGACAATTTAACATTACAATGATATACCTGTTTTGTTTTACGGCTGGCTTATACAACGTAACGTTATTTTTTGGAGACGACACAAAATAAGCTGGGAGAAAGAAATAGCTTACCGGGGGCTAATATTTAATGCAGTATTTTCACGCAGTTCTTATTAAAATGTTTAAAGAAAATTATTCATTTGAAGAGAGGGTTTTTTTAAACTGTTTTCGAGGTAAGTAAATAATATGCTTTCGTGGATGAAATTGTTATCCTTTTTTGAAATATAACGTGCAATTTAATTCATAAAGCTGAAATATGTTTCTAAGATTGGATCACAATGTGGTCAGAGACATTTCATTTCACCACCATCAACAACGTAATTCAAATTTTTAAGTACGAGATGTTTCAATCAGTGAATATAGTGTCGTTGGAAACGCGCAATTTCAACATGGATGTTACAATATTTTAATAACTGCATAAATAACGAGCAAATTACAAAATATAATTTTTGTAATTTTATTTAATTTATAATATAAATATTATTTCTTAATTTAAAGTAAAACATTTAATAAAATTAATATTATAAGCATCTTTTTTTTCTGATGTAGAATTAAACAAAACTGGATTTCTTCTTTGAACCTAAAATCAAAATTATACAATTAAAAAATAGTATAGGGGAACCTAGGGAGGGTTGACCCACTTTCTTCAAAATGATTTTTTATTTTTTAAATACCGAACGTAGAATAAAGTCTTATACTTCATTTTATTCGATATACAATCAGTTATCAAAATGAAATAGCTTCATCAGTGTAACATATAAGAAATTTGAAAAATGATTGATTTTAATCATGAAAAAAAAAATAGGTCAAGGCTACTCACATATGGGAGGGTTGACCCACTATACGGGAGGCTTAACCCATTTTGTTTAATATTGCAATATTTGTGAAGAGAAATAAAATCAGTTTAATAAAAGCAAAATAATTTTATGCTACACGCCTTAATTATTATAAAAAAAAATATTTTTTAAAAATATGATGCTTAAACAAACCTGTTGAAACGTAATCGCAAGTCCGAGGAGAAAAATTTGTTTAAGCAGGTATAATTGCACAGCAGGAAAAATGAAATTTTAACATTTAAGGCAGTACTCTGTTAAAGACAGGGTCCGTTTTCATAGTGTTTCATGTTATTGTGTCCGGATTTAGGAGCCACTGCCCCGGTTTTTTTTTTGTCTCCTTGTCCTATTTTTTGCGACACTCGACTTGACAACTCTAGTTGTCACATAATTTGGCTTTATCTCACTGTATTGACCCTGGTGAAATTTGTCTACATACCTTCCTAAAGTTTTTCAATCGATGCTATGTTCTTTTGAAGCCGCATGAGCACTTAACTTGATTTAAAACGTTAACATGATTTAAACCTTTAAGGGGAAAAACATTTCCAGTACTAAAATGTTAAAATAATGACTGGTACCGGAATTTATGAACAAATATATTTGGAAATAAGGAAAAGGCTATATTTCACATATATATTAAATGGAAAAGATTTTAGCAAAATTCTGAAGCCATTGTGACGTTTCGGAATTAAAATTAAGTGGTTTTATAAACATATCATTGCCCCTGAAAGGGTTAAGACTGCTGCTTTTATACTTTCTATTTACTTATTGTAAGTAATATTTAAATGGAAAAAAGTTCATATCAACTTTTCCATTTTTTAGAAAATTTTCACACATTTCTTTAGTCAGTTTTAAACATTTTTTTCCATCACACCATTTTACTCTAGCTTTAAAGAATAAATTCACATTCCTTTATATATATAACCATTAGCTTTTCATTATGTACAGTGTATAATAAAAATATTTCTAAAACCATTTAATTAAGGGAGCCTTGAGCATCTGATCAACCCTCCCTACATAGACCTTTTGTAAAGAATAGCACATAATTATGTTAAGTCTAATTTACTGTACAATCTTTATGCCTGGAATGAAAGCTTGATATTTCTACATTATTTTAAACCTACTTACTTAAATTTCTTTGATATAATTTATCTAAAAAAAAAAGCTTACAAAATATTTCTAAAAAACACAACTTTTACGTTGAAAATGCCTCACAATTGATTTTTTCCACACCTATTTCATTTATCTCTATGAAACGAGATCTATTGTTTGAGCATTCCAGTAGCTTTTGTTGACACCTATTGATAAAACTCTGAGGTTCTTTTAAATATGAAAATTGATGGTTGGGACAAGCCTCCCGTATGGTCAATCATCCCTAGTCTCCCCTACCTAAATATTTACTGGAATTACTATCTATATTATAAAGGACAAACATATCTGTGCGTAACGCATACGTCATTCTGCGAATGGCAACACTTTGAAATTTGAAATGAAATTTCGGTTTTGCAATTTTCTTTACTGCAAATTTTTAAACTTCTAAACATCGCATATTTTAAATTTTTACACCGTTGTATAAGGAAAAAAATGCTCTTTTAAATGCAATTTATTTGAAAGCTGTATCTCAATTTAATTTTGAGATATTAATTTTTTTGTAGTTTTTAATACATTTTTTGTAATTGTGGCAACGGAAGTCCGCCATTTCTGTTGAAAGTCATGGAGGGTTTAGAGGGAAAATAATCCCCGAGTAAAGAAAATAATATATTACTGTAGCTTTTGTTGCCGTTTTCTCATAAAAACTGAAAAAAAATTGAAATTACAATGCGTGCTATGTCAACGATTTTTTAAGTTTCCAATTCAAAGCCATTTTCAATTTTTACACCGTCAAATAGAGAAAAAAAATCTACTTTCAAATGCAATGTGTTTGAAAATTGTATCTTAATTGACTGAGTTATTACGGTTTTTAAAATAATTAGCTGCCCGTGGCGACCAGTTTGGTCTCCCTTAAATGGAATGCTAGGCATTATATCGTGTTACTTTTATTTTTAATTTAATTTACTTGCTCAATCCTTCGCCAAATCGTAAGATTCTGATAGAGAAATCAAGAACTTGGTATTTTTATGTTAGTCGGACACAGGTGATAAATCGCCAAACATAGTACCCGTCGTATTTTTTCATATTTCTAAAGAAATATAAATTATTAAGTTAAAATATAACCCTTTCACTCATTTTAAAATGGATAACTTTAATTTAAAACTGAAACATTTCAAATTCACGAATTTCACTTAAAAAAATCTTTCAAAAAGGAAAAAGAAAAGAAAAGAATAAATACCATAAACCATTTAATTTCAACATCAAAGCATTGTTTTAATTTTCACCTCGAAAAATAAAAAATGCTGCTGGCGAGTTAAAAAATGCTATTGGCGATAATTGCGCCCAGCTAATATGAAAGTACGAACTTTTTGCGATCATAGCAACTTTTATGTAGTATTATTCGAAAAAAATATTTTGATGAAATAGGTTGCCAGAAAATACGTTGCCAAATTTCTTTTCTCGCCATGGCCCTTTTCTCTATTTCGCCAAGTACCTATACGGAAAAGTACCTTCATTTATTTATTTATTTGTTGTATTTTAAATTAGATGAATAAAAGACGGCACAGGTGTCATATACGCACTACGTTGGCGCGACTTTTTTCTGACGCCAATGTCATATACGCACAGGGGTACTTAACTGGCGCCAAAGTGTCGTTATTTTGCTTGATATGGTAGCCTGGATGTTGTTGTTTATTTATTAATAAATTGTTTTTTTCTTTTTTTTTCTTTTTTTAATTATATAAATTGTTTTGTTCTATAGTTATTAATTAAACTTTTTTTTTATTTATTGTTATTCCCTTTTTAAAAATATTACACAATAAACAATGAGATGCGTTACATTCAGGTGTTGCCATTAAACAATTAACAAATAACCGCGATTTCTGTGCCACCTACGATAGCATAAAATATATAGATTTTCAAGCATGAATTATTTTTAAATTTATCTATCCCGTGTAGCTCGATTACGAAAGATTAATCTCCCTTAAAAAAATGTAAAAAGTTCAGCATTTGTTTCGGTCTAATGTTGCATAACAAAATTAAAACTTCCTCTATAGAAAAATTAATAAAATAATGTAAATAAGAAAACAATTTAACAGACATGTGATTGAACCACGTGCTTAAAGCACTGAAATGATCGTAAAAACTGCCGTAAGTCGTGAAATCTTGGGCTAATAACTCCTGGCATGCGCTGACATGTGAAAGTATCGCTTTTAATAAAATTTAAAACTTTATTTGATTGCATAAGTGATATTTTTCAGATAAAAATTCTTTTTGATGTTAGTGGGCAATCTAAAATATATATTATATGTAAAAAGGAAAAAAAATGGTTTTTACCTATACTCTGTAACCCGAGGAGCTCGGGTTCGATTCCCTAGTTATCAATAATAGTGAAAACAGGAATTTTTTTTTCCAAATTACTTCTATAATCCAAAACTCTAAATTAATATTTTCGTATGTGACGCACTTCGATTTAATTTCCTTAATATATTAAAACTCTATGGACAATAAACAGCCTGAAAATGTTTTTAACAATGCATTTAGAGGCAAGAGTTGCCATCAAATAAAGTCAATTCAAATACATAGGTGTATAAAGTGTAACATATTTTCATCTAAAGAATTCCTTCTATGCGAAATACTGGAATTAATTATAGCAGTTAATTTTCGACCACGACGCTAAATTTAAATATATTTCCTTTTCAGCATCCACAAATAGAGGAAACGAACAGACTAATGAATGCTTGGTTCCAGACAGTAAGTAAAAAAGTAAATAATAATGAGAAATGGAAGAAAATGTTTTGTTGAACTATTTTCGGATATGTTACTCTGGTTCCTCGAAAATATTTAACCGCGTCATACATTAACTTTCACTCTCGAAGATATGATGTTTAGTACAGATTATGTCATATATTTTGTATGCACAACAATTTACATTCGTTCTTATTAAACAATTTATATTTATTCCCAACAATAACATTTATGTTGCATAGTTTTTGTGATATGTCCTTTTTTCGGGCTCATTTCTGCGGATGAAGTTTGCTGAATGATGAAGGGGATGTTACCGCCGGAGATGAATAAACCGAATCGTGGGAGCTCCGGTTGGGTGATTACTTGTGTCTAACAGATGAGACATCTGGAAACTTCGATGGCGTTACCATCCCTTCTACTCCCTATATTTTAGGTCCTTGTGACTTTGATTGAATCTCTAAAATGAGGGAATCGCTCCGTGGCATTCCATTCCATACCGTTACAGAGATTCTGCAGGATTTAGATCGCTTCATTTGAAGTATTAACAGAACAGCCAACGGCATCCTGCAGCTTCCAGAAGGCTGACAACGTGTACTAGAAAACGCTGGTTACTACTTTGACGGGCAATAAAAGTTTCGTTCCAGTATCATGTCTTTATCCTTTAGTATATAAATATTTACCAGTTTTAAATTTCAGTTCTACAGGGTAGCCAGTTTGGTCTCCGTTTATATCCCAAAATTTCGACTTCATACTGGAATTGTCTCAAGAAATATTTTGACTTTATGTAATCAAGAAAATTCTGTCACTAAATAAATCTGAAAATACTTTAAAATTTTCTGGCGTGAATCAGTATTGTCAGACTAAGAAGGAAGGCCAAACTGGCAACCTATGTACCAAACGTACTATGCAGATTTATAAAAGCTGTTAACTGGTTTAAAACTTCACATTAAATTATATAAGAAATAACTACAGTGGGTGATCGGTTAACGAACTGTTTGGTTTACGAACAGATCGGTTAACGAACTCTTTCGCGAGAGATTTTTATGTTCGTATAACGAACAAATGTTCGGTTAACGAACAACTCACAAAACAAAGCCAAGAAAAAGCGATTCTGTGTTTCAGATTTGCCGTTGTATTTCATTGCATCTGTTGTTGACTTAGAGAACATTTAAACAGTTGTATATGTATCGCCTAATTAATTCATGGGCTACCGGTGTTTCGGACCCTATATTTTAGGGATCCCAAATTAGAATGAAGAGATTATAAACATTATTTTTTTTTCTGTGTTTCTTTTTAAAGAAATATTTTTAATTACAAATTAATTATTTTAATTGAAATTTAGCTCACAAATTATTAATAGGCATTAGGCTCCATTTGAGCTTTATCAGGCCCTGCAGTAAACACGATATCTTAGAGAATGAATGGGTTTTTTAAAGGTCAAACTGAATTGGTTTAATGCCGTATTCAATTAATAGAATCCTAAAAGTTTTTGCAAAAGGTATGCCATTTATTATTTTTTTTAAATACGCTACGACACGGAAAAAACATCAAAATACGATCTGTCCATTTTCAGTAAGGACGTATATTAACACTAGAAAGACGGGAAACTTTACTCAAATTTCATAAAAATATTTGACACCAGAATTTTTTATTTAAATTATTACCTTATTTAACTAGGTTTTTTTTTCTTTCCCTCTTTTAAACTAGTTTTATAAAGAAATTTCTCGTTCGAATCGAAATATATTCATTTGGTAGCGGTCAAAATGACCGCTCGCCGTCTTTCTAGTGTTAACACTATCATAAAGGGAAGATTTATATTATTTTGTATATATTATTTAGCTTTTAAGAACGAATTAATTAAATTCCATACAAATCTTTACTAAATCATGCTCGGTTAACGAACAGTTCGGTTAGCGAACACTGTTTTCGAACGGATTAAGTTCGTTAACCGATCATCCGCTGTATATACAAATAGTGCTCTTAACAGATACTTTTTCAAAGCGGTCTCAAAATCTCTAACACTTAAACTAACAGAGTTTTGACATTGTAACGATTTTTAACATTGTAATAACAATTTTTAACACAAACTAGTATGTTGTAGCCTTCACAAAACTTTCTTCTGTATAAATCACGTAAATTAAATCATTTAAATCCTTCTATATATAAAAAAAGGTTTTGATTTGGAAATGGACCAATGAAAATTTGCGTAGATCATCCGGGTATACTCCTACTAGATCGGCATCCATTTTTTTTATGACCGGGAGTCTTTCTTCGTTAATTTTAAGAAAACTGTTTCAGACAAAAATATGAAAATCGGTGGTGTTATAGAGACATGTTTGATAAACACGCTGATGCAGACAGTTTTTAAATCGAATAATTATTTTAAGAGATATTTAATGTTAAAGATGGTCAAAATCGTTCCATTAAAAAAGTTTTATAGGAGAAAAACTATGCATAGGAATTTAAACATTTTTAGATAATTTTATACATTGGATGTTCCCGATGTGCAGACTGCAATTATCTTTTTAATTTGACTCATTTTCTGAGGATTTATTTCCATTTTAAATTCAAATATTCAGCATTTCGAGAGATATTTTTTACACATTTTAGAAAAGGGCAATTATTTTAAACTGTTGCCATTTTTAAAAAACAGCGCAAAGAATAACATTTCCTTCAAATAAAAAAATTATTTACGCGTGGCTATTATAAACAGAAAAAAAAAACTTTCAAATTAGAATTAAGTGATTACGTGTTAAAAATCTGAAAATATTGAAAATTGCATCATAAAAACTACAGTTGCACGTGAATTTTAAAAGGGAAAGAAAGTTTTTAAATACTAAATTCATTATTATGCGTTAAAAGCCACAAATGAAGAAAATTACGTCATATTTAAAAAGGCCGAATAAATAAAAGTTGGCAAAACACTTCAAATTAAAAAATATGTTTGCACGAGACATTTATTTCATTTTTTGAGATAACCTTTTCAACTATTACCGTGAATTCTAACAAGGAGAGGGCCAACTTTGTTCATCACAAATTTTGATTATTTTAATATATGTTGAAGGTTAGAGACCCCTTAGTCTCAGGTTCAACGGATTTTATCCAACGCTCCTTAGTTCTTGAGAAACCGGGGGGTCTAATAGTAGTACACAACATAAATACCTACTTTGGAACCAAGACGATAGGTTGGTCGTAGCTCAGTTGGTATGGCGTTTGCCGGCTGATCCGCGGGCCGGGTTCGATACCTGAACGCGGTACATTTGTTTTATAAATATACTTGTAAGTATAACTTAATAATCTCATTGTCAATTAAAATTTATAATATTGTATACCAATTATAATTTTAACCTATTTAATTTTTTACTTTTAACTAAATAGTTGTATAAAACTTCTTAAAACTGTTAATTTTTTAAAAATCACTTTTAAAATGTATTTCACATATTCTTTATCGATGCAATGATATTGAGCAATTGTGTCAATTCGTGATTTTAAAGAAACATCATTTACGCATTGCTTTAACAAAGGAAGTCAATGCGATAATACTATTATTCTGTTTTTAAAATAACAAGCATAATTATATTAAAAATTAGCATAAGAATTAAATTACAACCTATTTTTTGCATTTTAAACATTTTTAAATTTGTAATACCTATGCTTGCTTTTTCAATTATTTTGCTTTCCCCTTTATCTTATATCTGCTTTTATTTTTATTTTATTTGAATATTCTTTTATTTTATCATAACTAGATGGCGCCACAACAAGTTTTGTCACGATTTTGTAATTTTTATCATACAATAATAGATCCAATTTCTTCTTAAACCTCTTTAAAGGATGAGAAATAATAGTTAAAAAATAAAAAATGATAAATTTAAGTTTGTTAACATTATGATTAATGTATGATATTAAAATTTTTAATTTAAATTATTAAATTATAATTACAAGTATATTTATAAAACAAAAAATGAGAAAAACAAATGTAGCGCGGTCGGGCACCGAACCCGCAGATCAGTAAGCAAACGTCGTACCAACTGAGCTACGACCAACCTATCCTTTTTGTTACAAAGTAATTATTTAAGTTGTGTACTACTATTAGACCCCCCGGTTTCTCAAGAACTAAGGAGCGTTGGATAAAATCCATTGAACCTGAGACTAAGGGGTCTCTACCCTACAACATATATTAAAATAATCAAAATCTGTGATGAACAAGGTTGGACCTCTCCTTGTAAGACAGCGCAAATAATATTTCCTTTCTAACAACAAATGTATTTTCATGTGAATATTAAAAAGAGAAAGGAAAGTTTGGTGAAAATTACATCAGATTTAAAACGATACATTTAAAATAACTTTCTCATAGCGTTGTTAGAAAGTACCAAGAGACAAAGACTCTTTGTATATCATTTTACATTAGCTTACTTTCAAATTTTTAACTAATTTTTAACACTTTCCAACAAAGTTGAAAAGTGTTATTGATTTCGATTTGTCTGTTCGCGCTCTAACTCTCGTAAATATACTCGGATAGGACTGAAATTTTCGGTTAGTGAAGTTTACCCTAGCACGAACCCTATTACAAATTAAGTTTGTAGCATGTTCAGTTCATTTACAGGGACAGTCAAAAGTATTCCGTTACATTACGGCCAATGGGAAAAAATCCTTTCAAATGAATTTTAAAGGTGTTACACCCTTTCAAACATAATAAAAAAATATATGTATTTACGAAGTGCACTAAAATATGCAGAATATTCTGTAGCATATGTGGTGCAACGAACATTTACTATTCATTTACAGGGCTACACAAAAGAATTCCATTACAAATGGTATTGGGGGAAATTGTTAGCGTGTTTTAATTATATAAATTCATATATAATAAAATTGATATACGTCGGTGAGGCTTTCTTAAGTTATTTCATGTAAAATACGAAGTGCATAGCATTTACAGGAACATACAAAACATTTCAGACAAGTATTTTTTATCCGAAGTACTATATATTAGCGGCGATGGCAGGGAATGCATTTTTAATTATGATATGCGCTTTTAAGTTTCACTATATTTATGCATACTATATGGTGTGTGTAAATGTTATAGTTAATATACAAGGCTACGCAAAAGAATTCGTAAAGGTTACTGAGTATGACCGTAAATTGAAGGGTAGGTTTAAAATTTGTTATGCTGAGCTGCATGTAGTTTTCTATGAAATGTTTGTAGAATATAGATAAAATGATATACAGGGCCACGCAAAGAATTGGATACATGGCCGCCTATAGATGATAAATTCTGGAAATGCGATTTCAGTAGTTTTAAGAGTGATTTAGTTTGAATTAAAGTTTAGCTAAATAGTGGCGTGTAATAAAGGTAATAGGTAAACAACAGGGCTGAACAAAAGTATTCAAGTATGTTTCCATTTATTACTATAAATTGCTGAAAGAGAAATTTCAACCTGTTATGCGTTTTCTTGCTAAACTAAATTTTCTATTACATAGCATATATATCAGCCTACAGATCAAATACAGGGCTGTTCGGAAGAATTGGAATAAATATTTGGCTATGGATGGTAACTGCTGAAAAAAGTTTTTTAAATGTTTAGTTAGTTATTTTATTACCTTATTTCCCTAAATAACGAAGTTTTGTTAAAGCTTTCAGGAAGTGTCAGTGTTTCATAATCTATGCCGTACGCATGATTTTTCTTTCTTGTTTTTAATCAAAGACGAAAACAGCCATTGTATCTCTTAGCAGCGGCTGATTTCGTCTTAAAAATCTCCAATCAAACGAAAATGAATGAAAACCCGTTTACAGGGAGACCGTCACTGTTTTTTTAAATTATAATTCAAACTTTTTAAGGCCGATGAAATTAGCATGCTTTTAGAATCTGGGGTGTCTGAACGGGGGTTGGCGAGCGTAGCTCGTAGAGGGCAGAGCCCCTAGTAGTACAAGAAATTACATCAATTTAGCACCAATTCATATCAAAGCATATCTAAATTTGAAATTTGATGAAAATTCGTGCATTAGTTATTGAGATAGAGCTATAGCGGAAATTCTGAAAATGCTAGCATAGCAGCGCCACTTGTTGAGCGATTTGCACCAAAACATAAAGAGCACTAATTCATATTGAGGTATACCTGAATCTGAAGTTTGTTGAAAATCCATGCATTAGTTCTTGAGATAGATTGCGGAAATCGCAAATAATGCAGCACAGCAGCGCCACCTGTTGCATGATTTACACCAAAACGTCAATTCATGTCAAGGACAAATTGAATCTGAAGTTTAATAAAAATCCGTGCATTATTTCTTGAGATGGAGCTATTGCAAAAATCGTGATAATCCGGCAAAATGCAGCACAGCAGCGCCACCTGTTGCATGATTTACACCAAAACGTCAATTCATGTCAAGGACTAACTAAATCTGAAGCTTGATGAAAATCGGTGCATTAGTACTTGAGATTGAGCTATTGGAAAAAACGTGTAAATCCTGCAAAATGCAGCATAGCAGCGCCATCTGTTGGGCGAGTTACACCAAAACGTTACCAGCACCAACTCATATCAAGGAATAACTAAATATGAAGTTTGATGAAAATCCGTGCATTAGTTCTTGAGTTAGAGCAATTACAGAAATCGCGAAAATGCAGCATAGCAGCGCCACCTGTTGGGCGATTTACACCAAAACCTAATCAGACCCAATTTATATTAGGGACTACTAGAATATATTTTTTTATTAAATTCCGTGCATTAATTCTTGAGATAGAGTGCCCACAACATTTGTGTCACATACAGACAGACAGACTCACAGAACCACAGACAGACATTTTGTAAAAACATGTTTTTCGGAATCTCTAACCCCTAAAACGTTTAAATCCGCCGAAAGCCGGAAGTCGAAAATTTTCATGAATCCAATACTTTCTTCTTGTAAAGATGGAAGAGAGTAAAAATAGGAGGCAGGATTTTGAGGAAAGAAAGTCATTTTAGGTAGCTTTCATTACAAAAAGCTACCTATTGCAGCCGTTCGGAGGAATGCAATTTCAAAAAATTTTGGGATATTTTCATCGATCATGACCCCCAGACCCCGAAACCACCCTCCGTTCAAAAGTTGATATATATATACATATATATCCATATATATATATATATATATATATATCTGACATTTGTCATACTGTAGCTCTCGAATTTATGAACCGATTTGGATGTAATTCGGTATGTACATAGTACATACAAATGTCTCGACCGAGTTCGTTGGCCAGCTTCATCCGACATTTTGTTTCAAAATGGCGGCCATTTAAAATTTTTTTAAAAATTTGAAATTTGAAATGTGGTACCAAAGAATTGAAAATGGAAAAATATTTTTTTCTTATGCATTTGACCTATATACAAAGATTCCGGAGCAGTTTTTGTTTCGTCTATATCTTAAAAAATGGCTGAGTTATAGCATTTTGAATTTCTAGTGTGGCTGACATTTTGAAACGTCCTGAATTTTGTCACGCGATAAAAGGCATATTTATGAACCGATTTGGATGTAACTTCGTTTGTACATAGTACATACCAATGTCTCGACCGAGTTCGTTGGCCAGCTTCATCCGCCATCTTGTTTAAAAATGGCAGCCATTTAAATTTTTAAGAAAAATTTTAATTTGAAATGGGGTACCAAAAAATTGAAAATTGAAAAAATATTTTTTTCTTATGTATTTGACCTTGATACAAAGATTCGGGAGCAGTTTTTGCTTCGTCTATATCTTAAAAAATGGCTGAGTTATAGCATTTTGAATTTCTAGCGTGGCTGACATTTTGAAACGTCCTGATATTTGTCACGTGATAACAGGCGTATTTATGAACCGATTTGGATGTACCTTGGTGTGTACATAGTACATACAAATATCTCGACCGAGTTCGTTGGCCAGCTTCATCCGCCGTCTTGTTTCAAAATGGCGGCCATTTAGAAAAATTTAAAAAATTTAAAATTTAAAATGAGATACCAAAAAATTGGAAGATGAAAAAGATTTTTTTCGTATGTGTTTGACCTTAATACAAAGATTCCGGAACAGTTTTTGTTTCGTCTATATCTAAAAAAAATGGCTGAGTTATAGCATTTTGAATTTCTATTGTGGCTGACATTTTAAAACGACCTGATTTTTGTCACGCGATAACAAGCGTATTTATGAACCGATTTGGATGTTACTTGGTCTGTACATAGTACATACCAATGTCTCGACCGAGTTCGTTGGCCACCTTCATTCGCCATCTTGTTTCAAAAGGCTTGCTATTTAAAAAAATTAAATTTAAAATTTAAAATGAGGTATTAAAAAATTGGAAAATGAAAAAGATTTTTTTATGTGTTTGGCCTTGATACAAAGATTCCGGAGTAGATTTTGTTTCTGAAAATTTGTTCTTTTGTTTATATCTTAAAAAATGTTTGAATTATAGCACTTTGAATTTCTAGTATGGCTAACATTTTGAAACGATCTTGTATTTGTCACGCGATAACACACGTATTCGCCTATTTCCATGTAAGAAGGCATGTGGATAGTATACATCAACATCTCAGCCAAATATAAGTTACTTTAAATAAAAGCAGCTTGGATAAAGCTGACTAATTTCGCGAAATTCTCATTCATAATGATTTAGTATTGATAAAAATTAGTATTAAATCTCCTATATTCGGTTTCCACTAAATTGAGCTTCGTGTGTTTGAATAATATAAGTTGGCTTTTTTAAAATAAGGAATTTGAAAGCTACCTCTTCCTCTCGGCACTGGCCGGAAGGACTTTTCAAACATATAGCTGTATGAAGTCTAACATATTTTCGTTGAATAATTTCTTCTCTAACACTTCTGAAAATATTAATAATTTCCGACAGTAACAATAAATCTAAATATTTTTAGTTTTCTGCCATTGTTATAGAAGAGTGCATAATTAATGTTATAAACTACTAAATGCTAATTGCAAAATAATTGGCAAACGGAAACCAGTGGCTTCGCCAAACAGTTTCAGAGAGATTTCCGAGAAATATATCTCAGAATCGGTTAAATTCTTTACATTTGGTGTTTTGTAAAGTTGAAATAAATGTCATTTTAATTTAAATGAGAGTATATGAAGCGTGGAATTTAGCGCCAATTCATAAAAAGACAAAATATGTAGTCGTAAAATTTGAAATATACATCTGTTGAAAGGAATTCCTTGCACGTAAAATAGACCAGTTGATTTTAAAATCTTTCGACTGCGACGATCAACTTCGGTATATTTTCTGTTTTTTCTATATTTTTATGCAAATGCATTTTCTAAAAGTTACAAACTATCGAATATACTAACTACGAGATAATTACTAAATCAAAGCAAGAAATGACAGACATTATGTTGGTAAAACAAATTACAGATTTTACAGATAAATATGAGCCGTCGATTTCGAAATTAGAGCAAGTCCATTTGTAATATTGCTACATATTATACATATTGCATGATTTGAATTTGAAATGAATTTTAAAATCTTCGTGAAATAATCGTATAAACATTTTTAAACACATCAGGCTTATTTCATTTTTTTAAGTATATTTGCACGTGATTTAATTATGTAACTATGGTTATCAGTGTTAACTTAAAACAAATCTTGTTTCTTGTTATACGTCAATAGATTTGCCCCACTTAAAAAATGATTTTTGTAAAGCGATAATTTTCTTTGAATCGGATATAATTAAAATAACAAAAAAAATTAATTGTTTACTTATTTATTTTATTTCTACATTTCATTCTTCCTTAGAAATTTACAATAAAACAAAAACCAAGTTTAATTTTATCAGAAAAATCGGAAAAGTAAGAAAAAATATTTAATAATATCTTGTACGCGTAGCATTATAAATTACGATAAACACTTTTATACCAATGTTGCCAATTCACCACGGTTGTAATAGGTCTAGAACTGATAAATTCTGATTGTGTTTTCCAACACGATACAGGCCGCAAATAGTGTTACCAAATATAGCAGTTTTTTTCAGAAATTTCCAGTTTACGTCAGAGAACTTTTATTACTAATTTTTATTTATTTTATTAACGAAATATATACAATTATAATTTAAAATAAATAACCATTGAATCGTTTCAAATGTAAATTTCCAACTGTGTGAAAAATGTCCGGACCAGGATCCGAATCCGAGATCTCTTGGCTGAAGCCTCCAATGCTCTACCAGCTGAGCTATCCCAAACGAATCAGGTGGAACTTTTTCACCCAGCGAACCGAAATGATTATAGCATCTGGTCGGAAATCTGGTTCAACTCAAAAGAATAAATCGCACGTAAAGGAACTCCAGAAATCGCTGGATATGTAATTACACTAGATTAATTTTAATACAATAATTTTAATTGTAAATAAATCATATCAGATGTTAATTTCCAACTGGGCGAAAAAGTCCAGACCAGGATTTGAACCAGGGATCTCTTGGCATCAGAAGTAAATTTCCAACTGGGTGAAAAATGATTTATTTACCAATTAAAATTATTGTGTTAAAATTAATCTAGTGTAATTTCGTATCCAGCGACTTCTGGAGTTCCTTGACCTACGATTTATTCTGTTGAGCTGAACCAGATTTCAGACCAGAAGCTATAATCAATAAGGTTAGATGGGTGAAAACGTTCCAGCGGATTCGCCCGGGATAGCTCAGTAGAGCAACGGCGGCTGCAGCCAACAGATCCCTGGTTCGAATCCTGGTCCGGACATTTTTCGCCCAGTTGGAAATTTACATCTGATATGATTTATTTACCGATTAAAATTATTGTGTTAAAATTAATCAAGTATTGAAACTTTCTTTGGGGAATTTAGAATTTCTTAACATCAGATTTGTCTTAAACCCTTGAGGGGGGAAGGAATATATCATATTCCACCTAATTTCAAACATGATTAACACCAGAAACTTTTAAGAAATATTTACTTTTTTTAACTTTGGTGGAAAAAAAAAAGCTGAAAAGTAGCTTTTTTCCTATTTTGCAATGAAATTTTTAAAAAATTCCGGTGTGAATTCAAAATTAGAATTGCTTTCCTCTGAAAAGGTTAAGAAGGGCGACTTTTATAGCATTTTTTCAACCTATAATAAGAATAAAAATTTTCGCCCAGGTTTTTTTTATGTTACTTATAATAATTTGAAGAAAATTTCAATCTTTTTATAAAACGCTGATGATGTGGCTCAAGTTGCGATGGGTGAATGCATTAGCATGCGAGCCGCGTACTTCTAATCGGGCGAGATCGATAGATCCCCAGAGATCTTTTACAATCACTTTTCGTTGACCCCCCTTGGGGACGAACGACCGGTATACGTGCCGCGTATGGTGCTCAGAATCAGAGATTATTCTCGCCAGTAAATTTTGATTGTAAATGTTGCCTTATTTATTCCGTGCTTTTTCCCGATTCAATTAGGCAAAATTTTCTGTTTTGAAAAACCGGTGATGATTAAAAATTCTCTAAAAGACGCTCGTCCCGAAGGGGTTAAGAATTATGAAAGTAGATAATATTGTCTGGAGCTTCAAGCACTTTAACACGTTGAATGCCAAATCTATTTTGTCTGTCTTTCCGTTTGGGCCACGAAATAAGATTCCCGTTACACAATCTATAAGTGTCAGTCACCGATAACTGACGTGACCTAAACGGAAATTTCAGTGTCGGTCACTGGTGACTGACGTGGCACTCAACGTGTTAAGGTCAAAAGATTGAAAATCAACAAAGTGGCAGCGATTTAAAAAAAAGGTGCATCAAAAGGTGGACCCCTTTTTCACACCTTGGAGTGCTTCTAAAAATGTTCATCATAAATGACTGAAAGTGGTCCAAGGTCTAATAAATTATAGTACCTTTAATTAAAAAAAAACTATCAAGATCTGTTCAATAGTTTTTGCGTCCTGTTTCCACCCAGTTTGAAAAAAGTCATTTTGCGTAAAATGCGTTTAATGTGATCCTACGGCGTTGCACAGAAGCCCTAAATAAAAACGAAAGGGCTTTCAATTTCGCCAAATCGATATACAGGGATAATCTACAAACTATTTAGGATAGTCTTTCTGTTAGAGTGAAACCTCCCTGTGTGACCACCTCCATTAAGCAACCTCCTCCTTGAACGACCATTTTTTCATGGAACGAAATTTATTCCCATAGGCTCAATACTAATTTTACCTCCATTCAGAGACCATCCCAGTTAAACTCCCTCCATCAGCAACCAATTTCTTTGAAGAAAATGAAACAAATTCCGTTTTTTCCTGGTCGCTTGAAGAAGGTCTTATTAGAAAAATAATTCCGGACAGCACATTATTCACCAAACTTCAAAACTAAGATTAAAATTTTTTTATTCCGGTAACTTTTAAGTGTTTAAACCCCTTTGTGCCTTTTTAGGCAATGAATTTAACCCTTATGACAAATTAAGAAAGACGGTCAATAAACTCCCCGCCCTATTCTGTCAGGAAACTGTCAAAGAAATAGATTAATGAAATCATCTTTATTTGTTCCCGTCCAAAAAAAATGCATTTATTTACTGATCTTCGAAAGGATTTGGAAATAAAAGTTATAAAAGATAAAACCGTAAAATGAAAGCATACGTCAATGTATTCATTTTTTAAACCCTATAGTAATTAACTTATGTAATTAACTTTTATTTTGATACTTAAACTTTCATATTTTTTCCTAATGTGAAAAATAATTTTAGTAACATTAATTGTTACCTTTTTTCAACAATTAAAAGCTAGATTTAAACCTGAGAGATCATTTCTCGGAGCGACCAATTTTTATGGAAACGGAACGTGGTCGCTTTAGGGAGGTTTTACTGTAATAGAAAAATGTAAAAAAAAAAAAATCTTTATTTTCAACCGAAAGAAAGCAAATCTCCACTTAACAATATTTTTTTTAATGCGTCAGCTTGGCCTGCATAGTGTTAACATTATGCAAGATAAGAAATAATTCTAGACTCGCATCCCTTTCAAAATGATCGCATTTGAAATAACTTTGACGGAATAAAATAATAGTAACAAATTTATACTGTTATTAAAATATATTTACTGTGAAATTATTAAAAACATATGTTGTATGCGTATAATGATAAATTATGATAAAAACAATGTTTTGCCAATGTCGACAATTTATTACATTGTAGTAGAAGTTGTAAATACTGATTGGTCTTGTTAATATTATGTAATATAAAAAATAATTTTATTTAAAGTATACTTGCCTCACTTTCAAAATCAACGCATTTGAAATATTGTTGAGCAAATATATTACTAGTAACAAATTTAAACTGATATTAAAAATATATTTATGTGAGATTACGTTGAATACATTAATACAACAAGGATTACGTTCAAATACAAAGATAAACGCAAACGTATTATAATACAATTAAATATACAGATAATAGTGAAACAGATTTTAAATAGACGGAGTATCGATTACGTGCGGAGCATTTTTTTCATGTCCACTTTTGCATCTTTTTAAATCATTTTTCAGTATAATGTACCACGAAATCAAGAAAAGTATGAAGAAATATATTAGAACTATGCAACGTTTTATAAAATTGAACAGTTTTGGTCAAAATTTAGCAAATTTTTACAGAAACGTCGTAAGACGTACAAAAAAAAATCTTTCTATATTACTACTATTATTTATGTAAGATGCTTATTAGTATACTGGACTAAAAACTAATAAATATATTGAAATGTAAAAAAAAAGTACGGTTGATTTTATACAATTATCTACAAAATTTCAGTATTTTCTCATAAAAATAGCTAAAATTCAACTTTATAATATGCCTAGAACCAAATCTTTAGTTCCGTACACTCTAGATATGAAATACTTACCAGAAAAATTTCGTAGTCATATCATACTAAAGTTTTTAGTTCATCCAAGCCTTGTTTACATTTCGGATTTTTCATTTCCAGTTGCGTTGGAGCTCTGTTGTGAGGAGGTCGTATGAGGTGATTGCTCCTTCGCATGTTAAATTATCGCAGTGTTGAATGGCAGATGGGCGGTTCGTTAGAATAGTCTTATCGCTATTTAAGGCTGTATTATGGTGTCTACAGATGATCATGATTATATGATGGAATTTATCAACAACGTATGTAATGGAACGTTAAACAGTAACTTTAAGGACCAGTCTGACAGATTTTCATCAAATTTTGAAGACTATGCCAAGACAATATTGGGTGATTTTTCACCTTTGTTGATCAATATATATTGGACATTAAGGCTAAAGATGGATATTCTGCATCTGCTTCCGAGCAAGAAGAGGTAAGGAAAACTTGCCTTGATGCTTTTACTTTGCTTAGCGAGCCAACCCATGATAATCTGTTAAATTCAGCTATCTTTAGTTTTTTTTTTTTTTTTTTTTTTTTTTTTTTTTTTTTTGTTCTTTTAAGCATAAGAAAACTGTTATTTTTTTTCTTACTAACACTAACCTTAAAAATGAAATTTTCAATGCCGTTAAGAAAGGTGTTAAACGACCTCTTTCGGAGGAGAGTTCTCCTATACCTCTTAGTAATAAATACAAGAATATCGCTAACGAAGTTACCCTAACTGATAATATTGATATGGATGAGTCAAATGTTAGTGAAAATACTCAGGATGCTGTCAAAGTTAAAAAATCTGTTAACCCTTTCTACGTCGAAGTCGACAGCAATTGGGCGACGGTAGCTCATCAAATGACTGAGTTAAACTCAGAAAAACCGAAAACAGCGCTAAAGGGCGAACGCATTGTTATACAATGTAACTCTGATAAGGTTTTTAAAACTTCGCAAAAATGGCTAGACCAAAACAAAAAGAAATATACCACTCTTGATCCTAAGGAACTACGACCCAAAAAAATATGCATTAGGGGCCTCCCCTGTTACACCGATACTAAAATTATCGAAGATAGTCTCAGGGAGCATGGTTTCGCAGTCACTAGGGCTGCCATGCTTAAAAATCGTAAAACTGGCCAACCAATGCCGATATACATGGTAAATGTTATACCTCGAAAGAACTTTGAAGAAATTTATCAAATCAACGTTATACATTATATCTCTGTTAAGATTGAGGCTTTTACTAGCAAAAATCGTGTAAAACAGTGTTACAAATGTCAAGGTTACGGACATGCATCAGAAGTGTGCGGCTTTGATGCTAAATGCGTAAAATGCGGTGATCTACATTTAAGCACAAACTGTAAGCACAAGGAGCGTATTAAACCCACTTGTGCCAATTGTGGACTTGGGCACCCAGCGAATTTCCGCGGCTGTCCAAAAAATCCTTATAGACTAGAAAATAAACAAAACCGTAAAACAAGTAATAGCGTCAGCAATCTCTCGCAAGAAACCCAAATCTTAGCTGATATACTTAAGGATTATAATTACACCAAAAAAACTAAAGACTCTGAACCCTCAACCAGTAATGAAACGTTAAACTCTAATACTAATGTTAGCTCTACCGCAAACACCCATACCTCCCCTACTATAGAAAATTCTAAAATTCCTACAAATTACACCAACGATATAAAAAATATTCTTAATACCTTCAATGATGTTAAACAAGTCTTACAAATCACTAAATTCTTAAAATGTATAAAGAACATCTCAACTCAATCTAAGAAATTCGATAATCCGATGCAAAAACTGATGGTTATATTAACTGAATTTGATAAACTTGCAAGTTAACTCAACATTACTGAAGATTAGGCTCTTCGGTTGTTAAACTTTTTGCTTTCTTTTTGTTTGTGCTGTTTTTTTATAAAATTAAAAAAAAAATCTTAAATTGCTTTTTTTTTTTTCTTTTCCCAAGTTTATCTTCTTATATTTTCCTTTCTATTGTTTTATTCACCTTCAAATTACTGGACTTGGTGGACGCCGTCCTCTTGCTGTCGTTTGTTCCCCTCGGCTTCTACGTTTCTCTGTATATATAGTTAGAACTCTCCTCATTGTATCTTTTTTATTTTGTAGTTATTTTTTCCTTGCAGTATATTAAACTCTCTTGTAAATATGTAAATATATAAGTTTTTTATCATTTTTCTATACTGTTCGCATTATGTTTAATTTTTTTTTTCTAATGATATACTCAATGTATGGTCTCTGAATTGAGTCTTTTTTTTTATATTGGGGCTTCCTTTGGTAGCTTTTTAGTCTGTCTTGGACATTTATTTGGATCATATGGAACTTTTTTTTTTTTTACTAGTTATACTAACAATTTTTTTCTTTTAAAAATTGTCAATCTTCTTAGCTTTTACTTTCTTTTATGCGGCTACTAGCTGCGTTTAAACGCTCTTTTTTTCTAAGGCTCCCATTGTATTGTAACACGATATATATTTAGCCTGGATGTAAAGTTGCCAAGCAACTAGGGAATCCAAACACCTGCTAACATTGTTCCATTGTTCCAGCCCTGCTTACTACCTTGAATAAAAATCATGTTTTTGAGAAAACGGTGTTAAAAATTCCACGAGTTTAAAGGTACGTTGTCTGTTCTTCTGAACTAACTAGTTAAAGCCCACTGGCAAGAAAACTTGCTATGTAAGGCGAACAAAACTTTAAAATTTGAATACCAGTATTTTAGTTTGGAAATTTTCAGATTATCTAATCTCAGAGGATTTTGAGCAATTAAATAAATCAAAATCACAATGTGGAAAAAATCGGTGTCGAAGAATTAAAAGAAATGTAACAGAGGCTCGTCCTTAATGGGTTAAATGTCTGTAATTCCATGTCTAATAGTCGTAAAGACAAACTAAAAACTGATTTAGAAACAAAAATATAAATTATTTAATTTAATAAAATAAAATGGAAATGTGATTTTTACAAAAAATCAAAACCGATGTTTTGAAGGTAGTGCTGAAAGAAACATAATGGCATTTTGTCGATTCGATGGCTCTATAAACATGCTTCTTTATGCTTGACTAGCAAAAACCAATCAAAACCATCGGCCGAAATCTATAGAATTAATCTAGGGTTAGATGGTGTAACTGGACCTACGAGTTAACTGGGCCGTAGGCTATTTTATAAAAAACCGTTGATGTTTTTTTAAGTTTTAGCTTCTGTAAACAATGCACCTTAATCTCTACTTTCTAAAACAACGTGTGTCAACTCAAACATAACTCTCTCTTTGCTGTGATAGGTTGTCGAAAATTTACGTTTCTTTTCTTAAAAACAACGTCAATTTGGTTGAGCTTTCTCGGCTTTTTATCAAAATACTGTAAGTACTTTTATTAAACAATCTTTTTTTTTAAAGATTAGGCATATAACTACATTAATATTATTAGGTATCTATACATATTTGCTTCGTGTTTCAAATATAAGCTCGGTGTCCCAGTTACCCCATAATTTTTTCAAGAATGGGGTAACTGGGACATGTATCAGGGGTAACTGGACCATGCTGGATCCAGTTACCCCAATAGTTTTAAATATTTTGTTTTAGTTTCTCTTACTACGAGAAATAAATTTCTCCATTGTTTTTTGCTCACAATAAAGAAAATTATAGAATATCTTATTAAAATTATGTAATAACTTTTTTAAAGCATATAGCGTGTTATCAAATCAAATTTCTTAACCCCTTGAAGGGCGGTGATGTCGTTATGGCATCACATAATTTTAATCCCTAATTGCCACATTGGTACCGGAATTTTATAATGAAAATTTCACCTTTATCAAGTACGTGAAAATATACTTTTAGTTGTTTATAAATAAATTCTATTGTAAATACTGGTGTCAATAAATTATTTTAAGATTTTACGAATACCACGATACAGATGAAAGTATTTACGTAACCGTTTGTTCGTAGATTTACCTTCCTATTTTTTTTCCTTAAAATACCATTGTAACTTTTATACTTATTGCCTATACTAAAGTACATAAGTACTTACTTAATTTTTATATTTTTGGTATAAATAAATCTAATATTTTCATTTTTAGTGCTTTTTTGAGACACACAGACAGCAAAGGTTTCCATTATAACGCTCATTATTTGATATATAATTTACATGATCTACCTGGTTTAAATTTTTTAAAGATGTTTACACTTTTTCAAACAGGACCTGATATCCGATATGAAAAAAAAAATGAACGCGTGTGGAAAATAGATCCTCCTGGTCCACTTACCCTATTTTTATGAGGCAACTGGACTCATGAGGAAAGAAAGATGAAATATGCATCTTTTTCATTTTTAAATATTAAAATGTAATTTTGAGCATTTCTGTCTGATAGATGGAACGTAACTGAACACATTTAGAAAAGTTCAGACTTTAATTCAAATGAGCATTAGCTTTTTGAAGCTGAATTTCCAGACTATCCAGAGTCACATTGTAAAATCATGGCCCAGTTGCCCCACGTACCCTTACAGAATATTTGTCCATCGAGGCCTTTCTTCATTACATAATCATGCTTGCATTCGGCTCGTGTCTGTTTTTATTTTATTTATTGAGTTCATACAAATGTGGTTGTTGATCCCCAATAATTTCCAAATTCATTGCGAATTGATTAAAAACATAATTTTTATGTTATTTCTAATAATATTAACCCATTTGTGCCTGGCGTCCAAATTTTGGGACGCTTTCTTTAAAAAAAATCTCATTACAAATTGAATTATGATATCCTTTCAAAACTTAGTAAAATATAGCCTTAGTATTTGTTTTCAATATTTATCCATAAATGACAGTGCATTTTTAAGAATAAGAAGGTGAAATAAATGTTTGTTGTAGCGCAAAGTTGGATTTTCTTGAAATAAAATGGTACGTAAGAAAAGGTAATATATTTCTTTTATTTTTTATCAATCATTTTATAAGTGGTATTATTTATAAGACGAAACGTTATTTTAGAATACGTATTTTTGCATTTTTTCAGATTTCTATTTTTTTGTTCAAATTTGAACCTTTATATATTGTCCCAATTTTGGGACGCTAGGCACGAATGGGTAGGGGTTTCCTCCGTTACTGTCTATGCATTAAATGTATGTTTTATGCCATTTATTTTGTTACAAAATGGTTACATACCATTCGGATTATTATTTGGTTAAAAAATTATTATTCGGATTATTATTTGGCTATTCTTTGTTATTACTATAGGGTAAACAGCGGCTGGGCTCGGTTCAAGAACAAGACACCCACCCCTTCTCACGCTTAGATATTGGCTTAGTAAAAATTTATATCATACCGTTATGTTTTGTACTAGTTTAGTATTTGACATCCTGAGGTTACTAAAATATATACAGCAGAATCTCGATTATCCGACGTAATTGGGACCGAACTGACAGCGAATAATCAAATTTCCGGATGATCGAGAATTTATCAATAATCATCTAGTTTAATATGCAACATCATAATCGAACTGCTATTAGGACAATTTAAACTGCTTAATAAATATCTAAATTTAAATTATACAGGAAAATAATTTTATTTGTTTAGAACAGGAAAGTGTACACAGGGGGTGTGTGTGTGGGGGGGGGGGGGGGGGGGTAGAGAGTATAATTATCTAAGGATCTGATCTTGCGGGAGCTCAAGCTAATTTCAATGGAATTCGAAGAAAGGGGAACCAAAATGCTTATCTCTACTCGTGGTTTGGAAAGGAACACTTGCATACACAAGGAATGTGAAAGTAAAGAAAAAAAAATTGGAAGAAATTCAGGATATCGACATCGGTTTACAGAGAGTTCCGGTTACACGAGGGTCGGATAATCGAAGTTCTACTGTACTATATATACTCGTGTGTAAAACGAAAAATTTTCGACAATTTTCTGCAAGTAAATTGGGGGGAAGACTTATACGCAAGTCAATTACAAATGAAAAAAAAAAAAAAAAAAAAAAAAAAAAAAAAAAAAAAAAACTTTGAATACTGCAAAAGTCTGATTTTTTATGTGTATAAATAATAAAATATTATATAAAATATACAAATTATAATTTATTATTAAAAAATTTTCAATGATTTTTTTTTGTTGTTTACTTATTAATTTTTCGCATTAGTAAGTGAAATCTTCTGTTTGATTTTGTGCGAAATTGAAGTAAAAAGTTAGGGGGGCGACATACGCGAGTTTTTTATTTTTTTTTTTATTTTTGCAGAATTTGCATTCAAAAGTTAATGGGTCGGCGTATATGGGAGTATATACGGTATATATACTCTACTAGTAATTATTGATTATTATAAATTTTTACTATGCCAATAGCTAATGGTGAGTAGGAAGGGGGTCTTGTTCTTGAACCGATCCTCCCTCCTCCCCCTCCCTTATAGTAATAATAAAGAAATTTTTATAGTCAAATAATAACCCGAATTATATATAACCTTTTTGAAACATATTAAATGGCATAAAACATAGATATAATGCTTAGACAGTAATGGAGAAAACCCCTACCCTTTCGTGCCTAGTGTCCCAAAATTGGGACGGTTAGATTTTTATATGTTAAATAAATATTTTTTTCAAAGAGAATTTTTTTATTATTTTTCGTTAATTTTACACCATTTACTGTAATTAAGCACTATATTGAGTTGAAAAAAAAATTCAGGCACTAATGGGTTAAGCTTTAATTTTTTTTTTTTTTCAAAAACGGACTTCGTGCACTTTTAAAATCAACGATTCACATATCCTCCTATATTTAAAGTTAATCCTTTATCGAACAATTCAATTCTGTGTCTGAAATGTTGAAAAGATTCACAATCTACAAACAGATTTATTTGAAAATAAAAGAAGCTTCTTTGTTAGCGGTATCATAAAAACAAAATATTTTACTAAAAATTCCGGCGCGAATCGACCAGTTTTTAGTAAAAATTAAGTGGTAAGTTTATTGTCATTGCCCGATAAAGGGTTAATTCAAATGAAAAACTTTATAAATTCTATTACATTTTCTTCTAAAGCATTCCTTTTGGGCAAAATAGCGTTGTTGATTATAGAATTTTCCGACTGTGACGTTAATCTTGACTACCTTTAATTATGTAGCACTGCCGTAGGGAAACGCATAATTCAATATTATAAACTAATAAAAGTTGGCTGCAAAATAATTAGCAAACTCGAAAATGGATGAGAGTGCAGTGAAAGCAGTTTTAGAGATATAAAATAACGATGTATTTACGAATATCTTTCGAAATATTTCAGTTTTGGAAAGTTTAAAGAGATTATAAATGTGTGTAAAAGGTTAAAAACGGAATTTTGCTTAAAATCTAATGAACAGATATGAAATTTCTAAATACAGACATTTTAGCGCAAATTCAGAAACTATTAATTTTAATATGACCTTTCGAATATTTTAGAATTCTTGTAAGTATTAATCTGGGTGCAAATCATATCATTTGGAAGAATATCTCTCTATTCTAAAAAAAAGTAACTACCGCTGTCACCGCCGCGGCCGCCGGTTTTGAATTTTTTGTGACCGGAGATCTTTCTTTGTTAATATTAAGGAAAATAATGCATACAAAAATATGAAAATCGGTAGTATTATATAGAAATGTTTGATAAACACGCTGATGCAGACAGTTTTCAAATCGAAGAATTATTTTAAGAGATATTTAATGCTAAAGTTGGGCAAAATCGTTCCACTAAAAAAGTTTTATAGGAGCAAAAACTATACATCGGAATTTAATCATTTTTAGATCATTTTATACGTTATAATTTCCCGATGTGCAGAATTACTTTATTTTTTTAATTTGACTCATTTTCGAGGTTTTATTTCTATTTTAAATTCAAATTTTCAGCATTTCGAGAGATATTTTTATTTATTTTAAAAAATTGTACTAATTTAACCTGTTGCCAACTGTATAAACAACGGAAACAACAATGTTTGCTTAAAATTAAAAATTTATTTACACTTGACTATTATAAATAGAAAAGATACTTTCAAATTAAAATTAAATAATTGCATATAAAAAGCAGGAACTTATTGAAAATTACGTCATAAAAAGTATGCACGTGAATTTTAAAAGAGAAAGGATATTGTAAAATAATAAATTCATTAACATGCGTTAGAAGTCTTAAATAGGAGAAATTGCGTCATATTTACGTCACATTACAGTTATTACATAAAATGAACACAAAATAATATTACAAAACAGTTTAAATTTAGAAATTGTGCTAGACATTTATTTGATATTTTGAGAGGATTTTTTCAACTATTTTTGTTAGGAAACAGCAAATAATATTTCATTTCTAACAAAAGTATTTTCACGTGAATATTTAAAAGAGAAAGAATAGCTTGGTCAAAATTACGTCAGATTGAAAACGATTAATTTAAAATGTCTTTTTTTTAAAAAAAAGCGAAATTGAAATGTTGTTACACGTGTCTACGTCATCAAGTTATTTTTATTTCGACGTTTTATTTGTATTTTTATTAATGTTGTACTAATTTATTTGTTTTTTCGTTATTTAAAATAAAAATTATGTCAATTTGTATAATTTGGCGAGTGGTTTGGCTATTTATATAATTTGGCGAAATTGGTCGACTGTATAATCAAGTAGTGCCGCAGCGGATTTGGCGTTAAAATTCCCCAATCAAAGAGAAATGAATAGAAATCCGTTCATAGGGAGATCGCCACTGTTTTTTAAATTATAATGTAATCTTTCGAAATCTTTTTAAAGCTGATCAAATTAGCGTGCATTTAGAGTCTGTGGGTTGGCGAGCGTAGCTCGTAGGGGGCCGAGCCCCCTAGTAAAGTAAAACTATTTAAATATCTTTTAGTTTAATTAAAAAGGGTTATCAAATATTTTCATCTCTTCTGAGACGTTTCAAAAGTTACATTAAACAGAAATATATATCGTTCTATGAAATGTATTGGGAAGACATGAAGAGTAGAATTAGCCCTTTCAGGGGCAAAGCAGTTCCATTGCTAAAGTGTTGAAATTAATGACTGACACCGGAATTTAAAAACAAATTTATTTTTAATTAAGAAAAAGCTATGTTTCACATACGTAATGAACCAATATATATATATTTTAAATTCTGGTGCCATTATGTGTCATTTTGGGAATTAAAATTAAGTGATTTCGTAAACATAGTATCGCCACTCAAGGGGTTAAAGAAACCTTTAGCATAAATTCAGAATTTTTTTAACTTTAACAACTGAAAATTGTTTCCTGCTGAAAATTAAAATTTTCTATTTTTCAAGGTGGCTTCAGGCAAAGCCGCCTCGAGACTACAAGCCAGACACGCCCTTCATCCCCCCCACATGTGACGCCACAGCCCGGGGCTGGCTAACTGCCAACGCGCCAGCCCCGAACATTTGAATTTTGTATCGTGCTATTTTACGTGCACGTGCGTTTTACTTAGCCTAATAACATATTTTTTTCAAGGTAAGTTTTATTTTCAAATTATATTTATATGCTATCAGCACAAGTTTTATTTCTTGTGTTCAAAATCTTTTGTTTTTAATTTCCTTGAAATAAATTAATTAGCAAATCCTAGTACGATTCTATCAATAATACCGTATCTCGAAACGATATTATTGTAGTTCTGTTTCTTTCCACATAGAGCAATAATTTAAAATGGCAAACATCCCTAAATCGTGTCAAGACTTATATCATTTAATTTTTATCTTGTCACACCATCCTCTCTTTATAATTTGTTCTGTTTTCTCTAATTCATTAGAGTGACCTTTAATTAAGGCCCATTTATTAAAATACACTTGTCGTATGAATAGTAACTCGGGTTATTTTGTATGCAGAATTAGTTGGACTTTAATTTGACAACAAATTTAAATATATATATATATATATATATATATATATATATTCATACTTAAAAATTTAAATATTCTAGAAATTTTCATAAAAGTCGCTGTGAATACATAGCATTTTTATCTTGTTTATTTCTTTTAAAGCAAACCCCGATCGATATACTTGTATCAATTTATTGTTGTTTTTTAATCTTAAACGTTTGCTATCTTATTAAAAATTATTTTTATCATTTTTTGTTAAATTATAAATGCCTATGTACTGTGTAAATAGAGCTATGGGGATAATGTTTTTGAATCTTTCTATTTTTGCCACAACTGTAAACAATTTATTTACAAGACTAGAGGAAGGGTTGTTAGTACCCTTATGCAAAACAGTAACAGTAGTTTCGCCCCCCCCCCCCCCCCCACACACACACACCTTCTTCGCAAAAATCCTATGTATTTTCATATACATTTTAATGTTTAATTAAAAATTACAATAAATAAAATTATTATTCTATAATTATAAATTTACTTTTAGATCTAGTCAGGAAATACTTTTCATCTCATAAAAATTGATTATTTTAAGCTTAAAAGATGTGAACAAACATTTAAGAACCCACACAACATTATTTTGGAAATTAAATATTTTCGTGGAAGGTTTTTGTGTTTTTCGATGTTTTTTTTTTTTTTTTTTTTTTTTTTTTTTTTAATCAGCTATTACCTAAACATTCGAAGAAAATGAACATAAATTATTTTAATTCCAATTGATGAAAGTCTTTTCTTTCTTTCTTTTATTTTTCTCTTCATATGTCAATAAATTTTTTAAAAAATCTATTGCTTGTACCTTGCATAATATATCAAACAGTGGCGTGGCGTCCGGTCATCGCTGGATGCGGCGATGACCAAGCAATATTTTAAAACTCTTAATAAGTTTTTAAAACTCTACGATCCAGTTTTAGCAGAACATTTGGAGTTCATGTATAAGTGAAGGTAAGATTTAAAGTTTCTTTTTTGAACATTCAACCATTGAATTTTAGAGTTAATAATTTTTCACCACAAACTTATATAATTGCGATGACCACCGAAAATTTTCACGCCACGCCACTGATATCAAACTAATACAAAACTAAATAATAATTTTCTGTTTCATGAACTTGTGTTGTTTTAGTATTATGACAGTTTTATGTTTTTTAATTTAATGGATTTTATGTGAAAATTACCCATTTCTGATAAGTAAAGTTTACAGTACGAAAATTTATTTATAAGAATATTTAATTTCATGTATACTTTAATTTTACTATTTATTATATGCAGGTTTCAAATCACTTAATATTTAATAGGATATTTACTGTATAATTTCAAGCCCAATTAAAAATAAAAATAGAACACAACTTGAATTTGTTTTCATTTAATATTCACTTTTCTTCCACTTTAATTTTTAAATGTGGGTTTTGATTGGCACACTTATTGTTATTTATTTATTTTGAAATAATTGAAAGCAAAATAATTCAATTTATGTGTTTAAACTGCAAATATATATAGATATATATAGATATATATGTATATATGTATGTATATATATATGTAATAATGTATAATGTCTTGTTTTTGAATATATACCAAATAGATAATTGATATTGTTTCTAAATTTCAAAGTAGAATAAATAATAAAAACTGGCTACTAAAATAAATTTAATACTTGGGATTTTTTTTTTTTTTTCATTAACGAACGAATTTTCTTTAAAGTATCTTTAATTCTGATGCACATTTTCATTGACACAGTGATATTATTCCATAAATATTGTTTTTGTGTTATAGTTATTATTGTTTCGAGTGATTGAAATTGATTAAAAAGCACTTAATTAGCGTCTTTAAACTATAAGTTTTTATTTTTTCCCCACATGCTGTGATGATAAGTTGAAATATGGAGGAAAGAATTAATGTTTTAAATAACGCATGTGCTCTCCACGGCTGATCTAAGCCCCGCGTCGTGACGTCACGAAACCGTGTGTTTGGCTTGTAGTCTTGAGACGGCTTTGCTTCAGATCAGGGGCAAACGTTGTTCAACATAGACGAAATACCAGTATTTTCTTACATAAAAATACCCTTTATATTATTACTTGATTAAATAAGGTGAATTTTTCTATAAGAAAATACTAGCATGTGTCCCCTTTTTTGACTGTGTTTTCCCCTGATGTGTCGCCACCCTGTCTTTGAACATTTGTAAGAATGACTTATAAAGGTTAGAAAATTTTTCGGCATACTTTGAGAAATAGACAAATGTTCATGTTATCATTTAAAAAATGTGGACAGAACCCTGCCTTTATAGCTTTCAGCCTTTACGCTTTTTCTTATTAGTAAATTTTAATTGCAATTTTTGCCTTATTTAATGTCAAATTTTGGTGCTTAAATGATGCAAAAATTATTTGATTGAAATCAGTGGTAATAATAATGCATAAAAGTTGCTAGGTACACTCACCTTGAATATATTTGATTATTTCCATTGAAAAAAATTATATCTAAAATGAATTAGAACGCGAATAATACTGGGAAATATAACGTAATTTTGTTAAGTAAAGATTGAGTTTTATTACTCTGAGTTATGAACAAAAACAATATATATATATATATATCAAATTATTTACCTTAAATGCTGCCATATTCGAGACAATCATATTTTATTACCGAAGTGCGTTTTTGCAATTGAATACCAGTATTTTCGTACAGATAATTTTCCCTTATTTAATCTTAAAAGTTCAGTAATTAACGCAAAAATACTTGTCAAAAAAGTGCCAAAACAATAATAATTGGAAACAAGATATTTGGACAATAAAAATTGGTTGTCGGAAATATGTGGCGGCATTCGATTTTTAAAGGTTAATTTATTGCATTTTATAAGTACTTTGACATTCAATTCTGAAGACAACTATAAAGATATTGAATAACTTTATCATAAGTGGGTACACCGTGTTTTGCTTCAACTATAAATATACCAACAACTGGTCATTTGACTTCAGGGTTCGTACGCATCAAGGGATTCGAGGGATTTTCTGTGTTTTAGTACCAGATATGTCGTAAAGTACTGGTCGCCATATCTGAAAAAAACTTTCACTAAATAAGGAAAATGTTTCTTTACGAAAATTCTGATAAAGGGTCCTTGAAGCGTATGCAACCTGGACTTGTAACAAAAGAAAATACTTCGATTTGAACCAGAAATTTCCTCATAAAATAAATAAAATATTAACCATCAAGAAATAAATTAAAGAAGAATATTACATACAAATTCTTGTATGAAATATTTTTATAAAATTTGAGCAAAATTTCCAGTATGTTTAGCATTTTTTTTTCAGTCAAAATTAATTATTTAATGTAATTGGATAAAGAATATTAAAACTCTGACAACTTAGAAGATCGAAACTTCCCCAGTATATGCGCACTAATTATTGTTACTAAACCTCAATTAAAAGCATTAAAACTTTTAGCAACTTTCAAAACCTTATTGAAATATTCAATTAATTTCCAAGCTAATCTTTCGAAATTACCTTTAATGGAAAATTTTCAGTTAAACTTGTTCAAGCAACAACTTTATAAAGTTTTTGAGAAGAAATGTGGAATATCTTATTAAAATATAATGTTAATGAATGAGAAACATAAAAGTTTGAATGGAGATAACAAAAAGCACTTGTTCCTGATTGATACCTGCACACATTATAAGACATTAGACGCAAACTGTTTATATTTGGTCCTTAAGAGTTCCATCTCAACCAGCTGCGGCTCATAAGGTGTTCACAATCAATATTGTACCAGTATTTAAATAAATGAAATTTTTCCTTGTTTAATAGTAGTACTTTACAGGCATTAAAAAGGTCAAATTTAGTATAAAGAAAGGGCATAGCCGGATAAGCATTGGAAACATACCTTTTAATCAAATTTCCTGATTTTTTTCCCAGACGTAGCTACATATCTGACAATGTATTTCCCCTATTATCACCCTATAAATATTGATATTTAATGACATAAAAATGTTTTTTCGATTTAAAAAAAAAACGGATTTTCTCAAAAACTTCTGAATGGAATTTCATGCCATTAATTGAGGATATATAGATACCAAAGATGCATAACTGGTAATTTTTGTATAATTTTCTGTTTATAAAAAACTGTGTGAAATAGCGAAATAAAAATTTAAAAGAATAAAAATCATATCTTATGGTTATCCGAAAATTACCATTTTCTTGTAAAAAATTCTCCATATGTGCCCGTATATTCTATATAAATGCCGAAAGTTTGCGTTAGGTACTACATATAAATATTTACAAAAATGTATATTAAAATTATGGAAATTCATTTTAAGGCGTTATTTTGGGCGGAGCTACTCAATTTCTACACCTGAAGAAGTTTTGGAATAAACAGTTATAGAATTGCTGTATTTTAAATTTTAATGATCACATTAGTAACATTCTCAACACTGTCGATTTCAAAATGAACATGATGTTGAAAAACATAGCTTATATGCTAAATGGAATCTATTATACATCCTTTGACATATTCTCTGCTGACTTTGTTCCAAAAATTCTTCGGATGGTGAAGTTATGTAGCTCCGCCCCAAATAACGCCTTAAAATGAATTTTAATAATTTTAATATACATTTTTGTAAATATTTATATGTAGTACCCAACGCAAACTTTCAGCATTTATATAAAATATACGGGCACATATGGAGAATTTTTTACAAGAAAATGGTAATTTTCGGATAACCATAAGATATGATTTTTATTCTTTTAAATTTTTATTTCGCTATTTCACACAGTTTTTTATAAACAGAAAATTATACAAAAATTACCAGTTATGCATCTTTGGCATCTATATATCCTCAGTAAATGGCATGAAATTCAGCGCAGCAGTTTTTGAGAAAAACCGTTTTTTAAAAAATCGAAAAAACCTTTTTATGTCATTAAATATCAATATTTATTGGGCGATATTAGGGGAAATACATTGTCAGGTATGTAGTCACATCTGGGTAAAAAATCAGTAAATTTGATTGAAAGGCATGTTTCCAATGCTTATCCTGCTATGCCCTTTGTGGTAGAAAAGTTATTATGAACCCATTGATGAGGCTACACTGATTCAGACACTGCAAATTTGAGCACAGTTCTCTTTGGAGATTTGTGTGTGAGGGGGATGGTTCAGAATTAAGAAACAAGTTACTTCTTCTTCCAAATACTTTTATTCTGATTAAAAACAAATAAACTAATCGAACTCGGATTTTAATAGAAGTATTATCAGGGTTCGTACGGCTACTGGAATTTTGCGACAGGAAATTCTTCAGCACCAGTATTTTCTCACGGAAAATCTCTCCTTAAAAGTAGTGAAATTTCGCGAATTTAACATTGATTTCTTTTTCTATAAAAAAAAAAAAAATACTGGTATTACTCCTGGAAAATTCCCTGGTCCGTACGAACCATGCATTATGTTTACGAATTAGAATACATGGTCTGTTAGAGAAATTGATGTTTTACAGAGATAATGCATAAAATATTAAGAAATAACTACCGTTCACAAAAAAATACAAGGGGGAAAGAAGAACCTTATTAAATTAGAATAATCGGATGAATGTGACTTTCCAGTGTTTTGGCGATAAATTACAACAATGTCTTTTTAAATATACAATAGTTAGAATTTTGCTAACTTTGTTAGTGGCAAAAAATTCTCTTTTTGGGAGACTTATTTTTGCGACAATGTTCGCACATGTGTTTGTGTAAATGTATATGTCTGCATAAATACAAACACGGAGAAAATACTATAATCGAGTAAACATGCAGCTGGAATATTTTAGCGTACGTTATTTGGTGCATAATTATCTCCAATGTTGCAACTCATTGTACAGTTGTGAAGATAATTATGACCACATTGTTGCCAACATTGTTATGACGTCAGCATTATTGAAGCACACGTTTGTTCTTTAAATTACACATTTACAAAATACAGTTCTGGAGCAAAATTTGATAAATTCTTACAAAATCTCCTGGAAATATTAATGTGAAAAATACATGAATCGACTGACAATAGTGTCTATTATTCAATGATAAGATAAATTATTGTTTGAATGTCGTCTACATAATAAAAATTTCACCAACTTTCGTTTTTACACACTCTTGATACATTATATTAGTTCTTTGAATAGAAGCATTCCAGAAAATTATATAGTTTAACACTGTGATGGACGAATTTTTTTTATGAAAGTACGTTTCTCATACTGAATTAAATTTTTATTATTTATTAATCATTTATTAATTATTATTAAGTAAATTATAGATTATTAATATTATTAATTATTATTACGTATTGTTAAGTGTTATTATTAAGTATTATTTTTATTAGTAAGTTAATACTAGAACCGCCATTAAACCCTTCAGGGGCAAGTAATTGCGTTTCTGTAATGTCGAATTCACACCGGAATTTGCAAAAAGATTTATTTCAAAATAACTAAAAGTAATTTTGCGACTTTTTTCCACCAAAATTAGAAAAGTAAAATTTAATAAAATTTTTCTGGTGCAAGTCTTCAATAATCGTAGACGGGATAAAATATATCCCACCGCCCCTCAAGGGGTTAAGGATCATTTTCACCCCTGCCAAATTGATAATTGTCGATTCGAACCAGAAATTTCTTCATGAGGTATGTTTATGCAGCACAAAAATAGGCTAATTACTATGTTAAGTGGTTTTAAATAAAAATTCTGGTGGGAAACACTTTTCATAAAACTTAGGTAAAATAACCAGCTGTTCTACTGTTAAGTATTATTAACTCTTAATTATTTATTAATTTTATAATTTTATTAATTATTTGTTTATTGACACCAAAAAAGTTAAAGGAAAATTTTTGTCCTTATACAAAGCAGACTTTTATAAGCATAAATCAAATAGACCGTGATTCATGCATTGTATTAATAAGAATAAATTTCTGAATATTTATGTACATTTAGCATTTTTTAAATGATGCGTAAAAAGTTAACTGATTCTGCTTCCATTTTTTATTTATTGTATCATTCATGAACAATAATTATTTTTTAATAAAATCTACTTTACAAATCCTTTTCGAAAATAAAATTTTAAAACCTTCCAAGGTTAATACATTTACAAGGTTAATACAGTTTTGGCATTCATTTACAAATGAACAATTGATTTGTCAAAAGAATGAGAAAACATACATATTTCTTTATAATAAGCAGATAAAAGAATAAAAAAGAAATTTACATTCCTTCACAATGAGAGTTTCACAATGTAAATTCTCCTTACAAAAGAATTGATTTTGTATATTGTTAAAAGTTACGCAAGATGCAGAAAGAAAATTGAAACTTGAAAATTGCTCTTATTTATGCATTATTCTTAAACACATGTCTTACATAAAATAAGTTTGTTAAAACAGGCGATAATGAAATATGTATGTATGTAGTATCTTTGACGACTTCCGGCTTTTTAAAAAACCGAAAACATACGCTTCTAATTAGAATTTTTTCCTCATTCATTAAATAAAATATCTGATTTAACCCTTTCACGGGCAAAGCACTTTCATCGCTAAAATGTTGAAATGAATTAATGACACCGGAATTTACAAACAAATTTATTTGGAAATAAGAAAAAGCTATATTTCACATGCACATGCACAATAAATGGAAAATTTTATCCTAAAATTCTTGTGTCAGAGGGACCTTTGGGAATTAAAATTAAGTGGTTTCATAAATATACCACTGCCCTTGAAAGGGTTAAAGTAATTTTTTTTTATGTCGGCGGTGGGCGGTTGCAAGTATAAAATAGCATCTTGTGATCAATAATAATAAAAAAGTGTCTCTCTCTCCATCTATATTATAGGGGGAAAACGCGTTTGTTTGTAACGTTAAGTCATCGTCATGTTGGCAACACCAGACGATTAAATTTAACTTTTACTGCATTTTTTTAGATTTCTAAATATCGCACATTTAAAATTTTTACACCATCGAATAGGGGAAAAATACACTTTCAAATGAAATTGGCTTGAAAACTGTATTGCAGTTTACTCATTTTTTTAAGTTTTTAAAAATAATTGCCAAGCGTGATTAAGTTTTTTTTTCTATCGCGTGTTGACGATTACGAAAGATAAATCCGTTTGTACTTAAATTAATCAGGGATGAGAGCGCTCCTACCCAAATGACCCATTACAACCACTAAATTTTAATAGTATTTCTATATTTAATGACCGAATTTGATTTAATGACTGAAAGTACTATTTAATGACCGAATTTTTTAGATTTAAAAAAGCGAAATATACTATTAAAATTTATTGGTAGTAATTGGTCATTTGGGTCGGAGCGCTCTCATCCCTGATTAATATAAGTATCCCAGCACTTGGTTCCAACTTATATTCCATAGCAAAATTCAAACATCATCATAAAATAAGTAAAACTAGTTGTTTAACCCGATCTACGCAAGGGAGTTCATAAATTTAATTCTAAAACCAAAATTAAAAATAAAATTTTGTCGAATTATCATGTTGTTGTGGCAGGAGACAACAAAACAATACTTTTGAAATAAGAGAATAGCTTTGTTGATGTTTGTGATAAAATGCTTTTTTATTTAAAAAAAAAGGGTAATATTTAACCACAATTGAATAATCTCTAATTATTTGCATGTGATGTAAAAGAATTATCGCAAAACCCGCTACAGCTTCTTAGTATTACAGCGTGGCGTACGTAATATGTATATTTGACATTGCAGTAAACATAACTGGTTAGAACTCGCTTGATTACGGGTGGAACATAAAAAGAAAAGTCAAAAATTCGTCAAAAACAAAAAATAAAAAAGATCTATTTAAAATATTCGATTTTTTTTGCCCCAATTGTTCATGGGGCACCTATCAGCAACCCATGTGTCAAATTTCGTAGCCTTGCGCCCTGTGGTTTCCGAGTTTTTGAGGTTACATATAATAGATGCACGCGCGGATTTTAAAAGGTTAGATAATAAAATAGTATCATGTTTTAATTGACATATTTCTATTTAGTGCCAAAGTGTGAAATTTTCCGGTTAATTTGATCTTATGTTTAATTTTCCGTAATCATGTGCATAAAAATGGAGCATTTGCGAAACTGTGATTTGGAGTAGAATGTTTCTTTTAAAACCTTTAATGTCATTCACATTCATTTTAACCCATTAACGCCTAGCGGTACCATATGGTACCAGAAAAGTTTCAACCATTCTTATGCTTGAATACCAGTATTATTGAGAGGAAACATTATCTTTATTTGATGACTTAAACTTCGTGATAAAGTCAAACAAAAATTTCTACTAAAAAAAAAAAAAAAAAAAAAAAAAAAAAAAAAAAAAAATGGCGCGAGATGCAAGTTTTGCATTTTAAAGAGAAAAATAATTCCGATTATAATGGGTTAAAGAATATTATAGTCATTATGGCTTGGATTAACCCTTTCCGGCGTGGAGTAATTCTGTTAACTTATGAAATAATGGACTGACACTAGAATTTATAAAGGAATTTATTAGAAAATGTGAACTTGCCTATAATCACGTATATTATAAAGGGAAAATTTTAATTAAATATTATTGGTGCCGTTTGTCAGTTTTGGAATTAAATTTAGGTGTCCTTTTTTAAGGGCACCGTTCTCGAAAGGGTTAAACGTTTTCCAAATTATAGACTTGATTGAATGTAGAAAAATTTTAAACGAATTTTAAAATCGATTTTTTTTTAAATTTGTTTTAATATAGCAGGCGTCGGAGTATGTAGGATAAATTTTATTCTCCTTACCAGTCTCTTTTGCCAATAGTCTTCAAGAGACATTTTGGTAAGACATGCAATAGGAATATTTCATGAAGATTACTGATAAAACATACTGGTAAGAATAATAAAATTTCTCCTATATGCTCCGACTCCTGAATATAGTCATATTATACTAATTTTTGGAGATACTTTTCTATATCCTCAAATTTGTATTGCCAGGTGTCCCGACTAAATCGGGGGGCTCCAAATGCTCTGGACACCAGAATTTTCAAATAATTTGATCTAGATTGGGAGAACCGCGGCGGCGAGCGGCTTATTTTCGTCCACGGTGCTTTATTCTTCTCTCATTCTGACTCTTTTGCGGAAGCCAGGTTAAAAAAAAAGCATTTTAACAAATTACAACGACCATTTGGAAAATGATTTTTTCAAAGACTAAAATCTAAGACATAAAAAATCGCACGGAGTTGATCATTACATTACGTACGCCATGGATTAAATATTAACATTCCTGGACCCATGATGAACAAATTTTAAAAGAAATTTCAGTTTTACAATTTTCGGTACTGTAAATCTTTAAACTTCTACGGAGCTGGTCATACATTACGTACGCCATGGATTAAACATTAATATTCCTGGACCAATTTTAAATAAAATTTCATTTTTACACTTCTAAACATCCCACAATATTACTTTTTATATCGTCGTATAGAGAAAAAATTGCATTTTTAATTGCAGTTTGTTTGAAAGCTGTATCTCAATTCGTTTCCGAGTTATTAATTTTTTTTGTAGTTTTCATTACTTTTTTGTCATAGTGGCAACAGAAAAGTATCCATCTCTGTTGAAAGTAAAGGGAAAATACAGATTACTGTATAGACCAAACAGAAAACTAATAAAATGCGGGATTCAACTAATAAAACGCTTCAGGTATGTTTTTGATTTCTTACACTGACCGAGGACAATAACCATTTTTTCAAATGGTTAAAAAAAAATAAAAACTGGACAAATTTAAAAGGTAAATTATACAAATTAAAGACACCGAAAAGCGGTAAGGTAGGGCTAGGGGCCCAGAAGCTACCGAACGACTCCTGCTGCGTAGAGCTTATTATTATTCTGCGATTAAAGATGGCGAAATAAACTGTAAATAGTTAGTGCTGTACAGAGTCTTTGGACAGCCGATTTACGCGGAACGCCTGGCAAAACTTGATCCAACCTCCCGTAAAATGGGGGTTAATTTGACCCAGGTTAAATATCTTTTGAATTAGAATTATTATTTTTTTTTTAGAAATTGAAAGCAATATGAAATTAAATAAATAGAAATATATTAAATAAATTTTCTGCTTCGAAACGTTTTACAATTGGGTTAAGATTAAACCACCTTTTATGGAAGTATAGCTGAAGGTTTGGAAATATGCATTGATAATTAAGTGGACAATATGTTTTTGAAGACGACGGAAAATTCTGTATTGAAATAAGTAAATATTCGTTTAGCCCTTTAACCCCTTCGCGACGGTAGCCTTTTACGAAATGTTTATTACTTTGCTACCGGTTTTAAAAAACAGAAGTTTGTGCCTATTCAAATCGGGAAAATGCTCGGATTAAATAAGGCAAATTTTACAGTAAAATTTTACTGGTGAGGATAAACGAGGATCCTTAGGCCTATTTCCGGCACGTATACGTGTCGCTCGTCCCCAAGGGGTTAAGGGTAAGTGGTTGTGTTCTTGTAATGTTGAATTCACACCGGAATCTTTGAAAAATTTCATTTCAAAATACAGAAAAGCAATTTTACAACTTTTTCCCACCAAAGTTGTAAAAATAAAATTTAATTAAATGTTTCTGATGCAAATCTTGATTAAACTTATTCCTCTCAAAAACAAAGTTAAGCAGATATCCTGCTTGTCTGAAAACGACATTTGAATACGTTCCAAGTCGTAAAGAAACAGATTTCAAAAATAAAAAATATCTGCGTTTTTCCTTTCATTTTCAACTGTTTCTCGTAACGACGCAATCCACTACCTTTCTTTTTATTTTCAAACTGTCAATAAGTGCAAGAAAAATGATTAATTTCAAGCTAGTAGCAGTCATAAAATGCCCACGAACTTTTTAACACTTTCCAACAAAGTTGAAAAGTGTTTATGCATTCGGTTTGTCTGTCCGTCTGCCCATGCTGCAACTCCCGTAAATATACTCGGATTTTCATGCAATTAATAAAGGTTATTTAGGGTCACCAAAGCATGTTTGGTATCGTATATGAAGTATGTAGGATTAATATTTCATTTACAGGGGCACTCAAAAGTATTCAATTACATTATGGTATATGGAGAAAAATCGTTTTCAGATTATTTTAATGACATGACGCCATTTCAAATGTATTGAAACTGATATAAATCACTTAATTTCACTACAATAACGTTAGAACGGGCATTCGTAGCATTTTTTAATCATTTACAGGGACACACACAAAAAAATCCATTACAATACTAAAAGAAATCCGTTACAATACTGTCTTTGAGTAAAAATTCCTGAAGTGTACGGTTTAAAATTCGGTATGCGCTTTTAAATTTAATTAATTTTTTACATGTTACTCACTATATATAAGTTCTGTATCTCATATACAGGGCTGCACAAAAGTATTCACGTACCATTCTCCTTATTAGAAGAAACTGCTGAAGGGGAATTTTCAATTGAAATAAATGTATTTCTTCAGTGAACTATATTTTGGTATGCATGCAGTTAGTAGATACAAATCTATGTATCCTATACAGGACTGCTAAAAAATTCGGATAATTTTCCGATTGTAAATGGGAGCAGCTGAAATTGTGTTTTGAAATGTATTATGCGTTTCCATATGGTTGAATTAGGGTAATATTTTAATCTTTCTAACTGTTCATTTTTTTGAAAGTTTGTTGGAAAGTGTTTCATAATCTATGCTTTATGCATGATTTTTTTTCTTGTTTATCCTGAATTTAGTTATAATTTTCTTACTCTGGAAAAGTCCCCTAAAAATTTCACGATAAACGCTATGATTTTTATTGTTACTTTCCGAACGCATAAGTGTATAGTGTTCTAATCGTGATTTTTTGTATGTGTATGTCAGTGTGCGAGTGAACACGATAACATCCAAACCGTACTTTCGATTGAACCACTGTTTAGCGAATACACTATATGGACAAAGGTGAGCGGCTACTTGCGATTTTTGACGTTTTCGTAAATACCTAGAAAAATACATTAGGAATCATCCTGAAACTCCAGGTGTGTAAACAGAATAGCACAGGTCATATATTTCCGTGAAGATTTTTTCCCGAAACCCCATAGGGGACCGTCAACAAATTGAAAAAGAACGAATATCTTTTCGAGAACCGTGTAAAACCTAATGTAGCAAAAGCGTTCAAACTGTAGATTATGATTAAGTGCCTTATTGTTATAAATTGTGCTCATTTTTATGAGAATAGCATGTATATTCGTAGAGAAATTAAAGTTTTTATAAAAAGAGTCCCAAATTTTGCCAAGTTTTTTTGCTTATAATTTGTAGAGTTCTTAATATAAAAAAAGTTCTTTTCAGAAAATATGACAAATAACATTGTACACAATTCCCTGCAATCAGAATGAAAAAATAATAAAAATTGTATGAAAAATGAGCAGTTTTACTAAATAATGATTCCCTGCGCATACACGAATGTAAACAAAATATAATTTGCATAATGTGTTAGCTAAATGTATAGAGCAACTTTTGTGAAAATCTCAAAAATTTAGTTTGAAAAATCTGAAAATTATCGTTTATAGTAGGGGTGCACAACCTGTGGCCCGCGGGCCACCACCTTTACCAGTATTTTTATCCAGAAAATTTTTCCTAATTAATTAACAGATAATTCAAATGATACTTTTACATTTTTTGTGTTGGAAATTAATTTCTGGTAAAAAGGTTGTGCAGCACTAGTTTATAGAATAAGCTCAAAATCCGTTATTCAAAAAAGGAAGCAAGAAGATGAGGGGCTGTATCAAAATACAGTAGTACGTGCAGTATTGTGTATGCCATACTGACACTAATCTATCTATATTATAAAGGACAAACATATCTGTGCGTAACGCATACGTCATTTTGCGAATGGCAACGCTTTGAAATTTGAATTAAAATTTCGGTTTTGCAATTATATCTACGGCAAATTTTGAAACTTCTAAACATCGCACGTTTTAAATTTTAACACCGTCGTATAAGGAAAAAAATGCTCTTTTAAATGCAATTTGTTTGAAAGCTGTATCTCGATTTATTTTTGAGATATTAATTTTTTTGTAGTTTTTAATACAAATTTTGTAATTGTGGCAACTGAAGTACCCCATTTATATTAAAAGTAAAGGGGAAATAGTCATGGTTTATTACTTTTATTGATTATATCCTTATTGATGCCATTTTCACAATACAAATAAAAGTAACTATTTTATAATTTTTGAACAGAAAATGATGTGACAAACATATCTGTCCGTAACGCATACGTCATTTTGCGAATGGCAACGCTTTGAAATTTGAATTAAAATTTCGGTTTTGCAATTATATCTACGGCAAATTTTGAAACTTCTAAACATCGCACATTTTAAATTTTAACACCGTCGTATGAGGAAAAAAATGCTCTTTTAAATGCAATTTGTTTGAAAGCTGTATCTCAATTTATTTTTGAGATATTAATTTTTTTGTAGTTTTTAATACAAATTTTGTAATTGTGGCAACTGAAGTACCCCATTTATATTGAAAGTAAAGGGAAAATAGTCATGGTTTATTATTTTTATTGATTATATCCTTATTGATGCCATTTTCACAATACAAATAAAAGTAACTTTTTATAATTTTTGAACAGAAAATGATGTCAGACATTAAAAAAAAACACGCATTCTTCTATATAAATCAGTTACATTTCAATATTTTTACATTACGCTGATACTGAGTTGGAGACGATAGGCAAAATGATTCAGTGAGTAAAAATTATGTCATATTTAAAACAAAACCATCTTTTATTTTGATAAAACTAAATATTTGACCAATACAATGACAACTAAAGGCAAATTTCTGGATTTTTTTTTTCGCGGGTATTGACATTAGAACTTAAAGTTTGTGCGAATGTTCACATGAAAAGTTGTATCGAACAAACGTGACTTTAAGTTTAGAAATACATTCATTAATAATCTAATGCGCGTTAAAATACTTTCAAATTGTGAATTTGAGTGGTGCGTATGTAAATTATGGGAATGTGCAAATAACGTACAATTTAGATTTCACGGGGAAAAATTTTATGATGTGACAAAGCGAAATGTTCTTAACTGATTATTCATCCCATAAAAACAAACAAAGTCTCAATCGATAAATTCATCATAATTACTCATCTTGATTACGTATTCCAATAGAGTTTAATTTTTCAATAATTTAAGCAGTTGAAGTTTGTGGAAATAATATTTTGGTAATTTTAGGTTAAAAATATTATTTGTTTTAAGAGTGAGACAACCAATGTTAGATGAATTTTTTATTGTAATTATTTTTGTAGGTTTATTATAAATTCGATCTGACAGTTCCTTTCTAACATTTTACTTCGTCGAATTTCGACGGGTTCTAACTCGTATATATAAAAGAAAGTCTGGATTTTGTATTAATCAACTCACAGCCAAAACTACTGAACCTAAAATCTTGAAATTCGGAGTAAAAATACTTCTTATGATATAGAGTGCCGCTAAGAAAGGATTTTCCAAAATTACACCCCTAAGGGGGGTAAAAAAGAGAACGAACATTAAAAAAATTCCTTAAAAATCTGATTTTATAGTTATTTTTCAACTGATAACATATTTTGGTGTATTTTTGATGCTGAATCGAATGGTACTAATTAAATTCTTTTAAGCTCAATAGTTCGAGAGATATTTCACATTTTTCTAATTTGGCACTATCTTTGGCGCCAAAACCTGAATTTTTCAAGTGATAATTTCTAAAAACTCATTCTTTTCATTCTGTTACTATAGCAAGGGAAAAAATTCGAATTGAATAATTTTTTAACCAATCCTTTTTGTTAAATAAAAACAACTTTGTCAATTAGAAAAAAAAATTCAAACGCCTCAAAAACTAAAACTAAATAATAATAAAAAAAAACTCAGGTACTTTTTCGTTCTAATTTTCGTCGCGATACCACGCCAAACTGTATGGTATCACGCAAAGCGTTATAAGTAAGCGAACAAACTTAATGCTGGAATCAGGCGTAAATTAACACAGTTGCGTCACCTTGTGGACGGAGTGATAATTCACATACGCGGGCTTTTAGTGTGGCGCGTAAACCTTCAGTCGCTCATGAGAATGAATTTTGTTTGCCACATTTATTACAAAATAATGGCGTAGCGAGTGGGGTATCCAGACGCACTTGACACTACGAAGTTTTCTTCGCCCTATCAGAAAAAATTCAGTTATTAATGAAGTGGAAAAAAACTTTATAATTTTAGTGGTGTGAGTAAGAAAACAGTTAGGTATCTACCCGTAGTTCACACTCCATCCGCTACATGGCGCATGACCTTGATTGATGTGACCTCGCTTTTAATCTTGCGGATACTTCTCCCATTTAAGATAGGACGCTTACTTATATCGCTTTGGTATCACGCCATTTATTTCAACCCCAATCGTGCAAACGATTTTTATTGCAAACCGTGCCAGACATTAATATTTGCTAATTATTGAACGTGAATATTTTTATGCAGGAATTTTTAATGATGGAATTTATTTTATTCCATCATAATCACGCAAAACTTTTTAATATGTTATTTTTTGAATAGAGAATATTTATTACTGATACTGATATAGATTTTACCATTTTGCAGTTATCTGATGATGTGGAAGCTACAATAAAATTACTTCAGAATTTAGGAATTATACATATAAAAATGTTTTGTTCAAAAAACCATGATGTCTTCATTGAAAGAATGAAATGTTTACTGCAATGTGAGACATACGTATTACGTAAGCCATGCTTCAGTAGTAAAAGACATTTACAATTTAAGACTGCAGTTTAAATTGACTATATTTTATTACTTGCAAAATATTTATTTATTCGGTACTTCTTAGTTATCCCGTCGACCAATTTCGCCAATTTAAATAAATCGCCAAACCACTCGCCAAATTATACACATTGGCATAATTTTTTATTTTAAATAACGAAAGAACAAATAAATTAGTAAAACATTAATAAAAATACAAATAAAACGCCAAATTAATGGTTTTATTGGCTATTATTGACATTTAATCTTACAATTAATTAATTAATGCAACCATTATTGGTAATTAATCTTACAATTTGGCGACAGTAATTTGGTCGACGGGATAACTAAGAAGTATCATTTATTCTTATATTTTAAGTATTTATTTTGGTACCCGTCGACCAATTTCGCCAAATTATATAAATCGCCAAATTATACAAATTGACATAATTTTTATCTTAAATAACGAAAGAACAAATAAATTAGTATAACATTAATAAAAATACATTTAAAACGTGGAAATAAAAATCACCTGATGACGTAAATACGTGTAACTTGCTTAAAGTCAAGTGAATGCGACATTTACGATCAACCATTATAGGCATTTAATCTTATAGTTTGGCAATAGATTTTTGGTCGACGGGATAACCAAGTAGTACCATTATTTTTATTGATTTTAAAAAATGGTAAGTCAAAGTCTGTAATTTTCAAAAGTTATATTTTTTAAATACTCATTTTTTTTATCAACAAAATTATTTTTTTTTCAAGTGTATCATTTCATTTTTGTGCCAACTATTACGCTTGGTGGCAATGGTGTTGGCATAACAGGGAAATACCAAAACAGTTTCTGGTTTTATTTCAAATGTAAAGAAGAAAGGTTTAATGAGCAATAAATATTGTAAATATGACTATAACTCAGATTCTACTGAACAGAATTTTGTAGAACTTACACTGTTAAATAGTAAATTTGGTTTATAAATGGTTTAACGTAAAAACCATCATTCTAAGTTGCTACGGGAGTTCTAAAATTAGGTAAACTCGATTATGAAAGATTTCAAGTTAACTAATTAAATGCACAGTAAGTTAGATAATATTTCAGGGATTTTTTCAATATTTATCATATCATTCTGTGTTCTTTAGCTACGGAGCTATGCGGGAAAAGTTCTCAGTGGTACAGTAACGAAAATTGGAAGATATACGCTACAGAGATAGGGTATACTAGAGCGTATATATGCTATAGTTATGGAAGTTGAGCTGCGTTCCTTAAAAAATTCAGAAGTGATGCAGTATATACCTACCCCTACCTCCCAGAGAGTTCTATAATCAGGTTAACGCGATTATGAAAGTTATATTTAACTATCTCAATATATATATAATGCAAAGAGAAATTTCATTCCGGCCTCTTATATCTTGAGTTCTGCTGAATAGATTTTGACGGGACTTACATTGTTAGTTAGATAATTTTTTTAGAAAAGATGTTAGCATAAAACATAACGTTCTACGTTGCTCAGTTAAATAATTATGGGAAAAGTTCTAAATCAAATGAACCCAATTTTGAAAGATTTGCTTTTTTAAAAGGTTCCACTGAATGAATTATTATGGGATTTATACTGTTAATTATATCCCTTTAAGGAAGGTTTCGGTGCATTTTACAGTTTAAAAGATTCTGCTAAGTGGATTTCGATGCAACTTGATCGGTTAGTTAATTTTTCAGTGAATGTTTTAGTATAAAGCACATATCATTTGCTGTTGCTTGGTTGTTAGGTTGCTTGATTGTAGAATTATAGATGAAAGTTCTAGAATCAGGCGAACCCAATTATTATGAACGATCAGCCTTTTCAATAAGTTCAATTAACAGATTCTGATGAGACTTGCATTGATAATTTTTCATAAACACTTTTAGTATATTACATATTGTTCTATTGTTCTTTACCGAATCCTAAACTAACAGATCAACTAAAGAAATTGGTCCTTAACAGTCTAAATTTTGTATGACTCAATAAAAGATATAATAGCGTAATGACATTCATATTGCTTTCAGCAATTCGGTTGGATACACCAGGTAAATGTCCATATTGCTTTAAAACGCATGATCAAATTCACAGATATATTTTGTTTCATTCAAGATTTCTTTAGAAAAACCGACCAGCGTAGCGGGCGAAGGCGGCTAGTCAATGTATATATGGATAAAAACCCTCATCTTTTTGCTTCATTTTGGAAACAACGGATTTTGAGCTTATTCTACCAACGATAATTTTCAGAATTTTCAAGCTATATTTTTCACATTTGACCACGGTCACTTTTGGCCACATAGTGTACGTTATAACCTTGTCAGCACCGCAAACTGATATAACCGCTCACTAATCTATAGTCTTCGTTGCAATGTAAGCATTATTTAAATTAATATAATTCTACAGATATAGCGTTGTTTTAGAACAATTACTAATTATTAATACTCTCATGAATTAGATTCATATACGTAATTCAGTTTTTTATGAACATTTAAAAAAAAATTACAGAGAAAACAATATACAATTTTGCCCTTTTCCTAGCGGGTAAAGGGCTGTAGAATAATACAGAGAATAATGCAAAACTTCGTACAAATTGACAGGCTGATTAAGCATTTAAGATTGTTCTCAAATCGAAAGGGATTAGTTTCTAACACATTTTTGCTTTCTTCTATCTTTACAAGAAGGAAGTATTAGATTCTTGAATATTTTCCGGTCTTTGACGGATTTACACGTATTAGGAGTCAGAGATCTCAAAAAACATGTTTTTATAAAACGTCCGCCTGTGAATCTGTGACTCTGCCTGTCTGTATGTGACACAAATTTTGTGGTGCGCTTTATCTCAAGAACTAGTGCACGGAATTTAATAAAAATTTAAAATAAATTAGTCCCTGATATAAATTGGTGCTGGTTAGTTTTTAGATGTAAATCGCCCTGTAAGAGGCGTTGTTATGATCCATTTTTGAAGATTTCCGAAATAGCTCTATCTCAAGAGCTAATGCACGGATTTTCATCAGACTTCAGATTCAGTTAGTCCTCGATATGAATTGGTGCTGATTTCATGTAAATCGCCCAAAAGGTAACGCTGCTATGCTGCATTTTTTTACGATATCTCAATAGCTGTATCTCAAGAACTAACGAACGAATTTTCATCAAAATTCAGATTCAGGTACACCTTGATAAATATTGGTGCTGGTTATGTTTTGGTGTAAATCGCCAAATAGCTGGCGGTGCTATGCTGCATTTTCCTCGATCTCCTCAATAGCTCTAACCTCAATAATTAATGCATAGATTTTCATCAAACTTCGGATTCAGATACATGTTGACATAAATTGTTGCGGATTTGGTTTTAGTGTAAATCACCCAACAATTGGCGCTACTACACTGCATTTTGCAGGATTTATACGATTTTTGCGATAGTCATATCTCGAGAGCTAATGCAGGGAATTTCATATCTTTAGAATCCTCACGATGGGCAAAGATTGCCATTTATTTTTGACGCTGTGATATCGAATTTTGAAGTATTAACTGGTATGAGATAGAAGAAAGTTTTGGGAAGTGCACATTTCACTAGTTTAGTTCATTTTTGTTCGGAAACGCATGAAATTACAGGTGTTGTTATTCAGAAAATATGCAATCGAAAGACGTCCTCCATTATTTTTTAAACGCAAAAGATCTTTCAGAAAATGCTGTCAGCGTTGGTGTTTTGAACCTAATTTCTAACGTGACACCGAGAGAAGGGAAAAAACCCGTCGTTACGTGACCACAATATCTTATATCTAGATAAGTAATTTAGTTATAAAAAAATGGAAAACTCCTTTTGATTCAAAAACGCTTCAATAGTTCTAGATACATGAGTTTTCTTTTTTATATATTCAACTTTACATACATTTAACATTTCCCTTTATATTGTTGTAAATCGATTAAATGAATAGTCTTAAATAATAAAAATATGTTTCACTTTCAATATTTCGAGAAAAACACTTAGATATATTAATATTGTATTGACAGTATTGGATTGAAATTATTTATGGATATTTAAAACTTTTGTTATATTGAACGTCTTATTCTTTTACTGAAGATTCCAAATTGAATTTGAAATCTTTTACTGTTTAATTGAAATATATTCCATTTATGTAGTGAAATGGAATACGAAAATAATAGGATTGCTTTTATACGATATGTATCGTTTAAATGAGAAATTGTATTTTTGAGATTTTACGATATGAAAATGTCATGTGATTGTAATGTGAAATGTATGCCTAAACAGGGTAAAACACAAAAAGATAAAGCACAAAAAGATATAAAGAATCTGTTTTAAGGTTTTCTTCCGTATATAGAAATTTCTGACAAAATTGCATAAAAGACAGATTATTTTGTTTGAAAAGCGTGCTAAAGAAGCTAAAACCTTTAAAAATTCTAGAGACTTTTTTTACTCTACTTCAGAACGTACAAGACCATTTATGTCAAATCTAAGGCATTTTTTATTCAGAAACTCAAAACTAATAGTGGTACCACGTGTAGAAAAAGGAACGCTGCAGCCTTGCTGAAAGTCAAAATAAAAATGCTATAAAGTATTTTAATCAGCAATATGGAAATCAGATAAAGAAATTTTCAGAACAAACAAAAAGATTTAAATTTTATAATCTTAAATTTTAAGAATGTTATTAAAATTCCAATTTATAGCATTTCTGTCAGCGTCTCACGCTTTTACATCACTCTTTTGACGTACAGATGTTTTATTTTAAAATTTTATGTTATACTTTTAATTGCCCCAATGAAAGAGCGATTTTTAATTATTATGTTTTCTCATTCTTATTTTTTCTGTTAATATTCTTTTTTTCCCAGAAAAATTTAAATTGTAGAAACGATTGAAATGAATGCATTGAAAATTAACTGCATTTTCTATTCTTTTCATTTCAAAGTGATCTATTTCCTAACGTCCTTCAAATAATAACACACATATCAAGGCCTTAAAAGCCAAGCGAAAATTCCAGAAATTTTCGTCAAAGTTGAACACAACTTTTAGCTGTTGTAAAATCCTTTTCTTAAACATAATTTATAATTATTAATGGAAATTTTAATTGTTCCTAATTAGTTTTTGTCCAAGAGATTAAGCAAATGCGCAAATTTCAGAGATCTGCTAATGTAAATAGTTTATTGTGTAATCAAAAATATTCAAATCGAAATTTTTGCATATAGCTGATATTATATGTTTTCGTGATTGTCTAGTCATATCAGCAGGTACAGTAATCGTAATATGTCAGCCATACCTCATTCGCTAATACAGGTTTCGTAAGCGTTCCGTTATTTTTCAGATGAAATATCGGTATTTTTTTACAAAAAAAATATATCTACTTCATACGCGCGAAATGTCGTCTAATTTAAGCTGAGATTTTCTATAAGAAAATACTAGTTTCGAAGAATTTCCTTGTCTGGAAATTCCAGGACCCATAGGAACCCTGTAATACCATACGAAAAAAGAAATACCGTCATTAAGTATAAAATATCTTTATTTAATTTATCAGTAAAGTTAAAATGTTAATATTGCATTTAAAACAAGAGCATTCAAATCGAAAATCTGTACATATCCTGTTATTATAAATTAAATTTGACACTGTCTAGAAATATCGTCTGATAACCTAATCAACGCCCAATGAACAATAGGCCGTCTACGCGCTAAAAGGAAAAAAAATCCTGAAATGCGCATTTTTGACGTAAATGGGTCAAGGTAAGTTTGTTAATTTATAACTATGTATTCATTTTTTGGGCAATCTACACAGAGCTGCCACAGGCGACTATTCTTAGTTTCTCTTCGCCCCACTATTTCAAGAAAAATATTTTTGTAGTATATTTCTCTTACAAATGTTGTCAAAGTTTATGTGAAAAATTTTTGTTTAAAAAAAATAGTGAGAGATAGAATTGAAAAATAATCGCCTGTGGCAGCCCTGTCTACAGGCTAAAATAAAAAATAAACCTAAATTTTCGTTTCCAATAAAATCCAATTTATTTCATAATATGAGGTTGTTTTTTTATTCTCTAAACTTTCTCGTGATAGTTAGACATTAGAAGTTACATTGAGGACATGCTTATAATCCCTTCTGTAAACACAAGACATTCTTGCTTAGGTTGTAAAGGGGGGGGGGGGGGGGGGTCCGGTTTATTCTTGGTAATAAACCGCATTTTGGGGAAGGAAATTAAAAAAAAATTCCGGGAGTTTTCAGAAAGTTTTGGGCATAGAATTTTTTAATTGTTTCTTTGTAATTTATCAATGACTAGCAGGCTATGCCCGCTGCGCTGGTCAATATTTCCAAATGAACCTTGGATTAAACTAAATGGTGAATTTGAACTTGTATTTTAAACAATATAGATCTTCAGCTTGACCTTGCTCATTACTGAAAACGATGCGAACGCCATTGCGATATAATGTTATCTTAAGCGTTGGACAAAATTTAGCAATTAAGAAGTAATTGTTTTAGTTGATTATAAACAGCGAACTTATGGTCGGGTAATGAGACCGTTATGACAACAGGAATTAATACCTCTGTAACTAATCAACACATAATGAAATCGTATATACCAACACCATTCCTAAAAGTCATGCAACAGGGCCACTTGTAACAAAATATGTTCTGTAGATTTTTTTAAAAAGGCTAAACTTTCATAATCAGGTTCACTTAATTTTTGAACTTTTACTCTTGCTCTATAACTAAGTACCCTTGAACAATATGTATACACTAAAACCTTTCCAAAATTATTACCTAACTCATTGTGGTATATCCTACGAAAGTATTATAAACAATCGGAATGAAATACAATTTTCCGTCGTAAATATATAGTAGATGATGATGATGATGCGATTTTGTGTAATAGAATTCATAGTAAAGTTTTCGCTTCAAACAAAAACGATGCTTTCAACATTAAAGCTAATACACCAATATGTGAAGTATCCGATTACGGAAGGTTAACTTGAATTCTCATGAGCAACTACTCAAAGAAAAGTGAATATGTGGCTTTTGTGATACTTTTATGTCAGCCGGGCGCAGGTAATAAATCAATAAAGATTGTTTTCATAGCATATTCTTATTTTATTATTTTCATTTAACACACAAACCTTTCACTCATTTAATTTAAAATGCATGCCTTATACTAATTTCATTTAAAAAACTGAAAAGATAAACAATAACAGGAAATAATGCCATAATTAAAAGCAAAAAAATATTTTTAATTTACATACGCAAAATGTAACTACTGCTACTGGGAATTTTAAAAATGCTATCAGCGAGATGTGCGCACGATTGTTATAAATGTACCCATTTTTTCTTCTAATCGAGGAGCAATTTATAAATCGCACAATATTATTCCAATTCCAATTTCTTTCATTGAGGAACCTATGACCGGAAAAAAATGGACAAAGACTCTTGTAGATTCTTCGGATGACGGCATCTGACGCCATAAACCGAGTTTATATATATGAAAATAATTTTTAAGTCGTTACAAACATTGCTTTCATACTTAAATATTTTCATTGGTGCTACTTGTTATCCCGTCGACCAATTTCGCCAAATTATATAAATCGCCAAACCATTCGCCAAATTATATAAATTGACATAATCTTTATTTTAAATAACGAAATAACAAATAAATATGTATAACATTAATAAAAATACAAATAAAACGTCGAAATTAAAATCACTTGATGACGTAAACACGTGTAGTTTGTTTAAATTCAAGTGAATTTGATATTTACGATCAACCATTATTGGCATTTAATCTTATAGTTTGACGATAGATTTTTGGTCGACGAAATATCTAAGTAGTACCTTTTCCATTTTTGTTTAATAACTCTAAATTCTCAGTAATTTTTTCCCTTTTATTTTACATAAAATCACTATTTTTTAAAAAAATTAAGATGCTTGCATTTTTATTTCAAACTCATAGAGCCGTTTTTATTTTTGAGCCAAAAGGGTTGATTTGAATTTTTTCCGTTGCTAGAGTAACGGAAAAAATTTTGAGGTTTAGATGCCAAAGACACTGCCAAATTAGAAAAATATGAAATGTGTCATGAACTGTTGGACTTATAAAAATTTATTTTGTAGCATTCAATTCAGCATACAAAACTACATTAAAATATGCTATCATTTGACGCATAATTTTGATATTCGATTTTTTTCCCCACCCCGTGCAAAAACCATTAGGGGTGACACTTTAGAAAATCCTTTCTTAGCAGAAGTTTATGTCATAAGAAGTATTTTTACCACGATTTTCAAGATTTTAGGTTCAGTAGTTTGCGCTGTGCGTTAATTAGCCCCCTAATCCAGACTTTATTTTATATACTATATTAGATATGCGATTTTGCGGTGAATCGATGATCGAAAATTAGTCCAATATCATTTGAAATATTACATAACAGAGGAGAAAGTACGAAGAAAGACGAAGAAGAAATGACGAATTACAAAAGACTTGTAATTTTTTTTTTTCAAAATGTTGAATTTTTCCATAGTAATAACGTATTAAAACATAAATTTCCTTAAAAATTATCTTTATTTCCTAGATTTCGAATCTGTGAATTTTCCTATAAATGAATTTGGCGATATGACTTGAGAAAATAGATAATATTTGCTTAAATAAAATGGGTAATATTCGTTGATCTGAGTTCGAGTTTATAAATATCACATGCTTTCGGAATGACGGCGAAAAACATTTTGAAAAGTATGAAATTATTTTACAATATGTATGTGTGGCAGAAATTCACACTGAAATTTAAGTATTCGATTCCATTTTTAAAATATTAACTGATATCTATATAAGTTGCAATTGAATATGAAAATGTACTCAAAAAATGATCTCTTTCACCTAAAAAAACACAATTTGTGAGAACATCCTCAAGCTAATGTCACGCTTATGCATTTTTGGCTTAAAATCACACTGTTTGGCGACAAAAGAAAAATAAAAAATTGTAAAGAAACAAATAGTAATTACACATGTGACTCACAATTACATCTGCTTGTTTCTTCTATAAGTCACGTGATGGGACAATTAGATATAAAAAAATAGAAAAGAACAGAACAGAAAGAAAATGTCGTTAAAATTTCATCTAATCAAATTTTCAGATTCGTTTCCATATCTAACGCAAGCGATAAAGAGCCAAATATTGCGTATCAAGTGTAATATTTCTTATTAAATTAATTTTTAAGCATTACAAATATTTCTTTCAGGTTTTGATTAAATGTTTCCGTTTTTTAATATTATCACTCATTAAAACGGATTTTCTTCTTCTTTTTTTCTTTTTTTTTCATTTAAATAAAATTAGTAACAGTTTTTCTTTTATTTTTCAAGGTTTAATAGCCGTTTCAATTTTTTTTTATCAACGATGAATTTCGCCAGGAAATAAAATAGTAACCTTATCGCCCAAAATAACAGAATTTTCCGTCATAATTCTAAAACTAATATAGGTAGAATAATGTGTTATAGCTTAAAACCTTCCCTGAAACAATACCTATCTAACGGTATAAGTTCCGTAAAAATCCATGCAGTAGAATTCGAAATCTAGGCGTTCGGAACGAAATTTCCGTTTGGATTTTATATATATAATAGATAATAGAATAGATAATAGATTTTATATATATATAATAGAATAGATAATAGAATATGTGTTATGAACTATCTTAAAGTTTAAAACAGATCGCATTGTTAGATTTCCTAATTTTAACAATATCGCGTTATGTTAGTTCCACATTCCACCACCAGGGAGCGCACTCTATTCTTAACGAAAGCGTATCTGAACGAAACTCCTTCATGCAACCTTTCCATAGATACATGAATCGGGAGGGTGGCGGTCTTAACCAATAATTTAAGATAATTGCTGAAATTACTACGAAAAATATTTTAAAGGGGCTCTACGCGGGCCCCTAATAGAGTTAGAGGAAATCGGAAGACGGCAAAATAATCGCGGGGAAAAGTTTGCTTGGGTGCCTCGGAGCTACTTTTGGCGCGAGATCTAAGCTCTACGACCAATAGGAGCCCAGATATTTAAGGAAATATGAAGTAACAAAGTCCAAAATAATAGAATGTTCCGTAATAATTCTATAACTAATCTAGGTAGAATGATGTGTTATAGCTTAAAACCTTCCCTGGAACGATACCTATCTAACGGTATAAGTTCCGTAAAAATCCATGCGGTAGAACTCGAAATCTCGGCGTTCGGAACGAAATTTCCGTTTGGATTATATATATATAATAGATTTCAATTTTTGTCAATGTAAACAAAATGTTTTTTTTTTTTTTTTTTTTTTTTTTTTTTTTTTTTTTTTTTTTTTTACAAATGTTAACAATGTTAATAACATAAATATACTAAAATAGCACAGTTTGAATGAAAGATAATAAAATGCATGCTTACATTTCAGAAATACTAAATAAGTGAAATTAAAATATCACAGGTAATTTTATATTTTATTCGTCGATAAGTGAAAAGTGTAAGAGGCAGATGGCAGATTCTTCTTGCTAAACATGAAAATACACATCACCTTTGTTCTCAGAATCAAAAAATTTAAACAACAACTAAAATAAATCAATGAAAAAATACAATGCAACTCGCAAGAGAATTAATACAGAGTATGTCTGAATATTAGATATGCGGCTAATAGAAATTAAACAATTTTAATTCCTAAAGAAACTTTAAAATCCTTAGCAACTCAGAGCCGCCTTTGTTGTAAAACTAATGAGTTTTAATAAATTATAAAAACTTAGAGTACCAAACTATAAAATTTATGAATTCATAATGAAAAAACTACCTTAAACTTTTCACAATAGTGGCGAAACAGCACCGAAAACTGGCGATATGAAGCAATTAAAATAATAAAACTTTGTAAAAAATCACCATAAAATTAAAACAAAACACAGGACGCGTTTCGATCAGTTCATTTTTGAACTTGTTCGTTTTCGGACACGTGTATGCTTAGCTGATGACGAGCTGTTATGTTTTTAGCTCGAAACGCGTCCTGTGTTTTGTTTTAATTTTATGGTGATTTTTTACAAAGTTTTATTATTTTAATTTTCACAATAGTGTTTGACATTTCTTTAAAAAAATATTTCAAATTGAAACATAACTTGTATTGTTTAGCTTCAAAATTTCCAATATTGCCCAAAATTCCGGGTTTATTTTCGAAATTTCTCTGGTTTATTCCCGTCTCCCAAAATCTGCGGATTTTTTGCAACTCTACTGTTGCTTCTTAACATTATAACAAGAATAATTTAAGAAAATACACTTACCTGGAAATAAAGCAATGAGAACCAATAAACAGTTAATGCGATTGAAGATATCCTGCTTGATAGTCTTATATTCATAATGAAATGGAAAATCACTTATGACACAAAGTGTTGATAAAACTAATAATTCAGTTTAGCCCATAAGTTCCACATCTTGCAGTTAAAAAATTCTTAAGTGCGAAGTTTGAAAGTACAACTTTAACTTTCTTGTTTTTGTTAAGAATGAATCTCTGCTGTATGTCACTTTGTAAAACATGTGCTTGAAATAACTCAGTCTTTATTTCCTGAATTATACTTCGTATGATTTTATTTTTAAACAACAACTGTCAATCTTTTTCATTGTCTTTCGAAATCAATTGGTAATTTACAAAACGTGAAATTAGCAAATTTCACATTCTTTATTTTTATAAATACTCCAGAATGCTGTAAAAACGTGCGATAACTTTTAGCACTTACATGAAGTCATTTTAAAGGAATCGGAAGTTTTCATTGTTATCTACTTCAGCACTATTACAATAAAAATAAAGTCATAATGAAAAATAGTGATAAAGGTAAATTTCAATTTTCTTGTATAAAATGAGCAATATTTATTATTATCTTCTTCAGTGAAACAAATGTCAATAAATCATGTTTTCTTTATTTCTTCTCAGAAAAAAAATATTATTAAAATTTAATAAACAAAATTTAAATGAATTTTCGGATAAAAATGTACTCTAAGCTATTTTCCATATTCTCTTTCAGTAACGGTGAATCTTAATATATATAGTTGAATATTTATGTATTCTGAAACAAAAGTTATAATTTTTCAAATTTATCTTCTTTGGTGAAATAAATATGTCTTAAATGTAACGTATATATAAAATTATTTATTTAGAAATGTAACGTATTGATGGCATTTAACTTATCAGTGTTGTTTCCGTAACTTTTTCATTTTTCAGAAAAATCATCAAAATTAAAATTGACTTTCAGATAAATACAAAAAAGCTCTATTTCACACTCCTTTGTAAAATTACTGAAGTTGATTAGAGTTGATCAGTTTATATGAATAGTTTTTTAAAGTTACCTTTTTCAGTGAAATACAAAGAAATGTTTCTTTTAAAATATGAACAAATAAAATTTCTTCTGTATTACTTTTATATGATCAGTTTTTCAAAGTGATCCTCCTTCGTAGAAATATGAAGAAATGTGTCTTCTAAAAAAATCAATGAATAAAATTTCATATTATTTGTCAATAATAATGATAATAAAAGTCCCAAGTTCCTTTCATCTTTTAGAAAAAAAAAATTAACGTTTTACAAAGTTTTATATATATGCCTTTGATAAAAATGAAGTATTTAATTTTCACACACTCTTGTAATATTCATGAAGCTTAAAATATAGAACTGTTTAATTACATATTCTTATATTTTTAAACAAGTTAATTCAGTCTTAAAGAATGCAACTAAAATTATGCACGTTAATGAAATTTGAAATACTAAATCATAGCTTCCTTTATCATTGAACATTGTAAATAAACTTTATTTCAAAATCAAAAGTTCAATCTGAATTTTCTAAACAAAGCTTTTGATCTTAATTTTATTATAATCGTTTTTTCACATAATTATAATAATAAAGATGATGTAAAATTTGAGTTAATATATGTATTTTGCAGTGTACATTTTTTGCAACAACAGCCTAATGCTAAGTTTCTTTCACGAAGTTCATTTTCTTTTTCCACAGTTATAATGATAAAATTCCATGCATTAAGTTTCAGCAAAATAGATATTTTCCACACAAAATATTTTTTATAACAAAATTTTACAATTATTATACTCTTCAATATAATTTTTTCTTTTATTCTTTAGACTGATAACGAGTAATATTGCATTAAATGTAAACATAAATATCAAAAGGATATATTTTTAAAGCATAAACTCCATACATAATTTTTCTCTTCAAATAATTAAAATAATAAAAGTAATTTTAAATTAAAATAAATATAAATATCCTGAACACAATATTTTAAAAACAGAACTTCATACTATCCCTTTTTCATCAATCAAATTTTCTTTTTAAAAAATTATAACGATAAAAGACAATGCTGAATAAATTAAATATATACACCAGATCGTAATATGTATACAACAAAAACTTTTCACCACTTCGTTAACTGTACATTCTTTAATGAATTCTGCACAAATATTCAGAAATAAAACTTGAAAAAATTCTTTAACTTTTATGAATAAAAAAGTTTCAAGAAAATAGTCTCTTCAATATATTTTCTCTTGCATTTCTTATAATGATTGCGAGTAATATTAAATCAAATACAGATGTAAATATCAAAAGATATATTTTTAAAACGTAAACTCCATACAAAATATTTTCTTGAAATAATTAAAATAATAAAAATTAATTTTAAATTAAATTAAATATAAATGTCAGAATGCAATATTTTAAAAACAAAAACTTCACGGTAACATTTTTTTTTTCAAAATAATTTTCTCTTGAAAAAATCTTAACGATAAAAAATAATACTGAATGAAATAAAATATATATACACCGGAACGCAATATTTATAAACAAAAACTTAACTTTAACTTTTCACCACTTCGTTAACAGCAAAACTTTAATGAATTCTGCACAAATATCCAGAAATAAAACCTGAAAACTTTCTTTAACTTTTATGAATATGAAACACTAAGAGGAGCTAATGCATAACTATTTATGACACAGCTTCCGGATGTTTTGACGTCTTGTGAAGAAACCCAGCTGTTGCCTAACAACTTTCCGAAAAATCACAGAGCTGAGCGAAGCACGATTTTCATCACTTCGACGCTGAAATGATAACTGAAGGAAGAGTAAAATTATCCCCTCTTTCACTCCAGTGATTCATTTGCTGAGAAACTAGTTGAGAAACTATCTGCAAGACTAACGCCATCTGTTGACAGACGTAATAAAAATGAAATGAAACCGGAGGAGAAATGATTAAGAAAAAATAAATATAATAATAATTTAGTAAAATACGCGTTTGAATCGTTTTTATGAAATTTACAGGATTTAGACGGGAAACTGTTCTGATAATCGTCTCGAGGGAAATGTATTTAAATTTCAAAAGGGTAATTTAATTAAGTTAATTTAAAAAATCTTTTTTATAAAGTTCTGAAATTTACTTTGTCCAAAATAACTTCATCTGGTACACTTGCGCCATCTATTAACAGACGTTATAAAAGGAGAATAAATTCGGAATATAAATGGTTTAAAATAATAATAATAATATTAAACACTTAATTCAGAGGAAAATGGGCTTGAGGTTTATTTTTTTTTTTTTTATGAAATGCACAGATTTTAGACGAAAATTCTTTTTGTTAATTGTTTTAACGTTAATGTATTTAAATTTCAAAAGGCTAATTCTAATTTAATTACGTTAATTTATAAAATCCTTTCTGTAAAGTTCGGAAATTTATTTTCCCAAAATAACTTGAGAGACTGCTAGACTATCGCCATGTGCTGATAGCCATAATAAAAATAAAATTAATGCAAACGAAATGATTTAAAAAATCAGAGAAATTTTGTGTTTGATCTTTTTTTATAAAATTTCAAGAATTTAGACAGAAAGTTCTTTATTACATATCGAAAGCGAAATAAATTTAAATTTCAAAAGGGTAAATTAATTAATTAATTTAAAGATATTTTTTCTTTAAAATTGAAAAATTTTATTTATCGCCCAATGCAACTTGGGAAACTATCTTTTAAAGAACTAGCTCTGTTGAAAAGAATAGCAAAAAAGGAAAAGAAAAGTTAGGGAATTACTGAATGAACCCCTTCACGGTGGAATTAAATCACGGTTTAAAAATTCAAATTGCTTATCGGCACCAATTTTTTAAAAAATAAATCATCAACTTATTTAATGAGAAGTAAAATGATAGCATAATAAAGCCAATTACACTATTTTATAAAACTGGTAAGAATCAAATAATCTGCATAAAAGACACAGCCCCTGGATATCACGGGAGCGAGAATTAAGGGGTTAAGTTTGAGCTGCTTCAGGAAATGCCCATTTTTTCAAATGGGGAAGTGTGTTATCTGTAATTAATAATAAAATTAATTGTAAAAGTCAAACGGTTAGTTTTTTTTTAATTAATCAAAAGCGCAGTTTATTATGAAGGAAATATTTAGCTCAACATCTTTATTTCAGATGTTCATTCATTAAATTTGTCAACGCATCTTACAAATATCTGAAATGTTTAAAAGGAAATATTTATTAATATAACTTTCATAAAAAAAAGAAAAATAGATAGTAACGAATTTGTAATTTTTTAGGAAAATAAATATTTATTATAAATTTGAAGTGCAATTAATTATAAACTGTGTTGATTTTTTTTTCATTTTTTGAGCATCGTGATTTCTTTTTTTTTCTTTAGGGGAAAAAAAAAATCTGAAGAATTTAAACATATGCTTTTTGTTAACCCGAAGGGGAAATATTACATTACAATAATCAATCTATAAAGTAATTTTCACGTTTTAGTTTCTCTCTATTCTAAAAAAAAGTAACTACCGCTGTCACCGCCGCCGCCGCCGCCGGTTTTGAATTTTTTGTGACCGGAGGTCTTTCTTCGTTAATATTAAGAAAAATAATGCATACAAAAATATGAAAATCGGTAGTATTATACAGAAATGTTTGATAAACACGCTGCTGCAGACAGTTTTCAGATCGAAGAATTATTTTAAGAGATATTTAATGCTAAAGTTGGACAAAATCGTTCCACTAAAAAAGTTTTATAGGAGCAAAAACTGTTCATAGGAATTTAATCATTTTTAGATCATTTTATGCGTTAGAATTTGCCGGAGTGCAGATTGCATTAAATTTTTTATTTTGACTAATTTTTTGAGGTTTTATTTCTATTTTAAATTCAGATTTTCAGCATTTCTAGAGATATTTTTAACAGATTTTAGAAAGTGATATTAATTTAAACTGTTGCCAACTGTATGAAAAGGGAAACAATAATGTTTGCTTCAAAAAAAAAAAAAAATATATTTATACGTGTAAATAAATTAAAAATTTATTTACACGTGACTATTATAAACAGAAAAAAACATTTGGAATTAGAATTAAATAATTATGTACAAAAAGCAGGAACTTATTAAAAATTACGTCATAAAAACTATAATTACACGTGGATTTTAAGAGAGAAAGGAATTTGTAAAACAATAAATTTATTAACATGCGTTAGAAGTCTTAAATAGGAGAAATTACGTCATATTTACGTCACATTACAGTTATTACATAAAATGAACACAAAATAATATTGCAAAACGGTTTAAATTTAGAAATTGCGCTAGACATTTATTTGATATTTTAAGAGTATACTTTTCAACTATTTTTGTTAGGAAAGCGCAAATAATATTTCATTTCTAACACAAGTACATTCACGTGAAATTAAAAAGAGAAAGAATAGTTTGGTCAAAATTACGTCAGATTAAAAACGATTAATTTAAAATGTCTCATTTAAAAGAACTTTCTTTTCACTTTGTTAAAAAATACCAGGAGATAAAGACTCTGTTTACTTAATTCCTTTTATATTAGCTTATTTTTAAATGTTGTTACACGTGTCTACGTCATCAAGTTATTTTTATTTCGACGTTTTATTTGTATTTTTATTAATGTTGTACTAATTTATTTGTTTTTTCGTTATTTAAAATAAAAATTATGTCAATTTGTATAATTTGGCGAGTGGTTTGGCGATTTATATAATTTGGCGAAATGGGTCAACGGGATAATCAAGTAGTACCGCAACGGATTTGGCGTTAAAATTCCCCAATCAAAGAGAAATGAATAGAAATCCGTTTATAGAGAGATCGCCACTGTTTTTTAAATTATAATTCAATCTTTCGAAATCTTTTTAAAGCCGATCAAATTAGCGTGCATTTAGAGTCTGCGGTGTCTGGAAGGGGGTTGGCGAGCGTAGCTCGTAGGGGGCCGAGCGCCCTAGTTCTAAAAAAAAGTAACTACCGCTGTCACCGCCGCCGCCGCCGCCGCCGGTTTTGAATTTTCTGTGACTGGAGGTCTTTCTTCGTTAATATTAAGAAAAATAATGCATACAAAAATATAAAAATCGGTGGTTTTATACAGAAATGTTCGATAAACACGCTGAAGCAGACAGTTTTCAAATCGAAGAATTATTTTAAGAGATATTTAATGCTAAAGTTGGACAAAATCGTTCCACTAAAAAAGTTTTATAGCAGCAAAAACTATGCATGCCAGTGTAATCATTTTTAGATCATTTTATGCGTTAGAATTTGCCGGAGTGCAGATTGCATTAATTTTTTTATTTTGACTCATTTTTTGAGGTTTTATTTCTATTTTAAATTCAAATTTTCAGCATTTCTAGAGATATTTTTTACAGATTTTAGAAAGTGATATTAATTTAAACTGTTGCCAACTGTATAAACAGAGGAAGCAATAACGTTTGCTTCAAAAAAAAATATTTATACGTGTAAATAAATTAAAAATTTATTTACACGTGACTATTATAAACAGAAAAAAAAACATTTGGAATTAGAATTAAATAATTATGTGTAAAAAGCAGGAACTTATTAAAAATTACGTCATAAAAACTATAATTACACGTGAATTTTAAGAGAGAAAGGAATTTGTAAAATAATAAATTTATTAACATGCGTTAGAAGTATTAAATAGGAGAAATTACGTCATATTTACGTCACATTACAGTTATTACATAAAATGAACGCAAAATAATATTGCAAAACGGTTTAAATTTAAAAATTGCACTAGACATTTATTTGATATTTTGAGAGGATACTTTTCAACTGGTATTTTCACGTGAATATTTAACAGAGAAAGAATAGCTTGGTAAAAATTACGTCAGATTAAAAACGATTAGTTTAAAATGTCTCATTTAAAAGAACTTTCTTTTCGCTTTGTTAAAAAATACCAGGATACAAAGACTCTGTTTACTTAATTCCTTTTATATTAGCTTATTTTTAAATGTTGTTACACGTGTCTACGTCATCAAGTTATTTTTATTTCGACGTTTTATTTGTATTTTCATTAATGTTGTACTAATTTATTTGTTCTTTCGTTATTTAAAATAAAAATTATGTCAATTTGTAAAATTTGGCGAGTGGTTTTGCGATTTATATAATTTGGCGAAATGGGTCGACGGGATAATCAAGTAGTAACGCAGCGGATTTTGCGTTAAAATTCCCCAATCAAAGAGAAATGAATAGAAATTCGTTTATAGGGAGATCGCCACTGTTTTTTAAATTATAATTCAATCTTTCGAAATATTTTTAAAGCCGATCAAATTAGCGTGCATTTAGAGTCTGCGGTGTCTGGACGGGGGTTGGCGAGCGTAGCTCGTAGGGGGCCGAGCCCCCTAGTGCTTTAAATGAATGTAACTGCACAGTTGCAAGACTTCGGATTTTTGAATAACACTATTTTTCAATTAAAAAATTCGTTTTAATCGCAGAAAAAAAATGGTACAATTTCTAAGATTAAAAAAGGGTGATTAGAAAAACAGCGATTGAAATATTAAACAAAAAATTTCTATTCTTAATCAGCGGTGCCATACTCCTTGGAAATCCCAAGGAGAGTGTAGACCTTTTGCAAAATACTTATAACACAGAAATATCTATAATAAGACTTAGCAGTTCTGTAATTGGGTTTATTTTGCGATATGTCCTCGCCCCGCTATCTTCAATAGTCGAAAATAACTTTTTCAAAAGATTTCTGTAGTTTTCCGTCATGTTTAATTTCAGTTAGAGTTGAGAAATAACTATAAAGGTTAATGAAAATGATACATATTCGTTTGTTATATTCATTGTTTGAAATAGAAAATTAAATATTTCCACAATTTCTCAATATCTAAAAATATTTTCAAATTTGTTAAGTTTATCGTGTCACGTAGTTCAAAAACAGAATTATAAGAGTTTCAAATTATGCTTAATGAATACACATTTTTACAGACCTGATTTGTCTATAGGTCTATTAGTTCTATGCCAGCTATACTCAACCTGCGGCCTGCCTACCCTTTTTGTATACGTCTCGATACACCCAATATCGAATCTATATTTATAAAAGTCTAAGAGGTTTATAAAAATTTATTTAAAGCCTTCGCTGTTGTTTTCTATATATTTATGACAAGAGAAATTTATCTGTCTTATTTATAATTAGCCCGAAATTACGTTAAAATGCTTGATTAATTCTAACACTCTAATTGGTAAACATATCACGTGAATGGTAATTTTCCAAGTAACAGATTACAGATAACTGATCAAATGGTTTAATTAAAAGGTTATCCGAGGGAATTGTGCCTCCAGATTTGTCCGGGATAGAGCTATTGGCAGAGCCTTGCAGCTTAAGCCAAAGGCTCAAAATATGAAATGTCTCGCTCAACTATATTTTTTAATTTAAACTGTTTGGATATATTGTTGTTAGGCCATTTTAAATAGGACGTAATTTCCTCCATTTACGAATTTAACGCATATTAACAACTTTATTATTTTACAATTTTCTTTCTCTTTTGAAATTCACATGTAAATATAGTTTTCATGACGTAATTTTCAATATTTTCCTGCTTTTAATACATAATTTTTTAATTCTAATTTAAAAGTTTTTTCCGTTTATAATACTCACGTTTAAATAAATTTTTAATTTGAAGGAAATATTATTCATTTCGCTGTTTTAAAAATTTGCAACAATTTAAAATAATATCATTTTGTAAAAGATGTAAAAAATATGTCAACATTTGAGATTACTGAAAATTTGAATTTAAAATGGAAATAAGTCCTCAAAAAATGAATCAAATTAATAAAAATAAATGCAGTCTGCACACCGGGAACGTCTCATGTATGTTCTGAGAAGAAATTATTACATTCCTATGTATAGTTTTTTGCTTCTGTAAAACTTTTATAATGGAACGATTTTAACCAACTTTAACATTAAATATTTCTTAACCCTTTATCGGGCAAGTCAGTTCTGAGACTGAAATATTGAAAAGATTCACTGCCACCAGACACTACATACAGATTTATTCGAAAATGTAATGCGGCTTTTTTATCAGTGGAATTATAAAAACAAAATATTACAAAAACTTCCGGTGCGAATCGACAAGCTTTCAATAAAAATTAAGTGGTAAATATATTAACATACCGATAAAGGGTTAAAATAATTGTTCTATTTAAAAACTGCCTACATCAGCGTGTTTATCATACATTTCTCTATAATAACACCGATTTTCATATTCTTGTATGCAGTAGTTTTCTTAATATTAACAAAGAAAGACCCCCCGGTCACAAAAAATTCAAAACCGGTGGCGGTGGCAGCGTTAGTAACTGTAAATTTGCGCTTAACCGCCGCACCTGAGATAACTCGATTTCTTACCAGAATTCATTTTAAATGAAATGTGACTTGAACAGCGAACAGCAGAGCAGTTCTAGAGGAAACACAGTAGCAGTGCTACTCCACTCCCTGTATATGAGTATGTGTATAGCAAATCCTAGAGGAGCCATGAAAATATAGTCTAATCATAGCACTAAGTACTACTATATAGTAAAGAAAAAATTTTAAATTAAAATTTAACAATGGAGTGGCTGAAAATTTATGAAAGGGTAATCCAAGGATTACAGTATAAAAATGTGACTTGCTTCTGCTTAACACTTATTTGACTTCTTTTTTTACAATAAAATTTCCGGTTTGAAAAATATTTACTAAGCCGCGGGGGATGCATGGGAATTTACGGTACTTTATTTTTAGAATAGAGAGATATTTAAATTATCTATTTATGAAATTGTGCAACTTTGTAATTTATCTTTTATTTATTTCAAGTAGAATTTTCTGGTTCGAACTGACATATTTTCATTTGTTAACGGTCAAACGATCGATTTGTGGTATTTTAGAGTTAAATAAACCATAACTCTTCCAAATGGTTTTTTTTTTTTTTTTTTTTTTTTTTGTATTAAGAAAAGCATTCGTAAGAAAATATTCCGTTATAATTTGCAACAAAATTTGCAATAGAAATAAAACTTCGGGTAGGTTTATACCAAGTTATTAAGGGTAATCTTAAAATGTGATTTTTGTATGAAAAAATAGATTACAACCATTTGGAGTTTTGTTAAACTGCTATTTTAGTAATGTTCTAAAATCAATTTTAAAAGATAATCTAATTTAGGAAAGTGTTAGACATATTTCTCTGTGATGAAGGAGAGGGGTTTTTTTTTACACATATTTTGTTAGGAATAAATCAAAACACTGTTAAAAAATAAACATGTGTCGTGAGTTACGGAAAAAGAGATAAGGGCTTGCTACATTTTAATCCCTAATAATTAAACTTCTTAAACGGACGGTAGACTGTCAAAACAGCAAAAATGTGAATTTTTGTTTGAGCAATAACATTAATTGTTAAAAACAGTATCGAGGTTGCCAGTTTTGTTTCTTTTTTAACACTTTCCAACGTAGTTGAAAAGTGTTTATGAATTCGGTTTGTCTGTTTGTGTGACTGTCGGTGCTCTAACTCTCGTAAATATAGTCTGATTATCATGACATTGATATAAGCTATGGCATGTTCGATATTGAAAATGAAGTGGGTAGCAATTACGGTTCATTTACAGGGACACCCAAAAGAATTCCATTACATTACAGCCTATGAAGAAAAATCGTTTTCGGTGTATTTTAAAGATATTACACTATTTTAAACATATTAAAATTTATATATATCCATGAGGTGTACTATAAGGGCTTATTGTAGAATCTGGTGTACATATAATTTATCGTTCATTTACAGGGACACACAAAAGTAATTTTCTACAGTACTGCGTATGAAAAGTAATTGCTGGGCTCTTCTTTTGTGGAATGTGTTTTAAATTTTTACCAGTTTTTTTGCACATTACATGGAATGTATAAGTTACATAGGTCATATACAGGGATACACAGAGGATATAGGATACATTTCCGTTTATTGAGGGAAATTTCTAAATGTGAATTACTGTGCTATACGTTTAATTAAACTAACTTTTTGCATACCGTGTAGCATAAATACAAATCTATAGATTTAATAGATTTATATCAATGAAGTGCATTACAAGATTCTTACTGCAGAACGTGGAGAGCATAAAATTTATCGTACATTTACAGGGACACACAAAACAGAATCTGGCTACTGAAAAAAAAATGAACAATAATTGAACTATTGAAGCCTACGAACAATAATTGCTAGAAGTGCGCTTTCTGTTGTGGTACGCGTTTTTAAATTTAATTATTTTTTTATATATTTCTTGGTGCATATAAATTCTATAGATTCTATAAAGGGCTACACAAAACTTTTCCACAACCTCCGTTTATTGGTGGAAATTGCTGAATGGAAATTTTCAACTGGGATATACGTTTAAATGAGTTAACTTTTAGCATACTATATATTATGCATACTTATCTGAGATCATATGCATATACAGGCTGCACTAAACAAGCGTATATTTTTCCAACTATGCACAGTAACAGCAGAAATAGTGTTTTCAAATGGATCATGCGTTTTCCAAATTGTTCATTTAGACAGCTCACCTTATCTTCACTTTTGTCAACTAGGAACTTTTGTTATAGTATTGTGAATGAGTTAGAAAGTGTTTCATAATCTATGCCGTACGCATGATTTTTCGTTCTTGTTTATTAGAGTTTACGAGCAGTAATTTTTACGTTATTTAATGACAGACAATCACCGTAAAAACAGACAAATGTTTCTTAATTTAGCAAAATATAATCTAACCACAGCTGCAAAATCATCCGCTTTTTTGTACCACAAAAATGTAGGTAAAATTTTCTGTATAATTTTTGTGGTACAAAAAGCAGCTATATCTAACCACAAACGAAAATATACAATAACCTTTGCCGAGTTATACAATATTCTATAAAGATAAAGCGATTTTTATCTTTAGAAAAAATGATATATTTTCACAAAATATTATATTTTTTAGATTTAAAGAAGCAGTTATATAAAAAAAGTTAATTTTGCTGCGACTGATATTCGAAAACGTTTTTAACCCTCTGTCTACCAGAAGGGTCCAATGGACCCGACATGTATATTCAAAATATCTATTCAAACCAGAAATTTCTTCAAAACAAACTAAATGTATAAATCAGACAATAATAAGTTAAATAAACAAATTAAATAGTTTTAAGTAAAAATTCTGGTGTAGAATGTTTTTATAAAACTTGAGTAAAATTTCCGGTAGTTCTAGGGTTAAGTAGTTTTTAATCAGTTATCTGAACCTGCAGTATGGGTTTTGCAAATGCTATAACTATTCAGGTAATTATTTTTATTCTCAGGAAACAAGTTTTACAGGAAGACGTCACAAATGAATATCATTAACAGTAGCATTATTTTGTTACTGAAAATGTTTTATTAAAAATTGATATCGTCCAAAAATACGATATGTAAATTTGCTTAATACACTTTAACACTTTCAGGAATTGTGATTCTGTAATATTGAATTTACACCGGAAATTTTTTAAAACTTTATTTGGAAATAAGGAAATGCAATTTTAAAACTTTTTTTTCACTAAAGTTAGAGAAGCAACACAAAGCGATATAAGTAAGCGTGCAAACTTAATGCTGGAATCGGGCGTAAATTAACACAGTTGCGCCATTTTGTGGACGGAGTGATAATCCACATAAGAGGGCTTTCAGTTTGGCGCATATTTTCTAAATCTGTAGTCACTCGTAGAAATGATAATTGTTTGCCACATTTATTGCAAAATAATGGCGTACTGAGAGGGGCATCCACATGCACTTGATACCACGAAGTTTTCTCCGCCTTATCAGAAGTACTTCAGTTATTAGTCAAGGTGCAAAAAACTTTACAATTTCAGTGGTGTGAGTAAGAAAACAGTTAGGTATCTACCTGTAGTTCACACTCCATCCGCTTCGTGGCGCGTGACCTTGATTGATATGACCTCGCTTTTAATCTTGCGGTTACTTCTCCCATTTAAGATAGGACGCTTACTTATATCGCTTTGGAAGCAACATTTTATTAAATATTCTGGTGCGAACGTTTATTCAAATTAAGTTAAACATAATAAGAGTATATTCCGCAGTCCCTCAAGAGGTAGAAAAATACTCAGAAACATTTCTGAAAATCAGTGAGCAAATGGAAATATTTCCTTCAAACCAGAAATTTATCATAAAATAAATATAACACAAATCACTCCGAAATAAATTAAGTAAGAAAGTTAAATACTTTTAAATAAAAATTGTGGTGAAGAATTTTTACAAAAATTTGTGTAAATTTCCGCTATGATTAGCGTTAATCACAGTTCTTATTATATCAGCTTGGATTTAAGTATATACCAAATCATGAAAGCGGAGATAATGTAATTTATTTAAAACTTGCCTAATGAGATCACAGGCTGTGTTTTTTTTTCTTTCTTGCTGTCACTGTTGATGCCGAGTTTTACGGTTAAAAGAAGAAACAGAAAAGCGAATATAAAAGTTAGACGTGAATAAGTTAAAAAACGTAATTAAAAAAGGGCAAAAGAATGACGGATTATCATTTCAGCAACTCAATATAAGCTTCTTAAAATGAAGTATAATTTAAATGTAAATAAGTTTGTAAAAAAAAAAAAAAAGTAAAAGAAAAACCTTGCCTTGCTTTGAAGAGGGGAAAAAAATGTTTCAACTTTAATAAATAAACAGGTGAAGAATTCGCTTGAATAGCAAAATGTGACTTTAACGACGCAAAAGCTGATAAAGATAAATTTTGAAGTTACTTCTCTCTAATCTAAACAAGTCGAAAATTGTACGTCGAACGTGGCAAATCAGGTACGTTCATACTATAACTAGTTTTATAAATATTCAGTTCTTGGTGCAATAACTGTTGCACTCTTATTCAAAAATGCATGAAAGTAAAATGTACTAGATTATATATACTAAATTCAGTGACACAGAAATGATATGACTCCATATTAAATAGGACGTTATCAGCTAGCCAGAATCGGCAACCTAGAATCATTATCTGTCATGGGATATTGTGGAATTATTACGTATGATAGGATTTAATAGAATGAAGAAAGCTTTTATTTATATCGTTTTAAATTTTGATTCGATTTTCATAAAATTTGAAATGACTCGACAAAATTCTGCAACGGTTATATATATTAAATTTCAAACCATTTGGTTGGGTAGTATTTGCGCTGTTATACGCGAACAGACATACAGGCAAACGGACCAGACGATGGCTATAGGTGCGACTATAAGTACTATTTATATAATCATGAACGCACCTAAAAACACTTCTCTTTTAAGCGAGAAAGAAATCTATCTATTTTCATTGCTCCCAAATGAACATTTTTTTTATTATCATATTTTTCAAACAAAATTCTGTCTAGAATCTTCTTGCAAATGAGCTCTCACAAACTGTATGGGAAAATGGACCCAATGGAATTGTCTGAAATTTTTATATGCTGTATTTCATGGTGTATTTCGTTAACCCTTTCCGGCGCGGAGTAATTCTGTTTGTAAAATGATGAAATGACGCACTGACACCGGAATTTAAAAGTAATTTATTAGAAAAAAAACTTGCTTATTTTCCCGTGCTTTATACAAAGAAAATTTTAATTAAATATTCCGAGTGTTACTGTTAAAACTAGATACTGTTAAAATTAGGTGTCCTTTTTTGTGGGTACCGCCCGCTAAAGGGTTAAATTTCAAACCATTTTGTTGGGTAGTTTTTGTGAGGTTGTATGCGGACAGACGGACACACCAGATGGATGGATCAGACGACAACTATAAGTGCTACTTACTTATATAATTACGAACGCGCCTAAAAAAAGGTAACTAACGCTGTCGCTGTCGTAATTGAATTTATTGTGACTGGGCCTCATTGTCGGCATTAACCCTTTTAAGGGTGGTACACTGTAAAAAAAAAAACGGGCTAAAAAACGGAAAATACTACTGCAATCTAGATGCCAGTACTATTTCCGTTTTTTTACGGGAATTTTTACCCATAAATTACAGAATATTTTCCGTTTTTCTGGTTAAAAACGGAAATTTTTCTGTAATTTATGGATAAAAAATCCCGTAAAAAAACGGAAATAGTATTGGCGTCTAGATTGCCAGTCGTATTTCCGTTTTTTTTTTTTTTTTTTTTTTTTTTTTTTTTTTTTTTTTACAGTGTCGTACCTTTATGAAACCACTTATCCTAATTCCCAAATGACATGTTGGCACTAGAATTTTGGTCAAAAAATGGCTAATTATGTTGGTGCAATACAGTTTTTTCTTATTTCCAATTAAATCTGTTTGTCAATTCCGGTGTCTATCATTCGTTTCAACATTTTAAAAATAGAAGTGCTTTGCTCCTGAAAAGGTTAAGAAAGCTATTCCAAAAAATTAAAAAAAAAAAAAAAACTGAATTTTATAGAGAAATGTACGATAAACATGTTAAAGAAGACAGTTTTAAATAAACTAATTATTTTAAGAGATATTTAATGTTGAAATCGTAAAAAATATTTCATACAAAAAGTTTTACAGGAAACTAAACAAACAAATTTAATCATCTTTTGCACTCACATACTGGACTAGGTTACGGTATGCAGTGTCCAATTTTTCTTTTATATTTGTCTAATTTTTTAAGGATTTTGTTTTTAAATATTTTATTCAAAATTTCATTATCTTAAAAAAGATTTATTTTATATTTCAAAAAAGTCATTTATTTACTTATTGTTGCCAAATTAAAAAAAAAAAAAAAACACACACAAATAATAACCTCTCCTTTCGATGAACAAAGTTATTTACGCGTGGATATTAAAAGAGAAAGAAAATTTTAAATTAATTAAATTATTACGTGCAAAAAGCATTAAATCGGGCGAAATTACGTCGTAAAAAACCCAAATAATAAAAGTTCCATATATTTTTACTTTCTTCTATCTTTACAAGAAGAAAGTATTGGATTCGTAAAAAATTTCGACTTCCGGTTTTCGATGGATTTATACGTTTTAGAAAGTCCTGGACAAGATTTGATGGTTTTTAGAAAATGTCTGTCTTTCACTCTGTCCGTCACTCTGTCTGTCACTGTGTCTGTCAGTCTGTTACTCTGTGAGTCTGTATGTGACAAAAATTTTGTGGGCGCTCTAACCTAAGAACTAATGCACGGAATTTCACAAAACTTTAGATTCAGTTACACCTTGATATAAACTGGTTCTGATTAGTTTTTTGTGTAAATCGCCCAACAGGTGTCACTGCTGTGCTGTATTTTTCACGATTTCTGCGACAGCTATATCTCAAGAACTAATGCACGGAATTTCATAAAACTTCAGATTCAGTTAGCCCTTAATATAATTTGTTGTTGATTACTTTTTGGTGAAAATCGCCGAACAGATGGCGCTGCTATACTGCATTATTACTGATTGTTTTAATAGCTCTATCTCAAGAACTAATGCACGAATTTTCATGAAACTTCAGATTCAGTTAGTCCCTGATATAAATCAGTGCTGTTTAGTTTTTGGTGTAAATCACCCAACATGTGGCGCTGCTGTGCAATAGCTGTATCTCAAGAACTAATGCATGAACTTTTACCAAACTTCAGATTCAGTTAATCCCTAGTATAAATTGGTCCTAATTAGTTTTTGGTGTAAATCGCTCAATAGGTGGAGCTGCTATGTGGAATTTTTTACGATTTCCGCAATAGTTCTATCTCAAAAAGTAATACACGAATTTTCTCCAAACTTCAGATTCAGTCAGACGTTGACATACGTTGTTGCTGATTAGGTTTTGGTATAAATCACCGATTAGGTGGCGCTGCTAGGTTGTATTGCTGGATTTAGACGATTTCAGCGATAGTCATATCTCAAGAACTAATGCACGGAATTTCATATCTTTAGAATCCCCATGGGGGGCATATATTGCCATTTAATTTGTACTGCGTCGTAGTGAATTTTGAAGAATTAACATGTATGACATAGAAGAAAGTTTTGGGATTGGCATATCCGACTAGTTCCATTTAAAATTATATTTACACGTGATTATAAAAAAAGAAAAAAACTTTAAAACAAAAAAAAAGTATTACACGCGAAAGCATTAAATGGGAGAAAATTACGCCATATTTAAATAATATCTTTAAAACGTCATATTTAACCCTTAACGGTCGAAGTTCTCCTACAAGGTACAAGCAATTTTTTTTTTCACAAATGTCAGATCGGGACAGAATTTAAAATAAAATTTATTTTTAAGGAAGTAAATTCCTTTATTCGTGTAAATCAGAAAGCGAAAATTTGATTTAAAAATATTGTCAATGTGACATTTGTGGATTAAAATTAAATTCTACCACTGTGACGGCATCGACCGCAGAGGGTTAAGACGATTTTCTTCCAGCGTCTAAAAGAAAACTTCTTTATAAAAGTCCGGGAGTCTGCGACAATTCTTAATAACTCTGTTTATGCTGATTTTCAAACGTATGACAGATGTTACTTAATTAGTCACAAAAACAGCCTTCAGATGCCGCGAACAGCAGTGGATTGGACGTTGGGAACCAAAAATTCCCACAAACAAAGAGAAAAGACCGTTTACAGAAGTTAGTCACTGGTCGTAATGATATCATTCGATCTTCCGAAATTTTTGGTTTCTTCGATAAATTTTACCTCAGAATACCAAACGGGAAATTCTTTGGTCAAGTCGTTTAGGTATTATGAAAGCTTTCGAATTCCTCATGCTACATTCATTTTTAGGGTTTCGTTCATCTGACGAAGACGAATTCGTCTTACTGCTCTGTCTGTCACAGAGTCGGTACACGAAAACTGGATCTTCCCCCCCCCCCCCCCCCCCAGATTGTTGATTGTCACCGCTTTTCTGAAATAAAAATATTCGGCCTATTTAAAATTGGATTAAAAATTCTGAAAAATAAGGCGAATTATACTATTTTTAAAAAGTGGTGACAGTCAAATAATCTGAATTAAAAAAATCCCCAATCTGGCAACACTGACCTGAGATTTGAAATTTTGTGTACTTTCAGCTGAATACCTCGTGTCACAAGACAAATCATAAAATTTCGAAAAAGTATATTATTTCAATTAAATTTACCTTTTCAATGCCATCCGTCCATTTTTGCTATTTAGATTTCAAAACAGAATGTTAATTTCTGTATTTATTACGTAGAATCGACAGCATAGTGTGTTTGCAAGTTCGATTCCCTGAGACGCAACTTCAAGTTTTTGATTTTTATTATTATTATTTATTGTTACAAAACAGATTGCAATACAGGTAATTTTTTAAACATAAACTGCTTGGCAGAATGAGCTTAATGTTAAATTAGCATATTTAAATCTTCTAGAAATCAATTTCTGTTTTTGAAAAATTATAGGTCATAACTCGTATATTTTTTACGGAAATTAAATTCGAAAATATATATTTTTTTAATAAATTTTTGAAAAAAAAAATACGAAAAGTAAGCTATAAATTTTTTAATAGAAATTTACTTCTAGAAGCTTTAAAAATGTGAATCCAAAATTACGGGACATTCCGCCAAATACCTTTTGAGTTAAGATTAAAATGATTTCAGTTTGCATTGCAATAATTACAACTGAATATAACATTAGGAGTTCCAAGCTTGAAATTTTCATAATTCTTGAATTACTGGATAGAATAACTTCGCATTTGGTTATCTTAGGATACAGTTTACTCGAAAGTCCAAATATGATGTCAAAATTAGGTGTTGTAAAGAAAATAGCAAAGTTTGGTGTAATTTCAGTACGGTGATGAAGACAAGATCCTTAAGGTTTTCTTCTCTTTTTCTTCTTTTTTTTACATAAACTGAAAAAAAGGCAAAATTTCCAGTCGAATGATTAGTTTCATTTTTTGTGATATTTTGGGGATAAAAAATGCATAGGTTATTCTATCTTTTGATTTATCTATTTTTTTCTTTTTGCCGACTGTATCATACTCGGTTAGTTTTGGTTGCAGAAGAAGGGAATTTTCACTGTTTTGCTTGTATCAGATTTTTTTCTAAACTTAACTTATAAGGTCCAGGGATACTGAATTGCACATGGAACTAGCTAACATAGCGGAACTAGCTACTAGAATTATCGGTTTTCGAATTATACAATGGTAAACACTAAGTCTTGTTTAGTGAGTGAGTCCTGTATAACAAATTTCTTGAAAAAAAATTACTTAATTTGCTTTAGTTGATAGTAGCTTTTTAATTCGTTTAAAATATTTTTAATTATAGTTTGACATCTTTAGGATTAGAAATTGGGTGCTTTTCCACTATATGAGCATTGGCGATTTATTTTAAAGTTTGGCACAGGTCGGGCTGGAGAAAGTGAGATTTGCTGCTAAATTATATAAACAGCTATAAAAACAAGCTTGATGTACTTTTACGCTCGTTCATATAATATAAATTTATATATATAATAAAAATACATATATAATTTTTTTTATTTATATTTAACTTATTTTGTTTTAAAAACAAATTGCTTATGTTTGTATATAAAAGTAAATGAATGTTTTCCTTATATTAAGTAAATTGTGTAAATATTGAACAAATTGCTTGTGTATATATGAAACAGTAAATAGTTGCAAAATTTCCTATTCTCGCCAAGACCATTTTCTTTATTTCACCAAGACCTGGAAAAGTACCAGAAATTGCATCTGATAATGTTCTCCTGATTTTCCAACGTTTTCTATTTTGCCACATACTTCTGGTCCCATGGTTGTCCGATAATTTTTAGTCTATTGTTATTAGTCTATTGCCACGCTAGTTCGAATTTGCACTGACTAAAATTACAAAGGTCGGCGTTTATTGAAAGCATGTTTAATTAATTTGCATTTTTCATTACTGTTACTGATCGTAATTAAAATCTCCCGTACGAGGGCGCTGTGTCAGCGCCGTAATTTTATTTATTATTCCAATCGTCTGCGTGTTGACGATAGATTGTAATTTAGTTACTAGTGAGTGGAAACACTGAATTTTTGTTGTTGTTGTTATTGAGATAATGGAATGTTTGATTTGGAAACGGCCAGAGAGACTGTTTCACTCTTAACAATTATTGTTTTAAAATAAAGAAATATACAGTTCACTGCGAAGAGTTCCTTAAAAATGGTGTCATTGAGTAACTTATTGTTTATTCTTAACATAAATTGGTCCTTCGAGGCCAAAGTAAACGGATTTATCGTTTGCTTTTAGAGTCAAGAATCAGCGACGAGACTTGGTTTCTTCGAATAAGGTAGGACTTTTTCTTTAACATGGCTACTGAATTAAAAAATATTTTGACAAAAAAAAGAGTTTTAAAATGTAAAATTACTAAATTTGTGAGTGAAATTAAATTAAGTGACTCTGATGAATGTTCTTTAGAACTTGTAAATACGAAATGTGATCAATTCAATACAGAATTGAAAGAAATGTTTGATAAAATTTATTCATTGTGCGATGAAGAGGAAATTGATAAATATATCGATGAACAATCATCGATTGAAAAAGAGTTAGATGAAACTTGGTTAAAAATTAAAAGAGCGAAACAAAAACAAATAAATGTTCTTAAGGAATCAAAGCCGAAACAAGAGAATAGTGTAACGGAAGTTCGACTTCCAACGATTAATCTACCTTCTTTTAGTGGAAACGTACAGGATTGGATATATTTTAGTGATCTTTTTAAATCTAGCGTTCACAATAATAGCGCACTTTCGGGTGCTCAAAAGTTATCATATTTGAAATCTTCGCTTCATTCTGAAGCTGCAAAAGTTGTACAAAGTATAACGATTTCAGATGATAATTATCAAACAGCGTGGTCCTCATTAGAGGAAAGATATTCCAATAAAAGACAACAAGTGTTTGCTCACATTAAAAAATTAATGTCCATTAATTCAATACAAAGTGAAACACCTAGTGCTATTCTTAATTTAGCAGATACCGCCAGTGAATGTATCAGATCTCTAGAAATTCTCGATCAAAAAATTGAAGGGTTTGCGGATACAATAATAACTTATATATTGTGGCAGAAATTAGATGGGTCCACAAAATTATGGTTTGAACGTGAACAAAAAAAAGACGAGCTACCAAAATTAAAAGAATTAATAGAGTTTTTAAAAAGACAAGCGAGAACACTGCAAGTTTCCAAACCTCTTATAAATAATGTAACTCCTAAACGCAATGCTCAACAACGAATCACTAGTATGGTATCTACATCTAATGGTAAAAACTCAAAAACATTTAAATGTGTTAAGTGTCAGAGTAATGAATTCCACGGTTTGCACAAATGTCCAGAATTCTTAAATCTTTCAGTAGCTTCTAGATATGAATTCGTAAAGAAAAATAATATTTGTTTTAACTGTTTAAAATTCCACTCGGTTAGAAATTGTAAATCTACTTATTCTTGTCGGAAATGTATGAAAAAACATTCGAGTTTACTGCATTTCGAGAATGAAAATGAAAAGCAAATTCAAAACAGCGATAGAAAAAATGAATTTATTTCAAAACCCGAGGTCAGTGATTGCAATATCCAAAACCAGAATCAAATCATAGCGCATTCAAATCTAGACCCGAATGCTGCAACATTTCACATTTCTAACGAAAGAGTATTTTCAGGTACATCTGTTTGTGAGATGAATTATTTAAGTTCTGGCATCTTATCAACTGTCATTGTTTATATTAAAAATAAATTTGGTGAATTTAAGCCGTTAAGAGGTTTGATTGATGCTGGATCAATGAGTAATTTCATTACGATTCAGTGTGCTGATTATTTAGGAATTAAGAAAGAAAAAATAAAAGTTGCGGTTTCAGGATTAAATGGCATCTCCGTGAATATTAACTCCAAGGTAAAAGCATTAATTTCGAACAATTCAAATTTTAAGGCGGAAATAGAACTTCTTTGTGTACCAAAAATATCGGATACTATTCCAATAAATCGGATTAACGTTCCAACAGAACATTACCTTAATAACATTAAATTAGCGGATCCAGAATTTTACAAACCTGGAAAAATTCATGTTCTTTTGGGAGCTCAAATATTTTATGATCTTTTAGAAGTCGGTCGAATTGAAGTCCCCAATTCCAATTTAAAATTCCAAAACTCGGTATTTGGATTCATTGCCTGTGGAAGCGTATTAAATCCTGACAATCAAATCACGCAAAATACTCATTGTGGGCTTGTTTGTAACTATGAAGATTTGACAAAAGAAGTTCAAAAATTCTTTCAGTTAGAAACATTAGGGATAAAAGACGATCCCACATGTACTGACGAAGATAGAGCATTAGAAATATTCGAAAAATCTGTATCTTATAAAAATAAACGTTACGAAGTTACCTTACCATGGAAAAAAGATTGGCGAGAAATGAACGACAATCTCAAAATAGCCAATAATAGACTAAACTGTCTTAAAGTGAAAATGAAGCGAAAATTAGAGCTTCGTGCTCAATATTGTGAGACTTTGAAAGATTATGAAAATAAAGGAATCATAGAAAAAATAACGGAAACGCACAAGCCAGTGGAGAAACCACTTTTTTATCTTCCACATCAACCTGTCTTTAGACAAAGCCTGACAACAAAAATGAGAGTAGTCTTCGATGCCAGCTCACACGATGTTGGCGAATTATCGTTAAATGATTGTCTTTGGCCAGGTCCAAATCTAAATCCAAACATATTCGATCTACTTATCAATTTTAGATTAAACAAAATAGCATTGATAGGTGATATAGAAAAAGCCTTTCTGCAGATATCCCTAGCGGAGAAAGACAGAGATGCAGTGAGGTTTTTATGGATTGGAGATAGAGGTATAGAAATATATCGCTTCAACCGTGTTCTTTTTGGTATGAATGCTTCCCCGTTTCTTCTTGCTGCTACTCTAAGAAAACATATCAAGAAATTTCAAGTTAGATATCCTACAACAACAAAGTTATTAGATAGGTGCCTCTACGTTGATGATTTCATCGCTGGTGCTGACAACTTGCAAGATGCGTTAGAAATCTCTCGAAATACTGTTTATATTATGAGCGAGGCAAGTATGAAACTCAGAAAATGGTCAACTAATGATAACGATTTGATGGAGCGATGAAAACAAGAAGGGTTTGATACTCAGCCTCTACACAACCCAATTGAATTAGGATTTGACTCAACAAAGGTTCTAGGAATGTCTTGGCATACGAGTGAAGATTGCTTTATCGTAGATGTAAAAGGCTTATTAGAAATGTTATCAAAAAATGAAAACACCAAGCGCTTCATCCTGCGTGCTATTGGAAAAATATTCGACCCTCTTGGCTTGCTCACTCCTTATACTATTCGCATGAAATGCCTATTTCAAGATCTGTGGTTGAGGAAAATTGCTTGGGATGAAGATCTACCAATAGATGTTAAAGAAAAGTGGCTTCAATGGTGTTCTGAGATCCCACGCCTCTCCGACCTAAAAATTCCAAGAATTGTGCTAAATTCAACGAAAGAAGAAAATTCAGATGTGGTAGAGATTCACTGTTTTTGCGATGCTAGTAAGAAAGCCTTCGGCACTGTCATATACCTCAGAATTGTAAAAGAAAATGCTATTGAAGTTAACCTTGTGACTTCAAAAGGTAGAGTTACACCTCTTAAAAAAATCACTTTACCAAGATTAGAGCTATTGGGAGCTTTACTTGCTGCCCGACTAGGTAATGCAGTCAAGAAAATAGTAGATCATAAGAAGCCATCAGATGTGTTCTTCTGGACAGACTCGAAAATCACTTTGTACTGGATTAGAGGTTCTAGTAAAAGATGGAAATCATTCATAGCGAATCGTGTCAACGAGATTCAATCTTTGACTGACTCCAATTCGTGGTTTCATTGTCCGGGAAAGTCTAATCCAGCCGACCTCCTTACCAGAGGCGTCAGTGTTGATATGCTCTTAGAAAAGGATTTGTGGTTTAAAGGTCCCCCCTTTTTGAGAGAAACTGTTCTCCCAACTAATGACTGCAACATCCAAAATTCGCCAGATGACTATTCTGATGAACTAAAGAAAACAGTTAAATGTGAAAATGATAACTCTTTAGTTACTCTAGCTATTTATGATCAAAATTATTTATTAGATTATATTATTAGTGTTAGTAATAATTATATAACTATCATTCGTATTTTATGTTATGTGCTTAGATTTATTCATAACCTTCGAAATGTTAATAGAGTGAAAGATCATCTTACTTCTAAAGAATTGAATGCTGCAGAATTATCACTGATAAAGATGGTTCAACAAAGTGAGTATCAGGAAGAAATAAAATGTCTTCAAAAAGGTAATTCGGTACCAAATAAAAGTAAACTAAATTCTTTAAATTGTTTCTTAGATGAAAGTAATATTTTAAGAGTTGGGGGTAGATTGGGTAACTCATATTTGACAACAAATGAAAAACATCCTATGGTTCTGCCAAGTAAGCATCCCCTTACTTTAATTATTGTAAGATATTTTCATTTAAAGTATTTACATGTAGGATCACAAACATTGTTGTACCATATTCGTCGTAAATTTTGGATAACTAATGGTAGAAACATCTGTCGCAAAATAACATATGAATGTGTCACTTGTTTTAAAAACAAGCCTGTATTAGCGAGTCAAGTTATGGGTGACTTGCCCAAAGAGCGTGTTACACCTTCATTTCCATTTTCCATTATTGGAACCGATTATTGTGGCCCTTTTTACATTAAATTCAAAAATCAAAGGAAAGGTACATATAATAAAGTGTATGTATGTATATTCGTTTGTCTCTGCACCAAAGCTATTCATCTAGATTTCGTTTCAGATCTCACTTCTGCAGCCTTCATTGCTTGTTTTAAGCGCTTTGTTAGCAGAAGGGGAAAGTGTTCAAAAATATTTTCTGACAATGCAAAAAACTTTGTAGGGGCAAACTTAGAATTGAAAAGGCTTCACAATTTGGTTAGACACCCAGATGAAGCATTAGCTGATTATTTTGCAAGGGAAAATATCGAATGGAATTTTATTCCTCCGAAAGCGCCGAACTTCGGTGGTCTTTGGGAGGCAGGGGTTAAATCATTCAAATTCCATCTAAAACGTGTAATTGGTAACGCGCACCTCACTTTAGAGGAATTTCTGACAGTAATTCTAGAAATTGAAAGTGTTTTGAACTCAAGACCTCTGTCCCCATTGTCATCAGATTTCGACGATTTCGAGACTCTGTCACCGGGTCATTTTCTTATAGGTAGGCCCTTAACGTCTATTATTGAACCCCAGCTCACTGAAATTTCGGAAAACAAACTTAGCAACTGGCAAAAAATAACAAAATATAGCCAGCAAATATGGAAATTATGGAAGCGGGACTATCTGAACACCTTGCAGCAACGTAATAAATGGCAAATAAATAAAAACAATATAAATGTTGGTTCTCTCGTATTGATCAAAGATGAAAATATGCTCAGCACAAAATGGGCAACAGGTAGGATTTCCGAGATATTTCTCGGTAAGGACAAAAAAGTTCGAGTAGTGAACATTCGTCTGCCTAACGGTACAATAATAAAGAGAGATGTGAGAAGTATTTGTCCTCTTCCAATTAATGGAAACTAATTTCTTTAATGTATATATTTGGTATATTTTGAATATATTTTGTTGTTTAATTTCTATAGTATGTTTTATTGTATTCAAATGTAAAGTAATTTAGCCATTTTTCCTTTGTTATTAATTATATCTTTGCATTGTTATATGTAGTATTATGTAATTTTATATTATATATTAGAGTAGTTTTGAAACCTGCAGGTTTCAACGGTCGGGAGTATGTTACTGATCGTAATTAAAATCTCCCGTACGAGGGCGCTGTGTCAGCGCCGTAATTTTATTTATTATTCCAATCGTCTGCGTGTTGACGATAGATTGTAATTTAGTTACTAGTGAGTGGAAACACTGAATTTTTGTTGTTGTTGTTATTGAGATAATGGAATGTTTGATTTGGAAACGGCCAGAGAGACTGTTTCACTCTTAACAATTATTGTTTTAAAATAAAGAAATATACAGTTCACTGCGAAGAGTTCCTTAAAAATGGTGTCATTGAGTAACTTATTGTTTATTCTTAACAATTACCAAAATAATTTTTAAATAAATATCACAGTTCGATTCTTCATTAAATTTCAACTAATAATCATATAACATATTTCATTATCACTATACGCAGATCAACTTAAGTAATCCCAGATCGCACTAATATCTACGAGTTTATAATAAATTTACAATTGTAAATCAAAACCCTTATAATACCGAAAACCAAATACTAATTCCCAAAATTTAAATGTCTTCTAAAATTAGCACTTCACGCCTTTAAATAAGTTATACAAAATGAGAAAAATATTTATATAATTACTAGGGGGCTCTGCCCCCCAGCAATCTACGCTCGCCAACCCCCGTTCAGACACCGCAGAATCTAAAAGCACGACCTATAGCGATCTCTTTGTAAACGGGTTTCTATTCAATTCCCTTTGATTGCGAAAATTTAAACCGAATCACTTGCTTTTAAGACATCCAATGGTTGTTTTCGTGTTTGATTAAAGAATATCAGTTAAACATTTGAAAAGAAGGTAAAATAAAAAGAATTAAGTAAACAGAGTCTTTGTCGACCGGTATTTTTAACAGCGTTATAAAACGATTGGCATGATACAATTTACTACAATTACTACAATTTACTGCTTTAACCGCTTCAAGGGCGGTGGTTCATTTTTGAACCACTTAATTTTAATTCTTAAATGCCACATTGGCACCAGAATTTTGGAATGAACATTTTCCTTTTATTAAGTAAGTGAACAAAAGCATTTTCGTATTTCGAAATTTGTTTGTAAATTCTGGTGCCATTCACTGATTTCAACATTTTACGAATAGAAGTACCTTGCCCCTGAAAGGGTTAAACAAATATTAATGTATTTATTATTTTAAAGTTTCCTTTCTCTTTCATTATTCACGTGTAAATACAATTTTCAAGACATAATTTTCAATATTTTCCTGCTTTCAACACGTACTCATTTAATAGTGATTTTAAAGGGTTTTTTTTTTCTGTTTTTACTAGTCATGTGTAAATAAATTTTTAATCGTTAGGAAATATTATTCTTTGCACTGTTTTTAGAATTGAAAACAATCTCTATAATAATAGCCTAAGTCATGTGACTATCATCAACAGTTCCTTTGCTTTTCATAAGAAAGGTTTCCATTTTGATTAAAGAATCATAGTTATTTTTTCGAATAAAACTACATAAAAGTTGACATGATCGCAAAGAATTCTTGGTACTTTTATGTTAGCCGGGTTTAGATCTCGCCAATAGCTTTTTTTTTTTTTTTTTTTTTTTTTTTTTTAACTCGCCAGTTAGCATTTTTCTATTTTACGAGTGGTAAATTAAAACGGTACTACTTGGTTATCCCATCGACCAAAAATCTATCGCCAGACTATAAGATTAAATGCCAATAATGGTTGATCGTAAATGTCACATTCACTTCACCGTAAGGAAGTTACACGTGCTTACGTCATCAAGTGAGAATAATATGAAAAAGAAGAAAAACTGTAAGGTTATCGCTTGCATATGCCCATTTAACAATTATGTCATGCAAATGCTCATCAAAATATAATCAAATATTTAATATATTTACATTATAATTACTGTATGTCTTTTCTCCGATATTCTGTTACTTTTCCTGAAAGTGACGTTAACACTTTCAAGGGCGGTGGCTAGGGCGTCTAACCATCTAATTTTAATTCCAACACTGGCAAATGGGACCAATAATACATTAATAAAATTAATGTCAGTTAATGACATTAATTAATGCCAGTCATTTATTTCATCATTTTACGAACAGAATACTTCTGACTCTAAAAGGGTTAAATCTGGTTGAAAACCATGTACGCAAAAAAGCCACAATGAAAAATTGAAACGTTCCCCGTATATTCCAGGAAAGTTTTCGCTTTTTTAATCGTTTTTATGATAACTAAACGTTTTGCTGGAAAATTATAATTGTCTTTTCTAAAACATTAATCCCTGAACATCTGTCATTAAATAAGTCGTAAATTAACTATTTGGACAATTAGCTCGCTAGCACGTGGATTCACAACCCTGGTCTTACAATGAAAACCACCCGTGATCATACATATTAACAATAAATCCTGAAATATCCCTTGGATATAAAGGCAGTTGTCTTGCACAGTATTTATGTAACTATAATGTAACGATAACGTAACTGTTTTCAATAGACGAGTGACGACTGACTATGATGGCTGACGAGAAGTGCTGGTAATTGCCGCCAATCATATCTAAACTACACTGAGCTAGACATTCCTTTATTTTGAATGCTACTGAAAGTGCTTATACTGTGTCCGTGGCCAAAATTTAGTCACTTTAAATGATATCATCACATTTGAAACAAGCGAAATTAATATGATACAAATCTCGCTAAAATATGTTCATTATAGGTAAAGGTGTGAATGAAAATTTAATTTCAGCTTGTAGTGACACACTCTGTATTTTTGGTTCAATGTATTGTATTTTTGATGGAACAGATTTTTTGAGATCCTAGTTTCCCTTACGAAAAAAGATTTGTCTTGACCACATTATCTCCACTGAAAGTATGTTCGAAGGTTTTAAGAACACTTTGTATGTTTCATACCTCTGAAAATGGTCGCTTACTCCCAGATACCGACCGCTCTTTTGTGGATTTAACCCTTTGAGGGGCATGCAATAATGTCTCTGTAGTATTGAATTCTCACCGCAGTAATCGAAAAATTTTATTTTTAAATAAGAAAAAGCAATTTGGCATGATTTTCTCACCAAAGTTTAAACTATAAAATTTAGTTAAAATTTTCTGATGCGAATCTCGTATAAATTAAGTGGGATATAATACATCCCACCGCACCTCAAGTGGTTAAAAGCTCCCTGCTAAATGAAAAGTAATAGGAACGGTATCATCTTTTGTCGAAATGCTACCATTTGAATAGATTGCATTATTTATCTTTTATTTTACTCTCTTCTTAACAAATAAACAGTTTACGACTGAGAAATTTTCTTCCAACTAGGGGGCTCTGCCCCCTACGAGCTACGCTCGTCAACCCCCGTTCAGACACCGCAGACTCTAACAGCACGCTAATTTGATCGCCTTTAAAAAGATTTCGGAAGATTGAATTATAATTTGAATCTGACAATTATAATCTGGCGTAATTTTCACCAAACTTTTTTTTCTCTTTTTAATATTCACGTCAAAATACTTTTGTTAGAAATGAAATAGTATGATCATCTTAAAATGTCAAGTAAATGTCTCGCGCAATTTTTAAATTAAAACTGTTTTGCAATATTATTTTTTGTTCATTTTACGTAATAAGTGTAATATGACGTAAATTCTTCTATTTAGGACTTCTAACGCATGTTACTGAATTTATTATTTTACAATATTCTTTCTCATTTAAAATTCACGTGTAACTATAGTTTTTATGACATAATTTTCAATGAGTTCCTGCTTTTTATATTTTTTGTTTATAATAGTCACGTGTAAAATAAATTTTTAATTTGAAGCAAACATTACTGTTTGCGCTGTTTATGCAGTTGGCAACAGTTTAAATTAATACAATTTTCTAAAATTTGTAAAAAATATCTCTCGAAATGCTGAAAATTTGAATTTAAAATAGAAATAAAACCTCGAAAAATTATTCAAATTAAAAAACTAACTGCAATCTGCACACCGGGAAATTCTGACGCATAAAATGATCTAAAAATGATTAAATTCCTATGTACAGTTTTTGCTCCTATAAAACTTTTTTAATGGAACGATTTTGTCCAACTTTGGCATTAAATATCTCTTAAAATAATTCTTCGATTTGAAAACTGTCTCCATCAGCGTGTTTATCAAACATTTTTCTATAATACTACCGATTTTCATATTTTTGTATGCAACAGTTTTTTTAATATTAACGAAGAAAGACCTCCGGTCACAAAAAATTCAAAACCGGCGGCGGCGGTGACAGCGGTAGTTACTTTTTTTTAGAATAGAGAGATTCTTTCAAAATCTCTATTCGATTTAAAAATATTTGTTTTGGAATATAAGAATATTTACTAATTTTATTTAATTCATTGCGGAATCCATGAAATTTAAAACTTTATTAATTTAAAAAATTTCGAAACTAACCTCCTTTTAAATAACAACGCAGAGTAAGGATTTTTTAGTTCAAAATTCATTTGTAAAACAATATTGTTTATTAAAATGAAAAAATCTGCGTTAAATCATGTAAAATTGTTTTAAAACTTAATTTTTTAATACCTCTAAACTCTGAAATATAAAAGTATTCGGCAATGTTGAAATTGTCTTCATTAAAATAGTTACTAGTCGTTTAAAAACTTACTATTTGACTTACCGAATACTCGGTATTCGGTTTATCTGTAGCCGAATATTTGATATTCGGCTAAAATCCCTTCGGTCCATCCCTAGTCTGTACTCTGTATATCTGTTTGCGTATTTGTTTACGATGCGTTAGGGAAATCCACCATACGTGGAAGATTAGAAATTTGGTTCTGCGACGTAGAGACGTTCGAGTAGACGAAGAGATGTTCAAATAAACCTGAGTCGCAATTCGGGATTTATTTTATTACATTTTTTTTGTTATATTTTTTTGACGGAAAATTTGGCGTATTTCTTCGGCCTAACAAATTCGCTGGTAATTTTGACCAACTCATAAAATCAACCCAAATTCAATCATTTTTGTCCCACACGGTAAATTTTGCTCTTTTTCATTAAAGTTTACTGGGAAATCGTTCAGCAATTTTTGAAGTTTTCTTGAATTTTTTAAAAACTGTCTCTGTTTCGCTAAAACTCAGAAGTTTTTTCATTATCAACCACTTTATATTTGACGCATTATCCATCCAATCTTATATTTTATATCCGTGTGTGAAAAGTACTTTTGGAAATCGATTGGAAATATATATATATATGAAATGTTTTTTTTTATATTAATTATTAATTAAAAAAAAGCAAGACTATCGATTTTTTTCTTAATCGCAACGAGAAAAAGAGGAAAAAAACGCATCTTTGGTTTCTTAACCCTTTGTAACTCAGAACTCCGATTTGAAATATATTTACTCATTAGAATACATCACTTTAAGTGTGGAAAAAATAGAACTTAACAATAAAAAATTAATGACTAAAAGATACGTTTTTCACAGCTGCAATAAAAAAGAAAATTACACGCTTTTTATAAATATTGTTAATTTTCTAATGCAAAATTGTAAAGTATGCGAAATTACGTTTGAAAAAATGTATTTTTGGACATCTCCAGCCTTTTTAATTTTCCAAAATTTACAAATTGCATAAAAAAATAAATAAATAAACAGATGCAAAACTGCTCAAATGATAAATAAAACTTTGGCATGGAAAATTAACTCAGTATCGCCGTTTGTTGAAAATTCTATGAACAATGTATATTAATTGCTGTGTTAGGAAATAGCAGCAATAAATAAAATTTTTATTTAACGCCCACTGCATAAGTAACATTGTTTATCAGGTATGTCGCAGACATGCAAGTCGGTGGCATAAAATGGCCGATATGTTCTGCTCTCAAAGCTGATAGACGGAGGTGCTGGGTTCGAACCAATCGCGCCGTCGGCTTAACCGTTCGCAGTTTTTCGTGGTTTTCTTCTAACCTTGGGTAACCTTGCGTAAATACGAGTTAGGCTCCCTTAGAAAGATCCCAACGGAGGTCACCCCACTCGGGTCTATATCCCTCATACGGACGTTAAAAAAAAACACCACCGGTGACACAAAGAGATAAATAATCCCATTTATGGCCAAAAACCTTTACTATGACAACTCATGTCACCTCGCGGTCGGGATCTTTTTTGTTTAGTAATTGAAAAAGGTGAGTTGGGATTGTATGCTTAGCAATTGTCTCGAACTACAATGTCCCCTCCTGCCGGAGTTTTATACTCCCACCCCGGAACTACAGAAATCCCTTCAGGAGAAAAAATTCTAAATTAAACATTGATTTTAGGTACATTTAATGTTATTATCTCGGTGCCGGTAACGTCGGGCCGGTCAGCTAGTTAAAATGTTATTGAACCCTTAACCGTAAATAATCAGTATGTGAGAACACATACCTTAAACGGAAAAGTGCCGTACTTGAGACGGCACTACTAACTGACATTTAAAAAATCTGTTTTGTTTTATGATTTTATTTTACTAGTGTTTCACTATTAAAATTAAAGAATGAAAATTTCTTTCAGTTTATGATAAGTTATTAATAGTTTTGTTTTATTTTCTAGTTTATACCTGTTACTAGAAATTAGCAGTCTCACAGACGACACGTTTCTTTTTCTAGACGATTTGTAACATTTACGATTAAGGTTAAGCTGGCCAACGTTTAAACTTTGTAAACGTTTCACTTAAGGGGCTACTTCAGTCACGCGAAAAGACACTCTCGCTAAAGCTAATCTTATGGGAGAAATTTTTAACGCTATCTCATTTGCATCTCAATATTTTTTTTTTTTTTTTTTCTTTGCGTTGGAAGGCTGAGGTCAATCTGTACAAAGGCCATTTTTTACTTTTTCGATATAGTTTGCAGATTTTTTTTATGAGGATGCTTTCACTTTCAAAACAGGATCCGAAAGTGAAACTGACCTAAAAAAAATACACGAAAACAAAATCGAAAAAGTAAAAAACGGCAGATGTAGAGATTGACCTCAGCTATCCAATGCAAAAAAAATCATCTACAAATATTGAAATGCAAATGAGATATCTTTAAAAAAAATTTCCCATCGGATTAACACTAGCGAAGGGGTGTTTTCGCCTGACTGAAGTAGCCTCTTAACATAATACCATAGCTGACAACCTTCCACTAATCTTCCGTAATGGTTGGATTAATTTGACACAGGTTAACGACATTTCAAACCAGAAAATTTATTTCATGAATGCTTATTTATTTAAATCGAGGTTTCTACGTGGAACATACTTATTTTCATTTCTTAAAAAAAAATTCTGGTTCGAAACGTATTAAACCAGGGTCAAATTAACTCAAGTATTACGGAAGATTAGTTTGAGGTTGGCACCTATGATAATACGTATTATAATTTACGAGCCGTTAATTCCCAAATTGGCTCATCCGATCGCAGCAATCTAATCCTTTGTTAATATTAATATTTTGGATTACTTTACTGTGATTTTGATCAAATTTAACAAAATAAATCTATTTAAGTCATTATAATTGCATTATATTTTACATTACACTACTTCATAAGAAAATAAATATAATTATCTACTATATAAATATCAGTTTTAGCCAATCAGATTGCTGGGATCGGTTGAGCCAATTTGGGAATTAACGGCTCATTTGTAATTTTATTTTATTTATTGGAATTAATTTGTATCACATACAAACGAAACACTTTATTAAGTAATTATGCTCCATACATTTTCTGATTCCAAATGTATATTTTTGCTAAAAAAAATAGTAAGAAAAAAATAGAAAGGTTGGCAGTTATACAAGAGTATATAAGATTCGAGTTTGTAAGCATAGATGCCAACTTGTACGCTTTTTTTACCATTATTTTTAAATAATAATTTTCGCGTTATTTAATGCCGAACTTTGGTGATTATATAAGGTTTCGATTAGTATTAAAGAAAAAGTGTAAACGTTTACAGCTAACATAAAAGAAAGTATTTGAAGATGTGGAGAAACAGATTAAATAATCTTTTATTTTTGTTAAAAAAGCGGGTTGTGATATCTATTGCAATTATTTGTAAGTTGTTATACATAAATTAGGAAGTTGTGATATTTATTCTAATTATTTGTAACTTGTTGTTTATAAATAACGATATTTAAAAAATAATCAAATCTCAGTAGTTTAAAGTTAATAACAATGAACATTTAAATTTAATATCGTACGATATTCAGTATTTCCCAACTTTTAATTATTTAAATTAAAATTGCTAGGGACAAAGAAAATGCATTATTTTTTTCCACATGATAGATTGAAAAATTGTTTTATTTGGTTCGACATTTCACGAAGAATATAAGTCATAAAGTTAAAAAAGAATTTCTTTTTTAACTTTCAAACGGAAAACTTGCATCATTCAAAACTTGTTATTCCCACGAGAAGAAAGAGCGGTGCAATGCAAATTATTCTTCCACAAAAAAGTAATCATATTTTAACAAAATAAATGTTTTTTTTTTTCCTCTCAATATATTTTCACTTTTTTTCCTTTCGCTGATACGTAAATACTTAGTTATGAAAAATATTTGAAAGCAATTATCTTTTTGAAGTAAATGAAAAAAAAAATGCTTCTCACCGAGTGAGATATGTCTTTTCAGAAATGGATTTCTGTACTTTATTATTATTTTTTTAAAGTTTTCATCATTTATGCAGAGACAGAGTTGCTGATTGCTTTCAATTGTTTTGATAGCATGGTATGTCATTTATCAGAAAATCATGATTAATAATGTAAAAAATATATTTATATTCAGGGTTCGAACTGATGTACCACAAATGTTTAACCGTTTTTTTTTTTTTTTTGCTGTATTTAACTACAGAAAAATATTGCAACTTCTGTGGTTAAACTGATTCAATGTTGAAAAATTAATTAGAATTTTCCGTATCATTAATGATGGTACCATTCTACTTCTAAGTTCCAAGGAATGTGCGGAACTTGGCTATATCATGGAACTAACGAATAAAGAGAAAATGCGTATCCTCAAAATAGTAAAATTTAAACTGTAACCGGTTTCGCAGTGGCTCATTGCAGTCGGGGCAAACTTTCACCCGTTAATTTGAAACGAAATTTTCATCTTATTGAAACGCCTTATTAATGCACAATTTCAGTCATAATTATTGCCCAAAACATATATTTATTTTTAGTGATGGAAGTTTGCTGCTGCTGTAGTTAGTTATATTGTGACAACCTAAATAACCTCCTCTCAGTGACAGTGTAAGAGATTTCAATACCCGGACTAACTGCCACCAGTAAAATCGAATAAATTTTTTTACCATATTTGTGAGAGACAAAGCTTGAATAAGGCGCTTAAATAAATTGAAATTTTCTATTCAAATTTACAGGCGGAAGTTTACTTCCACGATAATCAGAAACTGTTCATCCAATGTAAAAAAAAACAGCTGCCATCTTGTGACAACCTCCTAAGTTACTTCACTCAAAACAAGTAGAGTCTACAGTATATGTCTCCTCCTCTATATTCATAACTCCATTGGTAATACCATTGTCTTGTTGTGAGGTGGAATCCATAACTGCCAATTTCTATGCTTATTCCTCAAAATTATTTTTAAATGATTATTTCAACTTATTTAATAGCGGAATTTTGAAGATTAAATAAGACAACGGGTACTATAAATAAATAGTGGTAACAAAAAAGCGTAAAAATTGGCTGCTATGTATAAATAATTAAAAGAGATATCGAAATGTGGAGAAAATATACTAAATCATTATTACATTTGTTACAAAACCGTCTGTGATATACATTGCAATTAGGTGTAAGTTGTTGTATATTAATAAGCATCTTTAAAAAACAATCAAAATTTAATAATTTAAAATTAATAATGATAAACATTTAAATTTCATATGATGGGCTATTCAGAAACTGTTTCTTTTAAATATTTAACTCAAAAATCTAATTAAAATTACTGGAAAATATTTATTTTTTTTTTCAATTGTGTAGTAAGAAAATTGTTTTATTTGGTTAATCATTTCACTAAGAATATGTATAACACAATAGTTTGAGTAGCATTGTAGGACGTAGAATGTTGATGTATCACAAAACGGTTTAGAATTTCGAAAGGAAAAATTTCCTTTTCTGCTGTCAGCCGGAAAATATGCATTTTTTTACTCTTGTTATAATTCTTTCCATGATCAGAGGAAGTTGTGCAATGCAAATTATGCTTTCACAATAAAAGTAATCATCTTTGAGCAAAAGAAATGTCTTTTTTCTTTCCTCTTAATTCCTTTTCACTTTGTTCCCTTTTTCTGATTCGAAAAATGCTTAGTTATGAAAAATATTTAAAAGCAAATAACTTTTTTGAAGTAAATTAAAAAATATTTTTCTCGCCGAGTAAGATAAAACTTTTGAAATAAGTTATATCATTTATGCACAGAGTTGCTTATTTCTTTCATTTTTGAAAACTAATTTATGACAAAAAATTTTGAATCGCATTGTAGGCAGCTTTTTTTTTTTTTTACTTTCAGCCGGAAAACATGCATCATTTAAAATTTATTATCGTTCGTCCCATGGGAAGGGAGAGTTAGTTATGCAATGTAAATTATTCTTCCACGCAAAAAAGTAATAAGCATTGAAACAAAGAAATATCTCCTCTCAGTTCCTTTTAACCTTTTCCTTTTTTCTGATACGTAAAATGCTTAGTTATGAAAAATATTTTAAAGAAAATAACTTTTTTGACGTATAAACAGTTATGGAACAGTGTAGAAGCAGAAAATCAATTGACACCGCAAAATTTTATTAGTCTTCTTCATCTAACTTTAGGACAGAATTTTTCCAATTTTTGAAGGCGAAGAATACTATAAAAATTTAGTGTTGACAATCGCTAAACTGCAGTGTCACTGTTCCATCACTGCGTATAAATGAAAAAAATATTTTTCCCGCCGAGTAAGATAAAACTTTTCAGTAACGTATATTTGTACTTCTATTGTGAAATAAGTTATATCATTTACGCAGGGACAGAGTTTCTAATTGGTTTCAATCGTAATAGGGCAATTCCACAGAAAATTCTCATTTTTTTAATTTTTTTTTTTTTTTTTTTTTGGGGGGGGGGGGAAATTTGTAATATTTTTAATTTAAGGATATGATTGAAAAGCTTGATATTTTTAGTTTTTAACTGGGGGAGGGGGTGGTTTTGGGTTCTAAGAATCATGATCAGCGTAGATTTGCAAAAATATTTCAGAAGTTCTAATAAATAAAACTGGAGAATGGGAGAATGTAATAGGTATTATTTCTTACGAAATCTACCTACGATGATCGAAGGCAGAAAAAAGCACGTACGAGAAAAAAAAATTAAAAAACATATTTTAATTGCTTTAAAGGTAGATGACACCACTTTGGAAAAAATACGGGAGAATAAAAATTAAATTGAATACATATAAAATACAATATAATTTAATAAAAGAAGGCATAGCTTGTAATATACTAGTGAAGCACATTTATTTCGGTCGATTAATGGTCTATATTCTTCTAAACATTTCAATTCCAATTTTGCTTTTAAATCATAAATATAAAATAAAACCGAAAAGAGATGTCATACTTTATCTTTTTTGTATTATTTATTTTTTATAATCATTGCTGAGAACGATATAATACGGTACTTTATTTTTGTGGCAACATTGATTAGAGAAAAAACTTTCATTTCATAGATAAAACAATGCTGATTTAATTTTTAATCAAAAACGGGATGTGACGGAATGTGAATGTACTATGTCAGAAGCCGGCTGAAAAAGTTTCGATTGATACCTCATTCATCGTTCTGTGTTTTGTAAATGCATAGAAAATAGAAGTTGACAACAGAAATAATATGTATGAACTGCTTGTCCGTTTGTATTTCACAGCTACTCCTTTTAGAATATGGAGCGTTGTGCGATCGAATTAACAGCAGTTATCCGCATAAATCCAAGTATGTTATAAAAAATGAATAAATAAACAACGTTTAAAGCACCAAAACGCTTTATTTCTTGTTGCAAACTAGTTTCGGTAGCCATAGCGTACCGTCACCAGTACAAAATATTGTTGCTCAGAAAAGAAATTTGAGAAAATATATGTAGGAATATGTATATGTAGAATATATGTATGAAATATATGTAGGAGAAGTGGATTCAATGATAAAGTTTATTAGTCAATTAAATTACAGAAAAGTTTGGTAAACAGCCAATGTAAGAGAAGTGGATTCAAAGATAAAGTTTATTAGCCAATCGTATTACGATAGACAATTTTAAGAAACGGACCATATAATTTTATTGGCTAATAAAGTTTATCATTGAATCCTCTTCTCCTACATATATTTCAGCAATTTTCTTTTCTGAGTAATCATACTTTGCACGGATGGACGGTGCGCTATGGCTACCGAAACTAGTTTGCAACAATGAGTAAAGTGTTTCGGTGCTTTAAACGTTGTTTCTTATTTATATTGTACTACGCCAAATAATTTTTTATTGTAATATGTCATATAATGTCTCAGAATTTTAAAATGTGAATTAGCTTCTGAGATTTTTTTTTCTGTGAACTTTAGTGACAGTTCTATAATGTTGGCAATGAAATAACTATATTTTTGTGTATAAGAAAGAGAAAAGGGGAAATGGTAGCGATTATTGGATTGTTCTTTTTGACGTCATTTTCTCTTAAAGTTGAAATGTGGAGTTACCTTTCACTTGAATAGGTGTCAAAAACTGTATCGTGGGTTGGGTTGAATTTTGACGGCCAATTATCTACACGAGGGATATAGGCCCGGGGGGAGTGCCCTCCGTGGGGGTCTTTCTAAGGGAACCTAATCCGTATTAACGCATGGAAGATCCACGGCTCGAAGAAAACCACGAAAACTCCGAACGATTAGGCCGACGGGCGCGATTGGGATCGAACCCAGCATCTCCCGTCTACCAGCTTCGAGAGCAGAACCTCTCGGCCACTGGTGGGGTAAAACTGTATCGTGATAAAATTATATTTCGCAAGAAAATTTGAAGAAATGAAAACATAACTTTACGTATTTGAGCTTCCTAAATCAGTTTTTTTTTTTTCCCTGTGAAACAGAAAATTCTCTGACAACCAATTGACCTCTAGACATCGTAAATCTTTTGTTTTTATAGTCAATACAGTGCGTCGCAAAAGTTTATAGACAACCATTTTTTTGGATTTGAGAGATAACTAAATGAATAAGAAAGACGAAATAAATTATGCAAATATATGATGATGAAATAAAAGTAATAAAATACTCAAACAACTTTTAGCAGTCATAGTTTTAATATAAAAAACTAAAAATAAAAAATGCTGACCCAAAAATATATAGACAGCTGGTGTTAAAAGCTGATTAAAGTACTGATATAAAAAATTTGCATATTTCAAGGTCATGTACTTGTGATGGAATAGTTTCCTGAGATAAAAGCGAATCTGTATTTTCATTTCCGTCTGATTGTAAAGATGCCTCGTAATGTGCAGTTTTCCAAAAAGGATATTTTGCAAATCTATCGTTTAAAGCCTTGTGGATGGAAAGTAGTGGACATTGCAAGAAAAATTGGACGCAGCAGGGTTTGTATTTACCGCATTCTGTCAAAAGGTGTCAATTTCGAAACAAAATTACGTTCTGGACCATCAAAGAAAACAATTAAACGGCAAGACAGAGAGATTTTGAGATTAAATTCAACCCAGAATCTCTCTGTACGGTCAATTTGTAATGAAGTAAGCGTTCCAGTATCAAAATATACGGCTCATCGAAGGCTGCAGGCAAGTACATTTCTTGATGATCGCAAAATGTGTCGCACGCCAAAGTTTACTAAACGGCATAAAGACGCTGGTGTTCATTGGGCCCGAAATCACATGAATTGGACTGATGAATGGTTGAGTGTTCTTTTCAGTAATGAAAAGAAGTTTAACTTAGATGACCACGATGTTTGGTCATATTACTGGCACGATATTCGCAAGGAACCACGAACCCTTTTCCGCCACCAACAAGGAGGGGATTCACCCATGGTGTGGGGGGCATTTTCTTACAATGGAACAACTGATATTGCTTTTTTGAAAGGTCGTCAATGCTCCGAAGATTACCAGAAAATGCTTGAAGTACAGTTGCTTCCATTTAGAAAGTTGCTAGGTGGGGAAAAATGGATATACCAGCAAAACTGTTGCTCTATCCAAGTGTCCAATTCTATAATGCAGTGGTTTAGACAAATCCAAGTAACTGTTAGGGACTGGCCAACTTTAAGTCCTGACCTAAACCCAATAGAGAACCTCTGGGGAATATTAGCTAGAGACATATATGCTAATGGGCGTCAATTTGCAACTGTTCAAGCGCTAAAGCTTCAAATTGAACGAAGATGGTTTTCTTTAAAGCCATAATTTCTTCAAACTCTTGTTTTAAGTATGCCTAATCGTGTTTTTGAAGTGATTAGAAAAAACAGTTTGAAAATTTTAACATTAAAGGGAAAAAATGAGCTGTCTGTAAACTTTTGGGACAGTAAAATTTAAGTTTCAAATTTTCTCACAAAGTCTGTGATTGTGCGATATTATTTTTATATAGTATTATTATTATCTTGATATTACGTATTTATAATTATAAATTATTTTGAAATTCTTACTCCTCTTTTTCAACTGAAAAAAAAAAAAAGAAAAGAAAAAAAAACTGTTGTTTATAAACTTTTGCGACGCACTGTAGTATTGCCAGATATCCCGCGTAAATCGCGTCTTCAACTACTGCAGACACCACTAATTTTGTATAGAATATTTCGCCATCTTTAATCGCAGATAATTCTATCATTAGATAGGGCGAAAAAAATTACTATAAAATATTGGTCTCCAGAGTATTTGGATCTCCGATTTACGCGGAAAACTTGGTAATACTACATTCAACCAAGAAGTTCAACCCTTTAATGCCCAGGGTAGAATGCGTTCCAGAAATTGCATAATTCAGAGAATGGGAATTCATACCAGAAAATCTAAATAGTAAGTTTCGTTATATGTAACACCTTCGGGTCCGCCGCCTGTCACATAAATTTAATTCCGTTGAAACCACCGTTTTTTAAAAAATTACCTTCACTTTTATAATCACAAAAATGCTCTAATTACATAAGCTAAACATTACTTTTTTTATATTACTGGTACCAAACATATATTCTCTATGCACCTTTTGAAGGTGCACGTACGCACCCACGATACCGAATGGAATAATAACGAAGTGTCTGCCTTGAAGGGAAAATTTCTCTTTTGAATTTCTGGTGGAAATACGGAATATGTGAATAAAAATTCCAATAAAACGGGAACACCGATGGTATCATAGATGATACCGTGGGTATTTAAGCGTTAAACATAAACAAATTACAACTGCTTAACATTTAGGAATAATGAATTCAGAGTAATCTGAGAACTCTTCCCCTATATAGAAATAATTAATATAAAGAAGAAATACAGTTTTCCAAAAAAATATTTCCTAAAGGAGGTAGTTAAAGATTGATCAAGAGAGAATAATGACATATTTAACCCTTTAAAGGGAAAGCACTTCCATTGCTAAAATGTTGAAATGAATGACTGACACCGGAATTTACGTACGAATTTATTTCAAAATAAGAAAAAGCTATATTTCACTCATACAATAAACGGAAAAAATTTCTACAAAAATTCTCGTGCCAATGTGACATTTGGGAATTAAAATTAAGTGGTTTCATAAACATACCACCGACCTTGAAAGGCTTAAACATTTATTTCAATTAAAGAATCTGAAATAATTGTGTATAAGTGGTAAAGATGGCCTCATTTTCTATTATGATAGTTAAAGTTCATCATTTCTTATTATCTCGTTAAAATGGCGTCATTTGTATTGCACCAGCTCCAAAATTATAAGTCAACAGCCATGTTGTGGAATACCGACATTTTTTGATTAAGTAAGTCATTGAAAACGTGCACTTTTATTAAGAATAATGTTAACCCCCATTGTAATTATTATTTCATATTTGGTATTTAATAAAATTAATGTAGTAAATCTTTTTAAAATGTACGATAATATCACCGTAAAGTAATGAAAATACCCCCCCCCCTTTTTTTCAGACAGGAAATTCTGATGATTTTAAGGGGAGGGGCTTATAATTGGAACTTTTGTGGAAAGGGTAAGAAAATTTGGAGTGTGGGGAGGCATATTTGGAATTTATGAAATTTCACGAGATTTATACAATTTTCAAAATAAAATCAGATCAAGTTAACATTTTTTGCTTTTAAAATTCCCTTCCCTAGAAGCTAAGTAATTTCCATTAATAAAAATAATAAATTAATGAAACAAATGTACAGAAAATAATTAGTTTAGATATGAAAGAAATATAAAAAAATATACTATAAAACTTAAGACGTTAGTGCGCAGCTTTGCATATATGCAAACAACATTGTTTTCAGCTTAATAGATTTTTTTTCGCATATACCTAATTCGCAGCAGTAAATTAAAATAGCAATATTTGTTTTAATTAAAAAACAGGCATTCCGTATTTAAATAAACCGAGAAAGTTTCAGGTGTACAGTCAGATTCTCTGAACTACGTAATTTCTAGAACGTAATCTGTTATAAAAATTAAAGGATTAAAGGTTAAGTTTTATAAAATAAATAATTATATAAAATAAGGTATTTACGGGGCATACTTATTAATGTATTTACTAATTTGCATTATTTTAGAGTAAAACAGCCACACGATAGTAGTTTCTACTTGTATTGCAGATGTGCAACAGAAAAAAAGTTTGACGTATTATATGAAAAATATATCCTGATTTTTTCCTTATTTTTCCTGTGTTATAAACCTTTCAGGGTATCATATATAATTTTTTTTCGAAACAAAATAAAAAATCGCGTATTTAAGGGTTAAACTTAATATAAATATCTATTAACCCTTTCCGGCGCGGAGTAATTTTGTTTATAAACAGATGAAATAATAGACTGATACCAGAATTTATAAACGAATTTATTAGAAAATACAAACTTGCTTATTCAATGGTGTTCTTGGTGCCTATTGTCAGTTTTGGAATTAAAATTAAGTGTCTTTTAAGGACACCGCCCTCGAAGGGGTTAAATGTTAGTACATAAAATAAAACGAGAAGGGGAGGGCTTACGAATGACACTTTTACAAAAAAGGAAAATTTCACATATATGGGGCCTTATATTAGTAGGGGTGTTTACTTTCGGTACCTTCGGTATATGTCTTTTTCCCCTAAAGATTTTAAAAGATTTTATACAATAAAAAGCTTCTAAGCAGCTAGTACTAATTAAACTATGATTATACGTTATGAAGTCAATTTAGAAACCCTAAATAAATTGTTAAAATAATGCTACAATATTAATAATATATTTTTCTTTCCTGTTGCCATAAATTAAAAAAGAAACAGAGCAATTTCTTTTTTAAATTAATTCATTAGATCGCGATTTCTAACATCCATAAATGGAAGCGGTGCATTTTTTATATTCGAGACCCACGCCAAATTAACGCATTGTAACAGAATTATTTTGGAACAACGTGATTTACAGTCATGAATTAAACGCGATTTTTAAAATAAACATTGAATGCTTGTAAAACAGTTTTTTTTTTAAACTATTTTTACTTTTATACTTATCAAAGCTCAATTTAAACTGCAAACGTAAGAAATATAAAAGTATTAGGAAAATGATAAAAGGAGTATTAGTTAAAGTTAGGAAATATATCTCTATATCCTAATAGAAAAGTTCGGCTTATTTAATCGTAAAGTTTTTCATTAAATAAAGCAAACAAGCGAGACGAAAATAGTGGTACTCAAGCGCTCTGGGTAATGGAGTAAGCAATCTCTTAGTTAAGTTAAAAACCTGGTAAGTGGTTAAGTTTGAAATATAATGCAAATAGTAAATGAAATTAAAGAGAAAATATATTTCTCGGAAATTAAGACTTTTAACCCAGAAAAGTTTTATAAATATATATATATATATAATTTAAAACGTTGCATTATTAGCATCAATCAAGTATAATCCTAGCAAGTTCCAGATATACAGCTGTTGATGAGCTGAAACATAGAAAGCTAGCTCATTTAGATGGTAATTGGCTGCAAACTTCCCTCATTTCAGGGAAGAAGAGAAGTCTGTGCGGAAAACAGATTTTTTGCGGATTTGTGGGAAATTTCTTTGTCTTTGAGAATTTTCACCCTCAGCTTTTTTCCATTTTTCCCCCGACATAAGCGGCGTAACATTTCTAATGGTGAAATTACAGTACGTGATTTTTAACTCTTCATAGTATGAAGGGGAGGTCATTCTTAAGACGCAGATAGAGCAGCGGTTCTCAACCTTTATTGGTACGCGACCCACCTTTTAGTAAAAAAAAAAATTCGTGACCCACCTAATGTGAGGATGTATCTAATATCAGTATGGAAGTTATTTTATCACCTATAAAAGGTATCGACTCTCTTATCCTACAAAAAAGGCAAATTTTCGTACGAAGGAAGCACTATTAAAAAAATCAAGAATCGGTAATCCTAATGTGTGTAAGTGGAATAAGGATTAAAACAACACACATATCACAAAGATAATGAAAAATACGTTTAATTATTATCAAAACACAAATTTACAATAATTAAGATTTCTGGCACTGGTGTTTACCGATGAGGCCATCTATAGGGTTAAAAGTGGTTAATTTCAACAAGCCTCTTTCTATTCGCAGTTTGTTTCTGCACTTGTTTTGTCAAATACAGAAAATAACAAAAAGCACGTTCACACAAGTATGTCCCGTTGAACAATAAATATCAAGAGCCTCAAAGCTGATTTAGATATTTCTGATTATTGTGCTCTATTTTCATCCTGAAGGAAATTGAGGATTTTTTCTTAAAAACTGCTTTCAAAGAGAAATCGCAAGATATCTTAATTAATGGTTTCTTCTTCAGTATTTGAGAATTTTGGGCTTTTCAAATGTTCTTTTTCAAAATGATTTCTAATCCGCAAGCTCGAGAGCAGAGGTCCAGGGTTATCATAACGACTGCGCGACTGCTTCCTTATCTCAAAGGAGATCATAACATAATACCGACTAACTGTTTAAAAAAACACTGTTTTCTCGCGAAGTTTCAGTTTAAGCTAATAGCTTTTATGATTATTGCAGTTGTAAAATATTGTATTTGTTATATTTTTTAAATAGATGAAATAAATGTGTATTTTTATGGCAAATCTTGAATACTCCGCGACACATAGGTTGGGAACTGCTAAGATAGAATATCTTGCATCTCGCGGTCTATTTGTTTTGGTCAAGCGGTGCTATTTAACTTTAATCGTTTTACAAGGAAACTTATGTACATCACTGCAGGAAAACGCTTCCCCCAAGTTCGATTTAATCTTCTTATCTCGTTTGCATTATTGAATCTCCCGTCCTTTAAAAAAAAAAAAAAAAAAAAAAAAAAAACAAGTGTGATTGGATATGAAAGGCCAGTTGACATTTTTATTGCTTTAGAATAAGAGAGCGCATTTTTCCTTTCTAAACGGAGCGTTATAGCTAAAGGAGAAATCAGTACTGGACTTTCATTATATGGCTGAGTGCTGTTAACTCCAGGGGATACAATAGGTGTATTTTATCCTCCTAAGTGTTAACTGCTGCTCCTGGCAATGCACGTCTATCTTCCTAATCTGTTTATTGATGCTCAATGCAATCTTTTAGAAAGGAAGGAGATGGTGGATCAAACACAAAAGTATTTTCTTTGTTATTCTGCATCCACTTTTCTAAGAAAACCATAGAATTGGACTAAAAAAATTACCATCACTTTTTTTTAAATAGAAATATTCACCTCATTTAATGGCAGATAAAATGATACGAAATAAAGCCAATAATACTATTTTAAGAACTTGCGGGAATCAAACAATCTGAAAAACAGAAACAAGTGGGTAAGTGTGATCACAGATCGCACAGAGGGTTTCGTTTAATATTCTTTCAAAACACTTTATCGTTTTGGAAAATCTGTTAGTTCCATATTTCGCAACCAGGGCCGCACTCTATTCTACACAAACCTCTATCCGAACAAAACTCCGTTTTACAACCTATCCGTAGATATATTAGTCGAGGGGATCCGGCTAATATATCTACGGCACTCGAGATAGGTAGGCGCCCCCTGGCGGTAAAAAGTGGAACTGAAAGATGTAAGGCTATGTGCATAATATGAAAGAGTGGTCAAAGGGGTGTCAGCAAAAATTAGAAAAGTATCCATCGGGTGTAATAGGAGGAGATTAGAAAAATTGCTTAAAATACACAAGTTAGAGCACAGAGGGTTAACCGCTTAACCTACGATTTACGTCTCAACACTGCACGGTTTGGCAAATCCATAGCTACCACTAAAATTTAATAGAGATTTTCGCCTTGTTTAATCATGGAATTTCGACGATTAAATTAAACTATATTTACTGTGAAATTTTAGTGGTAAGAAAAATTTACAGTTGGCTCGATCATCGTACACGGGCTATGCCCGTCATTGAAGATTAAGGGGTTAAATATGAGACGTTTTCCAAATTTTATGATTCGCAGTTTGATGTGAGGTGTTCATCTATGAGTATGCAAACTCTCAAGTATTCAACTTAATTAGGGTCTCAGCTAGATAAAAAACTTAAAATACGCAAGTTAGAGTCAAGAGGGTTAAATATAAGACTTTTTCAAAATTTTATGATTTGCCATTTGATGTGAGGTGTTCAGCTATAAGTATGCAAAATTTGAAGTCTCCAACATGTATATTTTCTGAGAACGGGCTCTGTGACGGACAAACAGACAGACGACTCTTCAGATGAAATAGACTTTCGTCAGATGAAAGAAACCCTAAAAACAGCCTAAATTGCTTGTGAATGCAGTGTTGCCAGACTGGGGCCTTTTTAAATTCAGATTATTTGACATCCACCACTTTTTAAAAATAGTATAATTTGCTTATTTTTCAGAATTTTTAATCTATTATTTAACATGGTTCGTAGGGATACCCTTATTCCTCCAGGAAACTATCAGCATGTTTTTATAGAAAAAGAACTCTATGTTATGTGCGTAAAATTTTACTTTCTTTTAAGAAGATATTTTCTATAAGATAATACTGGTGCAGAAAAATTTTCTGTTCTTCAAAATTCAAGAAGACGTGCGAACCCTGTTTAATAGCGTGAATATTTCAATTTTAAAAAAGCGGTGACAATCGGACAAAAAAGTCCCCAATCTGGCAACACTGTGTGAGTGTCACGGCCACAAAAATTAATAGGTTAACCTACTTTTTGCTGATTTCAACTTTCATTAACCCTTCGGTCTTGAATGGTATTCCCAGGTGACCTGCGTAAATCGAGACTCCAAATGTTCTGGACAACAGAATTTTAAAGTAATTTTCTTCGCCTTATCTGGTAGAAAAAATATCGGCGATCAAACTTGGCGTAACAAATTAGAGATCATATCGCCTTGATTGACGCGGGAAACTAGTCGAGAAATATAGAGTGATTTTTTATATTTTCTCATTTTACATACCGATCACCCTCAAGAAAAGTGACACATCTCGACAAAAGAAAATTTTATTGGAGATACAAAAAGAAGATTTCCAGTTTTTACTGCAACATGAAATTATAGCTCTTAGCTCTGCATGCATCAGTAAAAACGTGCATGAAAGCAGAAAGCCCTTAACCCTTTCAGGTGGAAGGTTCTTCTATTCATAAAATGTTGAAATCAGTGAATGACACCAGAATTTAAAACAAATTTATTTTGAAATACGAAAATGCTTTTGTTCACTTATTTAATAAAAAGGTATTTTTCATTCCAATATTCTGGCGCCAATGTGGCATTCAAGAATTAAAATTAAGTGGTCCAAAAATGAACCACCGCCCTTGCCTGAATCCCTTAATTCTCGCTCATGGATATCGCTCATAATATTCATGGACTGTGTCTTTTATTCATTTTATTCTTTTTTGTTTGATTCCCACCAGTTTTATAAAATAGTGCAATTGGCTTAACCCTAGAACTACCGGAAATTTTACTCAAGTTTTATAAAAACATTCTACACCAGAATTTTTACTTAAAACTATTTAATTTGTTTATTTAACTTATTATTGTCTGATTTATACATTTAGTTTGTTTTGAAGAAATTTTCTGGTTTGAATAGATATTTTGAATATACATGTCGGGTCCATTGGACCCTTCTGGTAGACAGAGGGTTAATTATGGTAACACTTTACCTTTCATAGAATAAGGTGAAAATTTCTTTTTCAAAAAAGTGGTGTCAATAAGCAATTTGAATTTTTAAACTGTGCGACCGTTAAGGGGTTAAGGAGGAAGACGTGATGAGTTTGGGAGTGTTTAGTAACTTTATCTCCCCACACAATTTTCCCTCACTTCTATGGTCGCAAATGAAGATACAGTGTATTAAAGCGAATTTCTGGATAACTACATTATTACAGGAATAAAATGCAAAATGAATTTTACCGAAGTGAGTCACTTTTCTTGAGCGTGAGCGATTCTATATTATTATTCACATATTTGCCTTCGGTTTTAACACATTCGCGACGGGAAAAGAGAATTCTCGTGTTTATTGAAAAAACATCATGGACTAGAGGCGTGGTTACTGCCTTGCAATGAATGAATTTATATCATGTTGTCCATATTTTTTTTAGATTGTAAGACATTTTTACGAAATCCGTACACTGAAAGGTATGCTGGCTGGATGTCACTACCAATAAGGTTATCAGAGCAAAATATGCTGGCTGGTTTTGGCCCAGTTAGCTTAAATGGTAAAGCCTTGTAAGCAAAGGATCTTGGTTCGTTTCACAGCCTGAGCATTTCTTCGCTCAGTTGCAAATATTAAATTCGTACTGATATCTGCCCTGAAATATTCCCCGAAGCGTACGACACCTGTGAATGTGTTAATATAAAACATGAATTTTAACAGTTTTTGTCTTTTCGAAATATATAATACGGCTTACCCGTTTTTCAAGAACATAAAGATAGTAATATTTTTTATGAGTGTGTAATTTTTACAAATGTAAATAAGTACGAGTAATATTCCAACATTACGTCTACTAATAACCATATCGCAATATTAAAATATTTATTTGCTTAAAAGACGTTAAAAAAAACACATTAAAAGTAAATTAAAAATCTATATTGACATGTTTCAACTCTTTCACTGAGTCGTCATCAGAATGTATAACAGAAAATTACAAACACAATGCATATGAAAAATGGAAAAAATCCTTGAATATAAACAAGTAATCAAAAAACGCGTTCTACATTTTCGTGATCGCACGTGTTCCGTTTATGTCGCGACGCCGTAAGTTGTCCAACCATTCAACCCATAAATTCGAGATATGAAAAGATAATGTATCGTTACAAACTCCTGAACCTCTTAAATAAATTTCAATGGACTCTCTTATGAATAATTGTAAATAAAAATTAGATCTGTAGATTATTCTACTCTCGTTAAAAAGTATGTTAATGTTCTCTATTTGATTCAGCCGGGATAAAACAGTACTACTTCTATTATATTTTATGTTCGCTATATGTTCTTTACATCTGATATTGAATTCTCGTTGTGTTATACCCATATCCTCTTGAGACCCAAGCTCGCATTTTTCGCACAAATTTTACCATTTTTAGGATTAAAGCTCTTTTTTGAGGCTGGAAAACTTTACATATATTCAATTATTTTTAAAACTAAAAAATATATAGAGTTTTGGCTTGTCCAATATAATGGACATTGGGCCCAATATAATGGACATTGAGTCCTATAAAAATGATATTATTGAATTACATGATTCTGAATGAAAAATTCTTAATTGAAAAATATTCTTTCCTTATAATTGTGTTTTTATCGTTCATACATCATCTTTAAACATAACGCAATTTTAATTTATTCATTATCAAAGAGAAAAATTATTTTTGGATGAAATTTATTCGAAATGATCAATTTAGTGACTTTTTAAATAGTTTTTTTAAAAAGATTTTTTAAAAATCTATCACATCAATAGAAGTTTTTTCTAAAAAAGATATAAATAGTTAGTGACATGGTTATCCAATTGACATTTGGATGCCAAAAAGAAATTAAAAAGAAACAAAGTGCAGTTTATTTATAATCTTAAATTTTTGTCTTCTGTTATATTTTCTTTCAATTTTTATTTATGTTTAAAAATTTTGTTTCATTATAAATGTGCTTTTATAGTTTATACATCACCTTTAATTATTGCACAATTTTAATTTTTTTCATTATCAAAGGAAAAGGTTTTTTTTTATAAATCATTTTTTATAAAGTATAAATCAATTTAGTGCCTTTTTAAATAGTTTTTTAAAAAAGGAATTAAAATACATATATCATATAAATAAAGTTTTTTCTTTAAAAAATTATAAATAGTTAGTGGCACGGTTATCACAATCGACATTTGGATGGCTAAAGGAAATTAAAAAGAAGTATGCTGTTTATTTATAATCTTAAAATATTATCTTCAGTTATATTTTCTATAAATTTTTATTTCTGTTTAAATTAGATTAAATTAATTAATTTAATTATAAACAACATACGAACAGTAAAATAATATAAAATGCTTCCAATTATTTTTTATAGTTAAACGAATATACAAATACAAGTTGCATTTCATGCACACAACCTTGTTATATTTCATACTTTTCAAGTAAGGTAAGATCGCTACATAGGCTTCAAAAACCAGACTTTTAGCGTCAAGTTCATATTTCTTTGACTATAAATTTTGTTGACATCAGAAGTGTGTTTTTATCGTTTATACGTCACTTCCAAATATCACATAAATTCAATTTTTGCATCATCAAATAGAAAAAGTGTACTTTAACTAAGAAACGTGTTGATCAATTTAGTAATTCTGAAAAAAAAAATTAATAACATTTTGTTTTGTTTTCTAACTTTGTTTTTGAGAAATTTTGTTTGTTAGAATAATGAAAATAGTTAGTGGCGCAGCTACCACAATTGGCAAGTAAATGCAAAGCAGAAATTTATAAGCAATCAAAATGAGTTTGTTTATAATCTTGTACTGTTATCTTTAGTCATATTTTCTTAAAATATTTTGCTGCTAATTAAATATGATTAAATCTATGCAATTATAAAAAGCATACTAACAGAAAAATAGTTAATTGTAACTATTTTAATATCAATGAGTAAAAATAAAACATAATAAACGCTTAATTATAAAATATCTATATTTATCATTATTATTATGTGGAAAATATATATACAGTCGAACCTCTATTTAACGAAGTCGCTAAATCCCAGAAAAAAGTTCGTTATATGGAAAATTCGTTAAATAGAGATTTACCTTTTAAAATACTTTAAACTACATAAAACAGATTTTAAATTCATAAACACTAAATATTTTTACTAAAAGTAATTAATCACATTTTATTTTTATAAATTATATCGATTTGTTTTATTTACTTTACCCACCAATATCCATCATCAATTCATTTTTTCTATGTGTTTAAATCTTTGAAATTTGCAAGGAAAACAAAGCATTATCCGGGAATACACTGTATTTTCTGTTTGAAGTAAATAGTTTAAAATTAATGAATTTTAATGATATTATCGTATTTATTATTATTATAATAAATAATTTTAACCATATATTAACATATGCGTCCTTAAATTTAATTTCTGAAAAACTCTGTTAAATTCGCCTGATTTTTTTCTTTTAAAAGTGCTTTCTCTCATAATACGTCTCACATCTTTGTAATGCACCAAAACCCCCATTCATACGTATTTTCTTCTAACTATAATCCGCATCGGATTGTTTCAAATGATTTTACCATTTCATCATATGAAGTTTTGTTAATTCCTGCATCATGATCATTTCCATCATCATCATGTTCGTCTTCATCGCAATTCGTTGCTGTATTGTTTTTATTTTTCACACTGTCGAAAATTTTCAATTCTGATAGGGTTCCCAAGGTCTCAATTTCAGAATTAAGTGAAATACAATCATCAATCAGCACATCATGGTTAATTTCTTCATTTTTTCTCATCTGTATTCACATTTTTTTAAGTTACTCTAAGGGATTATCTTCTTCGTCCTCCGTACTTACGGAATTCTCACTGCTGACAAAGAATGCGCATGGTAAAACCAGTTCAAGGCCATTGAACATTATAAAATGTGCTTAAAGAAAGAATAAGTTTGAAATGTCCAGAAATATTTTGAAAAATGGGGAGAAAAAAAAATCAGATCACAAAAAAAGTTCGTTAAATAGAGAATTCACTTCGTTATTTGGAGGTTATTTTACGGAGAATTCGCAAAATGTTCTCGATTCCAAGGAAAAGTTCGCAAAATAGAGAAATTCGTAAAACAGAGGTTCGTTAAATAGAGGTTCGACTGTATATGGGGCATTCTCACATTCTTTTAACTTTCATGTCCCTGAATAATAATTTTTATTTTAATACACTTTTTTGTGTTTTTTTTTTTCATATACTGGGGAACATCCCATTGCATGATTGCACAACAATATTAACGAGATAAATAAGTTTTGGACGATGTTGGGGGTTGAAACACCTGATAAACTCGTATACCGTCCCTGATGCTGATTTTTAAGTTTGGGGCTGTCTGGATAAAATTGTTTCAATAAAAATAATTCGGTGTAATTCTTTTTCTGAAACTGGAACTATTGTTTTATATAGATATGTAGCTAAAAATTAACTTGCACACATTTTTAGGATTGTTATTATTTTTTAAACTCTGTCCCTGGGTTTTAGATTCCTTACCATCCCTCTTCTAAAATTATACAGAAAATCATTTCAGATGCAGCCACAGAATTTTTTTCAAGTTTTTTCTCATGCAGAAGTATGCTAGAGAAATAGTGTCTAAACACATATATATGCAGCTTTGCATATATACAAAGCTGTGAACTGAAGGGTTTAACTTAGAAATTCAATATAATAAGATGCAAGTTATTCGAACAATGTACATATTTGACTTCAGATATTAAATAAAATTTGATATGATCATGATCAATTGTTCCGCGGATTACACAACTGCCGGAAATTACAGTAGTCACTGTTACTCTCATTTGTAAACAAAGCGTTATTACCAGTATTGCCAATTTAGTGGATTTCTAAATACAACAATATGTGAATAGTAATTTTTGTTTTATTTAATCACAGAGTGCCTGTCATTAAATATCAGCAAAATTACTGATAAAAAATTTTAGTATTCAGAATTCCGACTAAATTGCCACCAAGGATTGTTAGATCCATTTTATGTGCTGAATTGTTTTGTATGTAAGTTTTATGTGTGTTGATAACAGATTAAGGAATATAGTGCAAAACCATCAGGCACGAGAAGGGGGTTACAAATATTTTCAAATAGTAATCGCAATTTATTTAAACGCATAATTTCTTTCACGTATAAGGCTAAAGTTACTATTCAAAAATAGTGGTAAATGTGTGACTTGCTCCAAATTTTTTTAGTCGGCCTTAATGTAATTCAGCATCAAGATAATTTAAAAATTACAAATTTCATTCATTTTAACCACTCTGGTCTATAATCAAAATCTGCTAATAAGTCAGGCTGTCAATTTTTACACTTTTTCTTACCACTTCTTTTGAACAGAAGAATCTCACTTATTTAATAATCAAAACCTTAGAATTAAATATTGTAAATTTTTGTAACAATAAACAATCATCTAAATTTCCCTCGAAATTCACGCTCCAAATTTTGATCTCCTCTCCTTCCTACAGGCAACAAAGTTGAATTTGTAAATATTACCATCTTAAGGTTTATAATTAATTTTTGTATGCATATATCCTCCTATATAACTTCTGAATGGCTGTTTTGAATACGGTAAGGAATTTAATATGCTCATTTTTGAAATTGTTTCGTTTTTCTTTTACCAGTAACACGGTTATTTGATTTTCATGATTCTGCAGTATGATTGTTTCTATGATTTAAAGAAACAAATACCAATGTTTAAACAATTTTAATATGCTGTTCAAATAGAACACAATATCTATCAATTTAAAACTGGACATCTTATTCCACTGCTCTCCCACCCATGATTTTTTGTAACTGAGAAATATTGAAAATCTAGATATATTATATTATTTCTTAGATGTGCTATACTTTGCAAGATACTTAATTTATTTTAATAATAGTGAATTTGATTTCATTACTTTTGTGACTTTATAATTATTTTTTCTTTAAAATCTATTTTAGCTTTGAACGTATGTTTGAATGGTTGGCAATTCTTGCATTAACCCTCTGTCTACCAGAAGGGTCCAATGGACCCGACATGTATATTCAAAATATCTATTCAAACCAGAAAATTTCTTCAAAACAAACTAAATGTATAAATCAGACAATAATAAGTTAAATAAACAAATTAAATAGTTTTAAGTAAAAATTCTGGTGTAGAATGTTTTTATAAAACTTGAGTAAAATTTCCGGTAGTTCTAGGGTTAAAATATACTATAAATAATTTACTGTTTGCCAACTTAAATTCTTACTTTTAATGTAACTAGTTTACAAAAAAGACTGAACAGCTCCAAATCATTTAAAATAAAGAAAGAAACTCATCATTTATTATGAAAGGGATATATTTTAATGGTATACATAAAAGTTTTCATACTTTTTTGTGTTATTTTTAAATTGCGTATTATATCGACTGAATATTATATAATAATTGAATTCACTGGAACTTTTAAACAGACCGTTTGTCGTGTAAAATTTAACAGCACACAAATTTCTAAAGATAGTAATTATCGTAAATATTAAAATAATTTTGATAATTCAATTACACATCTAATTTTATATGAAAAGAGAAGGCAACTAAGGCACATTCACTCTAAATATACCACATATTGGTCATTTGACCGGCAGCATATAAAAATACTTCAATGGACCAGATCTTTTTTCATAAAATAAATATTATATAAATGGCACTGAAATAAGTTAAATAGAAAAGGAAAATAGTTTTAAATAAGAATTTTGGTGAAAGTTAAAATTCTAGTGCTAAATTCACCTTGACTAGATAATTAAAATTTATATAAAAAGCACAATTAATTGTAAAATTAATTGCGCGTGCATACATATAGCATAAAATTATTTAAAATACATTAGAAATATCTTAAAAATACATAAAAAATACAAAACGTTTTCAGCCATCACAAAGCTGTCTGTCTTCAGTGGTTATTTAAATGTTGTTATTTTTCTTTGCGCTTATTCAAGAATCGTCTAGAAGAGATTGTAATGTAACGGAGGTACGGCAAATAAGATGCAAGATGTATTCAAATTTTTACCAAAACAAGCTTTCATCTATTATGCAGCAATTCTTTCTCAATTCCATGGATATCATATGATAATGAATCCAGTATTGCGGGAGTTTTGTCCCCAGATTTTTTATTGTCACCGCTTTTTTGAAATATAAATATTCGGCCTATTTAAAAATGGATTAAAAATTCTGAAAAAATGCGATTTATACTATTTTTAAAAAGTGGTGACAGTAAATAATCAGCATTACAAAATTACCCAATATGGCAACACTGAGTGAATCGTTCAAGCTATGTCTTTATTAGCAATTATTTCTATAGTTTTTTTTTATAATGGCTTCCTGGTAATTATTTGTACGAAATGTAATCTTAGATTTATTAAAATCAACTTTTAACCCCTTCGCGACGGGAGCCTTTTACGAAATGTTTATTACTTTGCTACCGGTTTTAAAAAACAGAAGTTTGTGCCTATTCAAATCGGGAAAATGCTCGGATTAAATAAGGCAAATTTCACAGTAAAATTTTACTGGTGAGGATAAACGAGGATCCTTAGGCCTATTTCCGGCACGTACACGTGTCGCTCGTCCCCAAGGGGTTAATTGTTGAGTTTGAACTAATCTCCATAAAGCAATATATGGTCTATTTAATCTGAGATCTGCTTCATGTTCTTTAATTCTATCCCGAAATTTTCGCACCGTCATACATACATAAAAAAATCTTATCTTTTTTGAAAAGTATAATGTACACTCCTGATCTATTGATTGTTTGGACAAGATGAATATTCGTATTTAACAGATCTTTTAACTTTGGAGGTAAATATGATGTAAATTTAATCGCAGCCGCTCTCCTAAAGTTAAAAGTTCTGTTAAATGCGAAATTCGATCTTGTCAAATCAATCAATAGATCAGGAGTATGTATTGTACCTTTCAAAAAAGATAATAAATATTTTCTTTATGTATGTACGACGATGAGAAAATTTGAGATAGAATTAAAGAACGTGAAGCAGATCTCAGATGTAATAGACCGAAATCGGCTGAAACCCAAACTATAAAAGTAGATTTTAATAAATCCAAGATTATCTTTCGTAGAAATAATTACCAGGAAGCCATTATAAAAGAATATATTGAAATAATTTCTAATAAAGATATAGCTTGCAAAAATGCCCTATCATACGATATCCATTGAGTTTGGAGAGAATTGCTGCATAATAGATGAAAACTTGTTTTGTTAGGAATTTGAATACCTTTATCTGGCATCTTACAGAGTTCGTACGGGCTTTAGAATTTCCTGAACAGGAATTTTTTCGGTACCAGTATTTTCTTATAGAAAACCTCTCCTTAAATAAGGCAAAATTTCACGCGGTTAATGTACATTTTTTTTCTGTTTTGTAAAAAAATACTGATATTTGCCTGAAAAATAACTGGACACATATGAAAACAGATCTTATTTTGCTGTAACACCCTTAAATTACAATGATCTTTTCTACATGATTCTAGAATAACTAAAAAACATAAATAAATAAATAACCACTGAAGACGGCCGTGTGGCGACTGAAAACGTTTTGGATTTTTAATGGTTTTTAAGATATTTCAATTGCATTTTAAATAATTTTATATTATACTAGCATATGGCCCCGTCAAAAATGACGGGACAGTGTTATTTTAAGTTTACAACATTGAGTCAGACTGAAACAGGTGATTGATATGTATGATTATTCAGATAGTGGCAAGTCCTCAAAAGCATTAAAAAAATAGTGTTTGTAAAAGTCAACCTTCAAATGAAGAAAATATGAACCACCTCATGAGGGGGGGGGGGAGAGCTTTTTCCAACAACCCTATGGCAAAATTCTCATCTTTTCTGCACATCTTTGATGAAATTCGTGTTTTTTCCCAGCCTTTTTTGACGAAATGAGTGTTTTTATCGGGATTTGTTGAAAAATTCGCTTTTTCTGCGCCCTTTTGACGAATTGCACCTCTCGCGTTTCTTTGACAAAATTCAGGGAAGAGTGCCACTTGGCAAAAAAAAATTGTTCAAAATCTTGCCAAAAATCTTTTCAAGATGGCGGAAAAAACATCATTTTTAAATCTTTGTTATTTATAAATCAATGATTTTGCCCAAAAAATAGAAAATGATGTAAAAACATGGATTTATAAACAACATAAAGATTTAAAAACGAAGTTTTTCCGCCATCCTGAAAAATTTGTTACGAATGCCAGTAAAATCTCGCTCACAACTACCAAAAAACTTACTAAATATAAAATAAAATGATAAATATAAATAAATACCAATAAATGAGACGGCGATTCAGAAAAAAAGGGAGTTTTATACAGAAAAATATATATTAAAAAAACTAAAAATACTTACACAAAAAACAAACAATCAGTTAAAATTTACAAACAAAAAAAAAATCAATAATTTAATGTTTATGGTGAAATTCTCGTTTTTTTTTCACATCTTTGATGAAATTCATGTTTTTTTCGCAGCCTTTTGACAAAATGACTGTTTTACCACAATCCTTTCACGAAATGAGTGTTTTTATCGGGATTTGTTGCAAAATTCACGTTTTTTCTGCGCCTTTTTGACGAATTACACCTCTCACGTTTCTTGACAAAATTCAGGGAAGAGTTCCGCATCCTGTGCCGCTTGGCGAAAAAAATTGTGCCAAAAATGTTTTCCAGGTGACGGAAAAACACAATTTTTAAATCTTTATGTTATTTATAAATCAATGATTTGCACAAAAAAATAGAAAATGATGTAAAAACATGGATTTATAAGTAACATAAAGATTTAAAAACGAAGTTTTACTGCCATTTTGAAAATTTTGTTACGAATGCAGGTAAAATCTCGCTCACAACTGCCAAAAAATTTATTAAACATAAAATAAAAGTAAAAGGATAAATATAAAGAAATACCAATAAATGAAACGGCGATTCATAAAAAAAAGGGGGAGTTTCATACAAAAAAAAAATGTCAAATATTTACACAAAACAAACAATCAGTTAAAATTTAAAAAAAAAAATCAATAATTTAATGTTTAGAAAA